>ML675621.1:10409449-10499982 GCA_007922155.1 Mesoclemmys tuberculata
CGGGGGGGTCCCAGCCCCCTCACCCCAGCGGGGTCACGCGCCGGTCCCGGACTCACCCGGCTCCCGTCCCGCGCCGGGCGCTCCCCTAAGTCTCCTCCATGGAGCCGCCGGGCTCCCAGCGCCGCCCGCTACGGGCCCGGGGCCGCCGCCATCCCGCGCTCCGCGCCGCGCCGCGCGCCAGCAGGCCGGGGGCTCTCAGCGGCCGCCGCGCTCCGGGGCGGGCTCGGCTCCGCGCGCACGGCCGGGGCGGGGGCACCCGGAGCGCGGAGCCCGGATCCGGAGCCGCCGAGACTGGCGGAGCCAGGCGGAGCGAGCGAAAACCCGGAGCGCGGGGCCGCCAGCGGCAGGAGGCAGGGGAGAAAACCTGGAGCCGGGACCCCGCGCAAAGCGAGCGACAGACAGACAGACCGACCGAGAGGGGGACGCCCAGGGCGGGTCCAGCCCCGGGGCAGGGAGGCAGCGCGGAGACAGAGCCCCGGGAGGCCCCACAGCAGGGACCCAGCCTGGGATGGGAAGGGATCCTGCCCAGAGAGGGCGGGGCTCCCATCAGCACCCCCACACAGACAGGGAGAGGAGAAACCGCCCAGCAAGCCAGGGGAGAGGGGTGGCACCCAGAGTTTGGGGACAGGCCGGGGCACAAACCCTCGGAGAAGCCTGGACCTCAGCGGGAAGGGGACCAGAGAGTCCACACAGGCAGCCCTGCTCAGACACGGTGGGGGGGACCATTGCCGAGCTGAAAAGGGAAATGAAGACAACCAGGGCCCGGTGGGAAGGGTGGTCTGGTGGAAACGGCAGGCCAGGAGACCTGCATTCACGTCCCACTTTAGCCTCACAGTTCTTGTGTAATCTTGGGCAGGTTACCGAGTTTCCCGACCATAAAACAGTGATAACGCTCGCCCCCACTTCCAACATCCATTCATACCTGCCAGGCTCTCCCATGCTACAGCCAGGAGGGCCATAGTGGAGAGATAGGTAAGCTGTGAGATGGAAATTTTAAGAGCAGATTAGCTAAAGATGTAACAAAACCAGAAATTCTCTGAAGGAAACAGCCTCTTCAATTCATTATAATTTGTTGAAGGACTCAACAAAGCAGAGGATACAGACGAGCTAGTAGATCTTATTTGGACTTCCAAAATGCTTTTGATAGAGTTCCTCAAAAGAGGCTATTAAAGAAATTAAGTAGTCCTGGGGGAAGGGGGATAGTTCTGTCACAGATCGTAAACTAGAAAGAACAAAGAGGAACAAAGCCATCTTTATGCAGATGATTCACAAATCTCGCTACTCAGGACTTACCTCCCTTCCTCCAAACCAAAATCATGGTCTGTCTTTTTCACATGGATATCCAGTCACCCACGGAAACTTAACAGAGTCAGAATCAAGCTCCTGATATTCCTAAACCCACCCATTCTCTGTCATCCACCATCCTCCATGTCGCTTAGGACTGTTGTCTTGGCTTCACCTTTGACTCATCTGTTTATTTTGACCCACACATCCGGGCCATGTTTAAACCATGTTGTGTCTTCCAGCATAACATCATCAAAATCCAACCTTTCCTCTGTGCCCGTTCTGCCAATATCCTTGGCCAGACTCTGATCCTCTCGACTCTTGCAGAGTCGTGTATTAGACTCATCTACATACTCCCAGTTTGCCTCCCTCAAGTTCATTCTAAATGCCACCACCAAGATCACCTTCCTGACTCATCACCTTGACTTTGTCCCTCTCTCTTCGTGTTGGCTCCTCCTTTAGCCTCTGCGTTTGGAGCCCTTCAGAATTTAGCCCCCAAAAATTCAAACAGGATGTAAATTGCACAATTTTAGCAGTGAGAGTAATCAACCATTGGAACCGATTATACATTATCTAGGAATGTAGTAGTGAAGTAGTAAATTCTTCATCACTTGTAGTCTTGAAATCAACTAATAGATAGGACTTTTCATCCA
The DNA here is from genome assembly GCA_007922155.1 of Mesoclemmys tuberculata. NCBI lineage: Eukaryota > Metazoa > Chordata > Testudines > Chelidae > Mesoclemmys > Mesoclemmys tuberculata. The sequence goes on from ML675621.1 coordinate 10,411,387, forward strand.
TAGATCTCCAAGCACTTAACAAAGGAAATCAACATCATTTTACAGATGGGGAAACTGAGGCATAGAGCGTTTACGTGACTTGTCTCAAGTACCTCAGCAGCAGATCCACGAATAACACCCAGGTCTCCAATGTCCAACTTCAGTTCTCTAGTCACTAAGCCATACTGTCTCCCTTCAAACTGGGAGTCTTTCTGGAATACACACTTTAGTTCAACCACAAGAGACTGGGCTTGCTGTGGGAATTAGTAGTGAAATTCTCTGTGTCAGAAATCACAATGGAGGTGGTTATGCCTAGTGGTCAGAGCCATGCCAGTTGGGCCTAGTGGTCAGAGCCAGGAGTCCAAAGTAGAGTTAGAGCAAGGCCTGAGTGAGAGCAAGGCTGGAGCAGGAGTAGGAACAAGATGGGGACAAGAGCAAGGCTGGAGCAGGTTAAGGCTTGGGGCATCTGTTGCCACTGTCAGGGAGGAGGCAGTTCCAAGTCCTGGAGTGACATTGAGCAGATTGAGATACCGCTCTTCCTGTGAGGCTTAAATAGGTGCCCTGAGAGTCACCAGACCAGCTTCTGGCTTATGGACTGGCTGGAGCCTAGCACAGGAGTGACTTGCTTACACTCTGGCCTGTATCATTGCAGGATGCCAGATTAGATGGTTATAATGATCTCCTCTTGCCATTCAATCTATTAATATTGCAGTCTGATGGCACGTCCTCGCTTTCAATAGTTGTCAGTTCTTCTCCCCCATCTCAACAAGATAAATATGGCAGAAATAGAAAGCACTTGGGGTAGGCAACAAAACTGATGACACAGGAAAAGACTTCCCCTATGTGAAGAAAACAGAAATATTAGGGTTATTTTGATTAGACAGAAGATAAATAAGAAGTGAAATTATAATTGCCTGTAAAATAATGATTAGAGAAGGTCAGCTGGGCCCTTTCAGTTATCTTTTCTCCTCATACAAGAACAAAGATAAATTCAATGAAGTGAAGAGGCAAAAATGTAAGACTGCTAAGGGGAAAGACATTTTTACACAACACAGTTAACGCATGGAACTCACTGCCACAGTGAGGCACAGAGCTTGGCAAGCTCAAAAATAGATTGGCTGGTGAGAACATTCAAAGTCAATTTGGATGGGATAAAACGTTATGAGGGATAAACCCTTCCTGTTTACGTCCTAAGCCAACCGGGATCTGAAGGGGTTAGCATTTTTTTCTTTACGCGCTGACTATTCCCTAATTACACATTACAGGGATTCTGGCAGCTTCCCTGGAGCAGCTGGTATTGCATGCTGCCAGAGACACAACACCAGACTCCCCGGACCCTGCTCTGATCCACTATGGCAATTCCTATTATATTAGCCACCTGCATAGCGTGAAACTCAAACTGTGGAGCCAACGTGATCATCACAGAGCATGGGGAAGAGGTGTGGCCTGTCCAGGGATTGGGAATCCTGGCAACAGGAGAGAGGACGTTCCAGAGCACCAAGTCCAGTGGCAGGATCCAGAGCTACCTGCTGCAAGGGAACAGACGTACCAGGGTATCTGCAAAGCCCCGCTCAGCAGAGTACAACAGCCTCACCCCCAGGGGCGCTTCCTCATGGGTGACTATGATGCAGTGTCCACCCCACACAAAGGCAGAAGAAGTTAATGTCAGTCAGTAACCTTATATGGTGCATCTGCAGGAGAGCTAAGGCTCAATAAAGCCTAATGGAAGAGGAAGTTCAGCTGGGAAGAGCAGGCTGGGACTGTATGAAGATATGAAACTGAGACTAGAAGGGAGCTGTCAAAAGGTGGGTAAAAGACGTGGGTGGAAAGGAAGGTCTGGAAGAAATGAAAATCTTTAGTCGTGGGAAATCAAACTATAGAAGAGCAGGACTATCAATCAACACGATGACTAAGATATATGAGTTTATAAATGGTAAATGGGGCCAAATCTTGACTGACAGTTCTCGCAATGACAACACAGGCACAGTGGGAATGGCCTTTTATATCTCTCAATCTGGAATTAAGAGATCTATGTCACTATCCAATTTTGTGGCCATTATGACAGCTGAATTGATGGGCGTGTTGTTGGCACTGACCCGGATAAGGAAAAGAATGTATGACTGCTAGCCTACCTGACTATCAGGTGTAATGATAATTAGAAAGGGGGTCACAGAAAGCAGAAATGACTTAATCAATGAAGTATTGCAGTTAACTACAGAGAAAGTACAATTAGTAATAGTGTGGATTCCGGCTCATGTCAGGATACCGGGCAATGAAATGGAGTTTGATATAAAGATCCCTCTAAGTAAACAGGACTTCAGAAGTTTGAGTAAGAGAGAACTTAAGAAGGAATGCCAAGAACTATGGACCAAAAAGAAAAAAGAACAAAGCTCTGTGAAATGTGCCCTGACCATGAGGAGGGCAGCACACTTAATAGCTATGCTAGAAGAAGTGAAGGAACTGAATGTAGAGTGCTAACAGATCACTGTGACCTGAGTAGTGGCACGTATTTACTCAACAAGCACAAAGACGGGTTGTGATATACATGCAAAGTCCAAGAAGCGGTTGAGCATCTGCTGTTGCAATGCACGGAGAATTGTGCAGAACAAAGGACTCTTTTGGAAGCACTGAGATGACTCAGGGTGAAAGGCTGTGGTCTGAAAGGGTGGGTGAGGTACCAGGGAAGTGGGTGGCATTAAAAAAGCATTACTTCGCTTTTTTAAGGATCCAGGGCTGGGTGACAGGATATAGGTTTTTTGCTTATGTGAAAACTGTTGTAGGCAGCCATCAGAATCTCCTCTTCTGAGGCTGCTGCACCATAAAACAACTGGAAAAGAAAGAAGGGGGCTGCAGAGGATGTGGTCTGTAGTCGCTTCCTGAGAGAAGGGAGGTTTGTTTGGGGTTACAGAGTATGGAAGGAGTCAAAGAAAGGAGATAGTCTACAGCTAGTCCATGGGAGGAAGGAGTTAAGGCTAGTAAACCCAAGGGGCAGAAGGTAGAGATAGGAAATAGGAAGGAGTCCAGGGAAATAGCAAGGGTCTGGGAGCAAGCAGACTAGGAGCAATTTTCTGACACAGGGCCCTGGGTTGCCTACAGTAGTGGGTAGGTCCGGTTTCCTCTACCAGCCACTGGGAAAGTGGCTCCGGACCTGGACTTGGACCAGAAAAGAGTCTGGAATGGCACGTGCTCTAGCGGATCCACTGGGACTCTGATACCCCAGAAGAGACGGACTGTAAGGCAATGTGGCTGGAGGGCAGAGCCACAGAGAGGGAGCACTGTGAGTCCTGGAGAGCAAAGTGGGACCCCACGAGAGCACCCATCGGAAGGGGGGCTCAGACCTGAAAGGAGCTAATCTCCAGATGTGGCCACAAAGAGGTGCCTCAACTGCGGGAGAAGCCCCTCACGAGAACACAGCAGAGGGAGGCCACCAGCAGCGCACAGAATCCCTGTGAGCCTTGTGAATGGGCTATGGCATGACCCGGCAGCTTTGCCTGCTGTTCCTGAGGCAGAAGGAGGGCAGGCTGGGGCCGAGGGGCTGGACTCCCCCCCTCGCCAGGTACTGGAGGGCTGCGGCAGCCTAGACCACCTCCCTGCGGAACATGCAGAGAGGGGGCCGATTCCCCTGCCTGGAGGAAATGACTGGGGAAGGGAGAGGGCCAGCAAGAGTCCAGCCTGGGGGTCTATGCTGCCTGGCGGTGGGTTTCCATGAAGACGCTGCTTCCACTCCGGCCTACAGAGCTGGGCCCCGGGCTGCTGGCCTGGTTTCCCAGTGCTACACCTGAGAGATCTTGTGCCAGCGAAGGACTGGTGCAGGGCAGAGCTTGCCAGGCCTTGGCCCCCCCCCTGCAGCTCCCCCTATTATCCTCACTGCCAGGGGTTGTCTGCCCCCATTCTCCTCTCCCATCCCAGAGTCTGCCATTCTCCCCTCATACCAGCATCTCTGTGTGCCCCCGTTCCCATTTCCCCCAGGCCGTCCTTCCTCTTCCGTGACACGGCCTCTCCATGCCCTGTTCCACCATCTCCCATTCTGCCCCTCGTGCTCTTTATCCACCATTTCCCCCTAGCAGGGGCTCGGTGCAAATCCTCATCGCTCCCTTCCTCCCATTCCAACCTCCCCCCAAGTGAGAGGCTCTGTTGCATGCCTCTCCCCCCACACCAGAGTCCCTCAATCTCCTCTCTCCCCCCTACTGGGGGCTCTGTGTGCTCCCCTCCCTCCATCCCAGAGTCCTCCATTCTCCCCTCACATTCCATTCCCCCTCCCCCACACCATTGTTCTTCTGTCAGTCCAGCAAGAAAGTCAGTCAGGGTGTCAATGTATGACGCTATTGGGAGGCTAAGCAGAGATGAGCAAGGGTCTTGTTAGGTGAAGGTGTCAGTTATTTAATCTATTGACAATTGCAGAGATGCTAGAGTCTGTGGTGGTGCGGGGTCTCCATTCAGCCTCCATCTTTCCCCTATCAGTTTTCTGATCCTCCCCCCCACCCACACTCATACACACACAAATCAATGATGTTCTGCCCTTTGCTGCCTGGAATATTTCCTGAAATTTTGGAATTGATTGGCTGCGGTGTTCAAAAGCTATCGCATTACAGACCGATATTCACCCTGAGAGCATTTAAGGCCTTCGTAAACTTGGCCAACAAGTGTGACAGGAAAGAGGGCAATAACAGAATCCGGAAGGAATCACCGAGCGCTGAGCAAATCAGAGATGAGCAAGGCATGCTGAACGGAGTAAATCCAGGTGAGCACCGTGCTGCCTACCAGCCGAGAAGGACACCCCAGCACTTGAACCTAGAAACACCTGCCTACAGAGAGATGGGCAAAGATAGAAAGAGAAGCAGAGAAGAGACTGGGATCCATCCACCTGCCTAGAGAGGCATGAATTCTAGAAATCCAAAGCCCGTGTTAGGATCCAGTTATCTGGACTGAGAGGAAACCCTGGAGCACAACATTGGAATTGGAGCCTCTGGCCCCCATTTAAGAAAAGATGAGCCAAACCTGGTGATCGTAACTGAGTGCCAGAATCCGTCTTTGCTAAGCAACACCTGGGAGAAAGTGCTCAGACACCCTGGTGAGGGGCTAATCCAGAGATGCCATACGTACAGTATTGCCAACCCCAAATGTTCAAAAATCATGAGTCAGGCTGACAAAAAAATCATGATTGACTTTACAATCATGAGATTGTGTAAAAATAATAGACGTGGTGCTCTTTTGATTTGCCTTCTGCTTTTTTAACCTTTTGGGTGCTCTGGAGTCACATTTTGAAGCTTCCTCCACAGCCACAAGGGCTAGAAACGTGCCTTTTCTTTAAGAATGAAGGATGAAATCATCACATCTCCACTTGACTCCAGGAGCCGGGGCTTGTAAGGAAAACAGTAATTATCATGAGACTCATGACAAAATCGTGAGCATTAACAACGCTGCACATCCAGAGCAGAGCCTAGCACAGGGCTCGTAACCTACCTGCCTCCTTGGTTGCTGTTGAATTGTTTTCCTTTCCTGTGTGGGGGAACAGGAGGCTGTTGCGTGGGGCTCACAATGCATTACTTCCCTGCAAGTGGACACAGCTCTTGATCTACTAGACTCCTTTCACTAGATTTCACCCCTCCAAGAAGGGGGTGGGGTGCTCTGGATCCTAGAGAAAGGTACGGCCACAGAGAGGATAAAGGATCAACTGCTACCGCCATCAGCTAGGTAGCTCAAGTACGAAAAGCCTTGGGGTGTTGGCACTGACCCTTGGGGTGTTGTTATCGTAGCTTTTGTAGCATTTCCATGGTGGCTGAGGCAGATTTCATGCTAATTTCACTGTCAACAAGAAATAGCATAAAATACCTACAGCAGTGATGGTACAGGGCTCTAATCTGGTGCTGTGTTCTCTGCCTACCTGCAACTGATTCCCTGCCTTGTCTGGGTACAACACAGGGCCTGCAGGCTGCAAGGGTCAGGACAACTGAATTTCTTGTTGACGCTTTTACTCTTTGTAGCTGCCTTAATTTTTTCTAAATTCCCTGATTGAACACAGCAATTTAGCATGTTAAATCATGACAGTATCTTCAGGACTCAGGTTTTCTCGTATGCACAGCTGTCTGCTGCAAAGTGCTTTTAGACACATCCACACCTTTTAACAGCCTCTTCGGTCTCTCTCAGGTTGTCTGAAACCAGATCAAGCCAGGAAGTTTTTTGTTCTTTCAGTGTATCTGCTCTCACTTCACTCCTCCCTACCAGCTGCTCATTTCCTGTCCCAGGTGCTTTTAACAGGTTTACAATTCACATAAAATATTTCCACTTTGTATGACAGCTGTCAATGAGGTGACTTTTTTTTTTTTTTCCATTCACTGTAGTTCCTTCTGGCCAGAGGCCAGCTTCTGAAATTCTAACAGCTTGTCCTTTAACTGTGGTAAATATCTGGTGCCTTTATTATAATTTTGTTATCCATTTTGTCTGGCCTGATCCCTTTGCCACGATCAGTTTATGTGTCAGGCTTTGGTTGTTTCACAGAGCTGATAATCACACAGGTATATGCTGTTGCATAGAAGGGCTTCTCTATGCTACAGTGGTGAGTTATTGTTTATTGATATTTTTACTGAGGTAGCATCTAGGAACATGTAATAAAAGGACAGTCCCTGCTCCAAAGAGCTGATAATCGAAGTGTAAGATGAGAGGTAACAATAGAGACAGGCAGACAGGGGAGCCCAAAGAAATGAGACACTATTCACCAGCCTGATAGGCCATGGTCTTAGCACTCTGGCTCCCAAGTGGTTGTCAAGGTTTCCATTGGCATCATGTCAAAGAAGAGGCTGAAGGAAGGCAATGAAGTGGGCTTACAGGTGTTCACTGTTTATAGGCTCTGGCTGAGGGGCACCATGGGAGAAAGTACCAATGTGTGGCTCTGTAACTAACTAGAGCTAAATGTTGGAACTGATCAGAAAATGGAGGATTTTTTCCCCTGGAAAAAATATTTTTCAGTGAATATTCAAATGCCAAAAACTTTTGGCCAACCCTAACCCCCTCCCCACTTTCTGATTTGGAAATGCTCCCTCAAGCCTCATGCTCCTATTCTCTTCCACAGGCCAGGCTTTCTGATCAGACTACATCTCCCATGATGCACCACAGCCTCCCTTCTTGGAGAAGGGTATCATGGGAAATGTAGTCTGGCCAGAGAGCCTGGCCCTTAGAGGCAAATACCAGGAACATGCAGATGAGTTGTTTTCTCTCTCCCTTCCTCTGTGATACCGCTGAAGGGTTTACTCCTTAACTGCCTCTCTCTCCAGCTTGTTCCCAAGCATCCAGTTGTGTATCATCATTCTTGCCTCCTAGGGGAGGCTTTGGCTGGAACTCCAGGGCCATACTGTGAGTAATTGAAGTTGTAAGTATTGCTTCCTCAAGTCCTTTCGTGTGATTGCCATCACTGGCTTATGGTCAGTTTCATCCTTGAAGCTAGACCATAGAGAAAGTCATGAAACTCTATACAGCCATCTGCAAGGCCCTACTGTCTTTCCTTTAGTTTGCATGTGCCTCTTCTTTTCTCTGCCTCGAACATACATGGGCAGTCATTCAGCGCCACGTTCCTATAGCAATACAGCTCCCAGCCCTCCTTTAGAAGTGTCCACGGAGAATCTGATCACTTCAGTGGATCAAAGATTTGCAGCACTGGTGTTGATGTCCATATGTGTTTCAGCTGCATGAACTCTTAAGGTCCAGCATCTGTGCCATTCTGGTTATCTGTGAAGGAGTTTTCTTAGAATTGTAAATCCACACCCCGGAGCAAGGCAGTTAAACCAACCCAAATCCCGGTGTAGACAATGCTGTTGATGGGAGGCTTCTCCCATCAACACAGCTGCTGCCTTCCCCTTGCTAAGTTGTTGCAATGGTTAATTACTCTCACTGTTAACAATATACACCTTATTTCCAGTCGGAATTTCTCTAGCTTCAACTTCCAGCCATTAGCTCTTGTGACACTAGGAAAAGCAGTGGAGTTCAGGTCAGACTTAGATAACCCTAGCTAGCAAGTCCGCCTAAACATGACCCCTTTTCCTAGTGTAGATGCAGGCTAATTATATGGACTCTGTTTTTCTATATTATTATATAATTGTAGAGACTCTGCTCTGCTCCTTTTTCATCACTAAATTTAGGGCTGCAGACTCCCGCTTAGGCCCCATCCTCTCCGTGTCCCAGGGCCTGATGGAGTTTGTTCCCTCTAAAGATGTCTGCACTGCAGTTAGACACCCGCGGCTGGCCCATGCCAGCTGGCTCAGGCTTGGGCTGTTTCCTGCAGTGCAGATGCTGGGGCTCGGCCTGCAGCCTGAGCTCTGGGACCCTCCCACCTTGCAGGGCCCTAGCATCCAGGCTGCAGTTTGTCTCTCCCCTCTGCTTCCAGGCCTCCTACCCCAGCCTCCTGCTCGCTGCAGCCCTCCACAGCCTTTTCCTGGTGGTGGAGGTGCCTCTCTTCTCTCTGTCTCCCCCTGGGATCTCACTACCCAAGCCCTTCCCTGCTCCACTTATAGAACCCCTTTTCCCCACCTAGGGAGGCAAGTTAAACATGTCACAGGTGGGGCTGAGCCCCATCACCCCTTAAAAGGCCAGCCACCCTGTGGCATTCCCGAGGATACAGGCTTCAGCATTTGGGCCAGTCTAATGCTCCAAGTACAGGGCGAAATCGTTTGCCCAGTGTCTCAGGGCAGGCTGCGCCTCAAATGACGTACCGATTCTCCGGAGGAATAGAGCAACACAGAGCTACAGCCATAAATATCCTCGGCAGTACAAGTGTGGTGCTGTTACCTGGGGCGTAAGTCATTGCAGAGATCACCCAAACACCAGGGAAGGAGGTCCAACAATATTAACACAGGGCAAGCCATGCGGTGGCTAATTTATGGAAGACTGATGAAGTTCTTGAAAGGCAATAAATCTCCCCTGGATAGAAAGTTGTTCTAAAGATAACATGCTGCGGAGGGTTAGCACGTTCCCTTCTGGCTTAAGGAGTTTTATTTATTGTATAATTGGACAGAACAATCTAACCAGAAATCAGCCTGTAAATCCTCACCCAGCCGAGAAAGGTTTTGTCTCCTCAGCCAGGGACTGCTCAGAGTTAATACAAGGAGAGGTTTGGAGCCTGGGAATTGAGAATCCCATCCTCTGTGCCTGCAGATCGGGAACATGTGCGCACCCAGGTGCACACTTCAACGTCTTGTTAATGGTGATTTAGCATATATAGTGCAGTGGCACTCAGAGGGCCAGGGCCCATGGTGCTAGCAAACACGGAATAGCCCTGCCCCAAAGAGCTGATCCCTAAGGAGTGTATAGCTCAGACTAGGATACAAGGTGTGTTTAACCTCCCCTCCCCCACCAAATTAGCTAATGCTTCTGAAAAGTCTCACGTAGACAGGGCGAGTTGTATTTGAAAAGGTGTGAGCTGACCTGAAGGAGGCCTGAGCTCCAATCTGGGAGTGGGCCTCACCCAGCTGAAGCATTAGGACTATTTCTATCATGGTACTAGTGTATTAGTGTTGTTTCATACCTGGGGGATCCCCTAGTAGATGCAGCTTTCCTTTGTCCTCAGGTGGATCCTCTCTGGCGCTCCTGGCTTCACTGCCCTCTTACCCTGGACTCTGCTCCTTTTTCATCACCCAATTTAGGGCTGCAGAATCCCTCTTAGGCTCCATCATATGCCTGTCCCAGGGCCTGATGCAGGCTTGTTCCCTCTAAGGGTGTCTACAGTGCAGTTAGACACCCACGGCTGGCCCGTGCCAGGTGACTCAGGTTTGGGATGTTTTCCTGCAGTGTAGACGTTGGGGCTTGGGCCTAGTCACGAACCAGGACTCCCGTGTGCTATAGAAACCCAGAGCAAAGAGATAGGCCCTGCCCAAAGAGCGTACAATCGAGGTACAAGGAGAAAGGTGTTAACGGGTGTCTTTACTCGGGAAAAAGTCAAGGTGAGTTAACATGTTTTAACTCATCCTGACCTAACCTTCGTCACCGTCCCTCCTCTCCACAAACCCAAGGAATGGTGCGAAAGTAGAATCTGTGTCTACTTCGCGCTGATGTCCCTCCTGCTCTGCACATACCAGTCAAACGCAGTCTGTGAAAGTCACTGATGTGAAATGCAGGCAGTACAGCTAATATATGTGTATATACATATACACACACCAGATATGCTGTAGAGAGATTAGCATTAGTGAAAATATGATAGCACTGCGAGTGCATCTATGGCAGCAGTTAGGTTAGCTTCATCCATTCCCTGAATTGCACCAACGAAGGTTGTACTGCGGCTTGGAAGGAAAATGCACAGTCGAGGGGTGCTCCTGACATTATTCAAATGCAGAGAGCAAGAGTCCGTGCTGCATCTCAAAGGCTAATTCCCCATTGTGCCATCCCTGGGGAAGTGGGAAGGCCCCTATAGATTTCAGAGCGTGCTGGTGGGGGTCTGGCAAAGCTAGATCAGCCCCAGCACTGCTTTGAATCTGCAGAGCTGTGCACGATGCAGCGCTAGTGTGCTACCCCCGACATGGCAGTGCTTGGGAGAGGGTCTCCTGTTTCCACCAGGGCCTGCAACACAGCTATTCACCCTCTGCTAGAGCGGGGCTTTCCCTGGCCCTCGGGGCGGCTCCTGCTCTCTTACCTACTGGAAAGGGGCCAGAGTTGGGGTGAGGGTCCCACTCACACTGCAGAGAGGAAGGAACTTACCATGGAAAATGCCAGTAGAAGAGGAGTGCAATGACCTGAGAGCCACTGCAAGGCAATGGGGATGATTGCAGGAAGCCACCCACGAATCGAGCGGTGTGGAAGAGACGGTGTGACATTGCGTGGTAGAATTTGGGAAACAGACCACGCAATTCGACTGCGACATGATGCAGACATACAAGGGGAAGCGTTCGGGTTGCCACCTTTCTAAATGCTGGCAACCGGACCTGTGAGGTCCCGCCGCCTGCTCCACCTCCTCCCCCCCAAACCCTCACTGGATCCTCTCAAGGAGCCTGGAGGCAGCCCCAGCTGAGCAGGGGCTTGCACAGGTTAGTAATCCAGCCCCTCCCCTGCCCCACAGCAACTGGACTTTTGGTTTGGGTGCCACTTGGGGTTGCCTGGTCCCAAAACCCAGACACCTGGCAACCCTAAATGGCAGCTGGACACAGAAGCCAAAAACCGGCCTGCCCGAGTAAAACCCAGATGGGTTGCAGCCCTATGTTATCCTCTTCTCTTCCCTTGGCCCATCCCTCTAAACCCTGCCTCACCCCACCCCATCTCCTTTCCTTTCCACGCTGTCCCCGGACCCATCCCATTCCCCTTCCTGCCTTCCCCCCTGCCGCTTCCTCCACCCCAGCTCCTTGCCTCCCCCTCCCCCCGGGCACTCACATTTTTCCAGAAACAGGACCCAGCAGACGTAGAAGAGGACGATGATGGGCACTACAACTAGTACTGTGCACAGTGAAAATCAAGGGAGGGAGCCCCCCCCAGCTACACCAGGGCTGGTGCGGGCTGATGATCTGGCATCTCCCATCGCCTGTGGCAACTGGACTTGAAAACCGGATGCCTGGCAACCCTAGAATTAAGGTTGAATGTGCAATCTTAATGCTGGCATTTCTGCACCATGAGAAGCCTCACACTCCCTGCTAGTAGACTCTGCATTATGCTATATTCCAATTTTTTAAAAAAATCCATGTTAACTGCTGCAGTTAAGGTCGCACAATAGTTTCCATTTTAACCTCTCCTTCCCGCCACTTGTAACTTTCTGAAACGTTCCCCTTTTGGGGTTACATCGTCCTGGCTTGTCTCTGCCCCCAGGGAAATGCATTGTCTAGCAAAATGGTTCTGCTGTTGGTGAATGCAAAGAGAGTGGGGTGAAAAAATACCCTTTCCCTATGATAAAAATAGTTCTTACAACCTTTTTAAAATCAGCCCTGCAGTTGAGCACCGGAAGGCGAGATTTGGTGTGCCGTTGCTGCAGAGGAACCTGGCTTGGATGTCACTGGGGTATAAAGCATTTAAGCTTTGCCAACTGTCAAGATTTTTACCATGAGCCTCATAATATTGGTTCTGTTTCTTAAAACCCCAGCTCTTGGAGGCCTGGGAGTGTATGAGAATCGTAACGTTCATAGTAAGGAGAAAGTACGTGTTTTGTTTTCATGGTTTCAGGGAAGAAGCTTCAAAATGTGATCTCAAAAGACTGAGACCCCACCAAGGAAACAAAAAGCACCCGCAACGTAATCCTATTTACAATGTTATGGCTTTTAAGCCAAGCCCATGAGTTCATGCTGCTGGGATGGGCCTCACCACATATCCAGCAGTGACAGTGGAGGGTTTTTCACGGAGTTTGCAAAGGGCAGAGCGAAGGATGTCGTCACTGCACAAGTCAGGCATGTAGCCAAAGGTCCAACCAGCTACCTTGCTGTGGGTGAGTACAGCTAGCAAGGGAAAGGGCTCCTGCAGATCTTGTGCAGTGCAAAGGGGCTGCCTGAAGGAGTTTAGAGGGTGTGGAAGGAAGCCTAGGCACACAGGCCTACACATACACACATCTTCCCTTTCCTGCCCCATGGGAACCTCCTGAGGGGGAAGCAGCAGCGCTGAAGAATTCCCAGTAATCAGACAAACCAGGTCAGGTAAGTGGGGAGCAAGAAAGCCCCAGATCTTTCTATGCGGATTGTAAAGAACCAAAGCTGTGCCCAATGCAGCTGCTAAGAGGTAACCTGCTGCTGTCACCTGGCTGGGGCGTGAGGCCTCTGGGTGGATTCCCTGTTTGCAGTGAGTCTCGTGCAGAGAGAGCATAATGTAGGCTCTCGCCAGAGTGGCAAATTAAACACTTTTCTCTGCAGAGTATGACAACTCCACCCAGGGACACTAGCTGGCAGATGGAGCCTGGCACAGAAGGGAGCAGGCCGGATGGAAGTGCTGTTTTTGGAGCTTGCACTGTCTGATGACCACCGAGAAGAGTGATACCACCAGCAAACAATTCCACTGGAGAATTCCCTGAGGGGCAGTGAGGGGTGGTAGTTAGAGCATAGACTCAGGACAGCTAGTGACTTGCTGGGTGACCTTGGGCAAGTCACTTCATGTACCCGTGCCTCAGTTTCCCCACCTGTAACATGGGACGAGAACACTCCCTCGTGGGGAGCTGGGAGGGTTGGGTCAGTGCGCTGAGATCTTTGGGCCAAAGGCACTCGGGGAGGGACGTTGCCAATGAGTGCTGCTGGCGGTGGCCTGCCAGTGCCATGAAGTGTCAGGCGTGGGTAGCACTGTGTCCCAGGGGGCCCCGTGCCATGTCACGTACACACTCGCTGGAGGGCGTCACGGGGAACCACTCACCGCTAGGGCACCTCCTCCTGGTGAGATCAGCTCCGTTCACATCCAACACCCCTGGCTGCTGCTCTCTGCCATAAAGGATGCTCTCGCTCTGGGGTTTGGCCCTCCTGCCAGGTCACCAGAGTCCTCCCCTTTCGGGGTAGCAAAGTCCCACTGGTCCTGGACAGTCTGCTGCTCCCCTGCCTGGCTGGCCTCACTTCCCCGGTGGCCAGAGGGGACTCCAGGCCCAGCCTCTACTCCAGGGTCCAGCCCAGGGACCTTACACCCAGCAGCCATGGTCCGCACTGTCCCACACCTCGCTGCTGTGCCTTGCCTACTCCGACTTCGTGTCCATCAGGCTCTTTGCGGCTGTTCTCTGGGTGTGGCCTTCCCCCAGGCCAGGGCCACAAGTTGTTCCTCCTCCTCGCCACGAGTGACGCGCGGCTGCAGCCCTTTGGCTGTGCTCCCCTGGCTTTAGCGTCGCCCTGCCTGCTCCTCCCCCGTTGGGCTCCATGATTCCCAGGCTGGGGTTCCTTATCCAGCCTTGTTCCCCTCTGGGGTGGCCTATCGAGTTACTGGGCTCCCTTCCCAAGGCTGGGGCGGGGTCCCAGAGGAGACTGGGGCAGCCCACGAAGGCCGGGTGTGATGCGGTGGCTGTCATGGCTGGGCTCACGTGTGCTCTGTGGGTCAGTGCAGCTGGGGGAGACCCCAGAACAACACCGTTCTGGTCTGGTTTTTGGAGATTGTTGTGGTTTGGGGGCTTGATTTTATCATCCCCTCCCCCCAACTTTAAACGAAAGCAGCCCCGTTTGGGTGGAAATGTCTGTTCAGTCAGACATCACAGGAAGGAGTCGGGCTTCCCCGGCCCAGCTGAGCGGCACCATCTCGCGGGGTCTGTCTCCAGGGCAGCTGGCAGAGAGCCTCCCAGCCCAGGCAGCCAGACACGCTGCGGGGCTCATGCGAGGGCTCTGAAAACAGCCACGCTGGCAGGGGCTCAGGCTAGTCCCCTGAGCTCACCACCCACCTGCTGGGTCCGATGCGCTTGGGTGACGCTCCTGAGCTCTTTCGAGTGCCCTGCCACCCCAAGGCTGGCTGCAGGCTGGGAGGCTTGCCTGAGGGATAGCCTCTCGGCCGGGGGGTGGAGCTGAGATGCAAAAGCCCCCCCACCCCATGGCTGGGCAGGACAGAGCACGGGCCCAGCCCCCTGTCCACGTTTTTACGGGGCTGTTTGGCACAGAGCACATGGGACTCTCTCTCATTGTAACCCAGAGCATCCCACGCGCCCCAGGCAGGGCCCTGGGTGGTGCCAGTCTGTGCCCTGCCGCAGTCCCCCTTGCTCGCGCAGGCGATAGCACAGGCCGAGAGACCCACAGCTGCCACGGAGAGCAGAGGGTGAGGAGGGCAGCTGCTGTCAGGTGCTGGAGCAGAGGGAGCTGCTGCTGGGAAGTGAGCAGCCCGGCAGGCCCCTGATCAATCCCGCGCCGCAGGGAAAGGCGCAGCAGCGCTGGGGAGGCAAACAATCACTCGCTGTCAGCGGGGGCAGAGGAGCGAGGTGACCGAGCAGGAGGGCCAGCGAGATTAGTGCTGCTGAATAAACACCTGCATCCGTGCACGCAGCAGGCGTCGGCAGGGAGTAATTTATAGGCTGGTCTCCTGCAAATCTCCCCTGGGCACATCATCTTAGCCCAGGATGCGGTGGCAGCGGGGCTTGCTCACTCACAGCAGCACCAGCCACGAAGGGTCCCTGAGCAGGAGGGAAAAGTGAGCAATGGCCCAGCAGCTAGGCACGGGGCAGAGGAAGGGGGGGCAGAGACAGCCACGGGGCTGTGCCCTCTCTCCACAGGTGCCCAAGGCAGGCTGGTCCCCTCCTGCCCACCAGTGACTCCAGCTGCAGCCCTAGAAAGGCCCAGGGACAGGTCCCCCATGGCTCTGCCTGCAGCTCCCTCCTCAGGGCCGAGCCACAATCATTCACCAGGCTGCACACCACTGGGGCAAAAACAGTCGTTCTGCACCACGTCGGCCCCAGCCACAGGCAGGCAGAGAGAGGGACACGGACACAGCCCTGGGCAGGGCACACTCACAGACACAGAGACTCACTCGTGTGGGCAAGAACCCTTGCACTACTCACGTGGGCAGAGACACACCCGGGCAGAGGGAGACACTCACACAGGCAGACAGACGCAGCCATAGCCTGAGAATCTCCTGTGGCTAGTGGCGCATGGGGCAACCCAGTTCTCCCACGGCTGTCTGTCCAGAGCAAGAAGTTTCTCTCTGTCCTAAGCAGCAGATTCTCAGATTTGACCCTGCCCAACACAGGCCAGAGAACTGCCCCCACTAACTCCCAGAGCACGTGGGAACCGCGTTCCATCGTCCTGCGCCGGATCACGCTGCCCTCTCGGCCCTCTCTCCCCTCCAGGCGGGCCGCACCGTAAGACAGCTTTTGGGTGTCTACCACAGGCAGCCGGATGACTTGGCCAAACCACCACAGACGTCTGTCTGACTCGAGAGGCCCAGCGTGCCGTTCCCAAGGGACTCTGCCTGTCACAGCGGAGGGAAAGAGCCAGGCGAACGGCTGCGCGCCAGTCCTCCAGGCAGGGGACTGTGATCCACACAACAAGGATTTCTGGTACAGAAACCCCCCCGCAGCAAGCAGAGTCTGTTCCAGATCTAGACAGACCCGCACAGGCATACACAAGCCTGCAGACGGTGGGCGCACACAGTCATGCCCAGAAAGGAAGACAGAGACGCTGACGGACGGGCAGGCTCACGTGGACAGCCCTCTCTCCCGGGCTCTGTGCTGTAGTAGGTACCCAGGCGAGACGTGCAAACTGCCTGTCGCCCCCCACGGGGCCGTGCTGCAGGCTGGAGCCTGGGGCGACGGGCCTGCCCACTCTGGCTGAGCGCTCCATAGGCACACAGAGGGCGCTCCCTGAACTGGCTGCGTTCTCTGCTCCGACGTGGACTTAGCACCTGCGGCTTCCTCTCTGACTCGCCAGCTCCAGCGGGACGTGGGCGCTCCGACTCGGAGCGGGCAGGCGGCACTGAGCAGCACCCATCTCCCTGGCAGATGGGCTGGACTGGCAGCCGGGGATGCCAGGCCCCCTCAGCCAGCCGACGTGTGGCTTGAGGGCTGGCGTGGCAACGCCTCTTCTCTTCACGGATGCTCTGTTTATCGGGGGGGTGCCCTGGGCACAATCAAGAAACAGGCCAACTGATGCAACGGTGCCTGGCCCCAGCACCCAAGCAGTGAACTCCAGTGCCCTGCATCCCAGAGGGACTGCTCAGTGCCAAGGAGACTAGAGCAGGGAGATTTTAAACGTGCAGACTGGCCCTGGGGCAGAGCATTCTGGGGGTTTGCAGAGCCCAGGCTCCATTCAAGGGCCGGCTGGACCTACGGGGGGCTCTCCCGTGCACTCTCCAGGCTGGCTAAGGGCAGACGGGCTGGCTGGGGCGATGGGCAGCACGCAGAGGGCTGATGGCAATGCAGATCAGTGGCACGTGTTTCAAACACAAGGCCCCTGTCCTGCTCCAGGCCAGGTCATGGGGCACTGCAGAGCCCAGGTGTGCTGGTGTCCCAGGGGTGCAGCGCCAGCCCGGTGCGCCCAGCCTGCGCTGCCTCACAGCAGGGGCCTCGTTGCCCACGGACATTTCTCGTCAAACGAGGCCCATCCCCAGTCCCCCCCACACACCATGACTCGTCAGATGACCCCCCTTTGAGCTCCAGCCCAGAATGGCCATAGGACCACTGGGGAACAGCTGGGAGGGAAACACTATTTCCCAGCCTCTTGTGGCTCCTGAATGACGTGGCTTCTCACCCACCTTCCCAGGGTCACATGGGGCAGGCGAGGGGGAAGAAGCTCATAGCACTGGTGGGTAGAGGTTACACCTCGCATTGGCCTTTTACTCTGGATGAACCTGCCTCCCAGCAGAGGCCCCAGGTGAGCCTTGCAGGTGTGAGCAAAGATTTGGAGCTCAGCAGCTTGATCTTAACAAGGGAAGTGGATAGCCTTCGGCATGGCGCCATCCCACCCAGGGATGCCGTGAGCTGGCTGCGGGGCCTGGCTATTTTTACTAGCCTAGTGCGTGCATCATCCACTAACTTTGCGCAGCACCTTCCTGTCCCAGTGAGAAAAGCCCTTCTCCCTCGTTCCAGTCGTTCTCTGGAGTCAGCCGTGTCTTGTGCTGACCAGCAGGGGAGCTGGTCAGCTCTCTGGGGTCAAGGCTGGTTTCTTTTCTAGGCCTTACGCAGCACTGCGGGCAACGCCACCACTTCAGCAGCACTGGCGAGCAGCCACGACGTAGTTTTGTTGGGGAGACGGTGTGGTTTCATTGACAGGGCACTGGAGCGGGATCCTAGCTGTGCCATTGGCCTGATGAGCTTGCGCAAGCCATGCCCCTGCTCTGTGCCTCAGTTTCCCCATCTGTAAAGCAGTTTGCGATCTATAGCTGAAAAGTGCTAGCAGAGCGTCTGTGGACGGTGCCTCCCACCGTCTAACCTGCTCTGGGAAGCCAGTCCAGCACAGCGAGTTAATTTCTCAGCACAGGGGCTCCTTGACCATCTTTGTGTCCCAGGGGCATTGCTTAGAGGGCCTGGTGCAAGGGAAGGAGACAGGCTGATGGCTCAGTGGCATTGACGGGTGCTCCCTCTCACTTTGCCAACACCCCTCTCTAAAGCACTGGCTTGTAATGTCAAAGGCTAAGGGAGAGGGGAAGGGACTGTGGAAGCAGGAACAGGGCACTTGCCCGCCCAGCAGGGTTGGATTTATTGCAGTAGCACAGAAGATAATCGTTGAAATACAGGGTAAGCAGCCAATGCATTTGCAGGTAGCCACAGCCCAGCCAGGGGCTAGTCCTTCTGGCTAGGAAATTACAGGAGGCTTAGAGGCCGCATGGCCTAGTGGGTAGGGCAGTGGACTGGTAGTCACGTGACTTACAGCCCACCTGAGTTCTGCCACGGAGCTCCTGTGTGACTTTGGACAAGTCACCTCCCCTCTCTGGGCCTGTTTTCCTCATCCCCTGTGCCTCGTCCATTGAGACTGTAAGCGTTTGCGGGCAAGCTGGCCTGCTGCGTGTCTGCGCAGCGTCTAGCACAAGAGGTCTCTGGGCACAGCCGAGGGCCTGTCAGGGCTATTGCAGCACAACTCACGCAGCAGCAGCAGCAGCAGCAAATAAACAAGTAAACAACCACCACCAGCAACATCAAGAAGATGAAGGCACTGGATTTGCTACAGGGTGTTTCACACACACGGCAGCCAAGCTGGCTTCAGAGAATTAGCTAATACCAGACAAGAGCACACATGGCATGAACACAGGGCAAATGAATGATGCAATGAATGAAGTAACTCACGGGAGGGACTTTGAGAGGGAGTGAGCAATGCCTTCCAGGAGAGATTCGAAACAAAGGGAGAACCAGTGAGACCATGCACTCAAGGAGAGCAGCAGAAAAGGCTCTTGCAGGAAGCCTGGCGGAGCACGGAGAAGGGACAGAGGAGTCTCAGGCAGGTGAGTGGGTGTAGGAGGGAGGGGAGGAAAATTCAGTCACCTCCTGGAGCTGGAAAGTCCCTGCTCTCCCATTTAGCTGAGCTTCACGAGGGCTGTGACGAAGGTGAGCAAGCCCATGAAGAGACCGAAGGAAGGCTCCTGTTCATTTCTGTGCCTCTGTTGGCTCCAGGCGTGGGGCACTCGGTGGATCAGAGCAGGAGGGGATTCTGAACTGGATCTCCAAATGCCCCAGGGAGCTGTATGAGGACAGGCTGCGGGTGGCACACACTGTCTGGATGGGGAGAAGGGGGGCAGCATCCAACACGCTGGATTCTGAGATGGGCCATAGAGAGAGGTTTGGGGAAGGGAAAGGGTGGGAATCTTGGCTCTATTCCCCGAGTGCCTTCCACCCCACAGGGCTTTGCAGTCACCGGGCCAAACTCTGCCCTAACTTGCTGCCCTGGCGCCCCGGTGAGATGGCGGGGGCGGCATGGCATGGACATAACAAACCTAGACAAGGATCGCTTCCTTCAGCACCGCAATGCAGCCACCACTCCCGAGACAGACTGCACCACAGACCTGGGGGCACAGGACGGGAGCAAGAGCCTGGGCTGACCGTGGGGGAGCACCATGAGCTGTCCCCTCCAATCACCCACTCTGCCTCCAGCGCTGATCTCTGCAGTCACTGGACATGTGGGGCTTACCCTCAGAGCACAGATATTGTGGGTCAGGGAGCAGGAGAGGTTTGGGCAACACTCAGCAGACCAAGGCCCTGATCGAAGTGGAGGAAGGAAGGGAGAAAACCCCCCGTTTCTTCCTGTCCTGGGGAACAGCAGCTTCCCTGTGGTGACCTCAGAGCCAGCTGCAGCATCTCGCCAGAGCAAATTCCTTTTTAGCCGATAATGTCTATGGCTCCAGTGTGGTAATAGACAGACAATGCAGCAGGGTCAGGGCAACTTAACCATTATCCACCTAATGAACAGAGAGCATCTAACCTTGGAGCTCTGGCGCTTCTCTCTGGGGAGGCAATTTGAGAGTGGGGATTTGCTGCTCTGCCCCAGCGCGGCGGGGCGAGGTGACATCACTCCGTGTTAGCGCTGCCGTCACTGGAACGTGGCGGGGCTAAGCTGGGAATCGGTAACAGCCGGGCCATGTAGGACTAGCGCCTAGAGTGCCTCTGCCCGGCGGGCACACAGCCCAATGAACAGCAATGCACAACGCGCCTGGGCATGTCACGGCCCAGAGATGCTGAACATGAAGGATTAAAGAAAGGGGAAATCAATCTTATGCCTAACACAGGGGGCGGGTTTTTTTAAGTCACGCGCACCGCTACTGGAAGGGAGCCAGAGCTCCCGGGGAGGCTGCTGGTTGGATAAAAAGCAGAACAGAGACACAAGGCTGCCCAGCTGCTACTAACCGCTCTGGGAGCAGACTTGCAAACAAAGCCTCTGAGCAAGGGAGGGCAGAAAACCGAGTTCACCTTTCCCCTCCCATGCCTCCTCTTGGCCTGCACTCAGCAGAGGCAGGGACGGGCTCGGGGAGGGGGCCCGGCCCAGCCCAGCTTTATGACATTCATCCCCATCCTGTGTTGGTCCCTTTGACCAGGTACCTTTCCCAGGCACTGCAGGCCAAGGTGGGACGGGGCAGCTCCAGCAGGAACTCCGTGACCAGCTGCAGCACTGCTCGCCCAAGCCCTGCTGCCACATGGCTGACCTGCTCTGGCCAACGGACCCAGCGTCGCAATCTGTCTCTTCCCCGAGCTGCCCGGAGACAGGAATACTGACAACAGCAGGGCCCAGCCAGCTCCGAGCTGCTGGGAGAGGAGGAGCCTCTGGCTGAAGCTGGCCTGTTCCCGAATCCTCCGACACGGTCCTGGTCGTGCCCCAGCAGACAGAGCCAGATGCCAGCACTCCACTGAGTTTGCCATTGGGCCAGCCTCTGAAAGGGGGAAGGCGAAGCAGATGGGGTCTGCGGCCAAAGCACAAGTGGACATGCGATTTCAGGCGGAAACTCCAACCTGCCAGACTGCGCCGGGGTCTGTGCACTCAGGGAGCGAGGCACGATGCTCCCCACCTTTAATAGCTTTGGAATACAACAGTCAGATATTTTTACAATGCTCCCAGGTCCCCTTGGAAGCGCCTGCCTCGGTCCACGGTCCAACGGCCCCAGGAAGAGCAGCTGGAGTGGCTGGGCTGGTCCCTGGTGGGTGGGAGGCTTCGGCCTGTCACCCCCCCCCCAGTCAAACAATCGCCTTCTGCTTCATTAACCCCTTCTTTGCTCCCTGATGAATCTTTGAATCCAGTTTCCCTGTAGAGGGGAGAAAGAAGGGGAAAAAAACCTCTCATCACTTTGTTTTTAAACGTTCTTTGCAATGCAAATTAGCTGGAGGCAGTGAGGTCTCCTAGTTAGTGTGTTCCTGTCACATTCAATTATCCTGTTCCAGGAGCCAGGCATTTCCAAACTCCATCGGTTCGCTCTGCAGGCATGACGAGGGGAGGCACCGGGGGCCACGCAGAAAAGAAACCCTGGGGGGGTGCAGCACGGAGGGGAAGTAATTAACATCCACTGCTCCTGCTGCTGGTGGGAGGAAAGAGATCACCCTGCTCACGGGTGGAATCCAGGCATGACCGATTTTAAGGAAACACCCATGCAGACCTACTCCAACACTGTGTAGGAGAGACATCGCTGTGTGCTGGCCCAGTGCTACAGCAATCGGAACAGGCTCCCCGCTGAATGGGGCAGTGAGCAGAGCAAAGCAGGACCTGCATGACTGTCCAACTGATGAGGGTTTGCACATATGGGAGGGGTCAGAGTTTGCAGCCTGAAGGGCTTCTCAGGGTAAAGCCCAGCCAAGGGGCCTCCCTTGGCTGCAGCCCTTCTGACAGAATAGACGAAGGGGAAGCACATCTCTTAACATCCTGGGAGCAGAAGGGCCCAGCAACCATGAACACGCAGGCTCCGGCCCTCTGCACCCCGTTGGCAGCAGCAGGACCCAGAACCAACACTGCCTTCCTGGGGCTTGGCTGTGGGCGGCTGTTGCCTGGCACTGTGCTTCCAGCGTCCCTTCCCCAGCACGGGGCAGCGTCAGGCCATCAACCAACCTGATCTGGGAACCGAAGCACAAAGTCTGCTCAGGCCAAGGGCTCCTAGAGAGCTGGCGCCCAGAGTGCAGGGTGATGTTTGCCTCCAGGGGTCGTGCCCAGCCCCCTCCTGCCCGTACTTTCACTCCACGTCTCCCCCAGGTTGTATCCAATCTCCCAGGCAATGCATGCAGCACCCCTCCCTGTTAGGAGGCTGGTTCCCCTCCCGCCCCGGAGGGGAAGGGAAGGTGCCCACTGGCTGGGCGGGAGGAGATGAGACGACACATTGTCAGCAAGGTGAACAGGCTTTGTTCATCTCAGCCGCTCCTCCCTGGACCCGCTTCTCCCAAGGACCTTGTTTCCTCCCCAGAATGCCATTCCTTTGTGCCCTCCCTTCCCCAAAACGCCAGGCTGCGGCTCAGCTCGGCTGTCTCTCTGAGCAGGAGCGCGTCTCGCTCCAGCAGACTTACAGCGTTACCTGAACAGGTTGGGACAAACTGACAGCCCAGCCCAGGGCAGGTGCCTGGCAGTTCTCTGAGACCCTGCCATGAACTGGGGGATCACCCCAGCTAAAATAATCCTTTATGGGCTTAATCTCTGCCCTATCCTTCTGGGGGAGGCACACAGCTTGGCCTGCCCGCCGTGCACCAGTGGGAGAGCAGCTCCTTCCAGAGAGAGCCATGGGATTGCTGGCGCCACAGATGTCCTTTGATCCCCGTCACATTGATGGGGGATGTCAAAACGCACGATACATCAACATCCCAGCCTGACTGGAAATTGCTCTCTCGCTTCCAGCGCTGGCTAGCCACTGCTGGTCTTCTCCTTCGAATGAGCATTGCTTCCCCCCTCTCAACAGCCAGCTTCAGTGCCGTGGGACAACCGCTCCGCCGAACCAGACCAAGCTCCTACCCCAGACCCCTCCTCCCTGGTCCCCAGGCAAAGTGCACCATCTCTTGCACTCTTATTCAGCTCACCCGGGGGAGTCCCTCCCCACCCTTTGCAAATAAAGAGCTTGCCTTTGGCTTTCATGGCCTCTGTACGCATTGGACCACCTCCCCGTCGCCATTTATAGTCCTGAATCAACGGGCTGCAGGAGCTCCCTCAGCCCCATTGCTCCACCAACAGACCCATTCGCCAGGGGGAATCAGCCTGCACTGATCGCAGCTCTGCCAGCACACCAGCTGACTTTAAACACGCTCATGCATAAGCAGCAGAAGGTGCTGGCTCCGTCCACGGGATCAGCTCCCTCTGCCCCCAGAGACATGCTGCTGTCCAGGCGGAGCACTGGCCGGCAGAGCTGGGCACGCCTGCACGGGTCAGAGGCACTGCACAAAGGCGCAGGAGTTACCAGCCGCTTGCAGCTGCCCACAGAGGGAGTTCTAAACTGCACGGCAGTGCCAGCTGTTCTCCCAGCCGGTCTGCCAGCAGTTAAGGGTTTTGGCAAGGACGGGTGCTACTGAACACTGGCAGGTAAAGGGCGGTTACCTGGTCAATAGCAACTGACTCCTGCAGGCACGAGCTCCCTTCAAAACAAGGAAACAACTCTTCCCTGCTGTGCAAGGAACACAGCAGGCAGAACTGCACCCGTGCTCTGAGGGGGGACAGGCCCAGGCGCCGGAACATGCATGAACTCAGATCCCCAGGTTACTCCATCTCCCGTGGGGACTAATCAAGGTACTGGCCCAGGACATGTATGGTACTATGCCAGGGATGTATGATACTTATCCACTGGGACATGGGACCATACACGGTCAGCAACGCCTCCCGCTGGAAGAGCTGTGCCCGTGGGGGCTCTCTAGGGGCAGGCAACCGCATGCATTTGCCACGTGTTTAGCTAGTAACCGTTCAGAGCTAGCTCTAAAACACTCGTGCCCATGTGACTAAGGAAGTGCCCCTCACCTCAGAGACAGACACTGCACCTGGCCAAGGAACAGCGGCATCTTGGGCTAACTGTCCTGCTAATTCCAGCACCAAAGCAGTGAGAACCTAGCGTGCATCTACCAGGAGGGCTTCTTGTTCACACTAGGCTGGCTTTGCTCAGAACAAGATAACCAGGGGAAGCAAATCCTAGAGGCTTCCTCCCCCTGCATCTCTCTCTCGGTCCCCCTACATCTCCAGAAGTTGGCCGTCCCTCCTTTGGCCTAAGTCTGGCTGTCTGGCCAGTCCTCTGATACAGTCTCCACTCCAGCAGAAGCTTCCCAGGCACAAGGATTAGGGAAGCACAGACTTTTCTGCAAAAAGGGATTTGCAAAAAGGTGTCAGCTGCTGACTGCAGGAAGCAGCATGCAAGTCACCTCTGCTAGGATTTCTGGCCACCATGGGAGATGGCGAGCCAGAAGCCAGGTAAAACCATGGCTGTGAAACTGGAGTGACCACAGCCCTGGAGGATCCACCACATTTCCCTCCTAACATCCACATCTAACAGAGCTTTCCCAGCCCCAGTCCCCTCTGGCTAAGATGAAAGCGTGATCAGACACCACACTTCCCAGCAGTTGTGAGCCCACGGCGGCCAAATAGCCCAACATGTCAGTCCAGCGCGTTACAGAACATAAAGGGGAGCTACGCGCTTCCATCTCACATGGCCAAGAGCTCTTAGCTTCACATCTGGCACCAACTTCATTTGCCAGTCTCAAGTGCAACTGCTTTCTCCTTATCCCCGGAAACCATTCTGCTAAGAGCATACCCAGTTTGATTAGCTATTTAGAAAATTGTCAGCCAATGGGTAACATGGAGCAAGGCCAGAGAGACGCACAAGACAAAGGTGCCTAGCAAAGGCCAAACACCAGCAGTCCGGCTCTCTCAAAACCTGCTCAGTTCATTAAGTGCTCTTCCATCTCACGTTCCAGAGTCCACAGAACGCCCCGGGTACAGCCTTCGGTGTCTGTACCCCAACGCTTCCTGGTCCGCTGTCTTCTACTGGAATGAGGGAGCTATTAACCAATAGAGGCTCGTGAGTGCAGGCAGCAGGACTTCCACAGGACCTGGGCCTAGACTGGGGAACTCTCTGCCACAAGATCGAAGGATAAGCACAGGCCTCCTATGTGCAAAACTAAGGGAAAATGTATTTCTCCAACTCCACTTTCCCTCTGTGAGTTATGCTCACGCTGCCTGCCCATGCACACAGAAGCAATTGAGTTATTTCCCTCCAATCTGGGGATGAAGACGGATTGAAGAAGAAGAGACTGTTATTTCTATTTGTATACAGCTGGGAAGCGCTCAGACACCACGGTGATGGGGAGCAGATCTCTACTTGGATTACTTGAGTGCACACATCCAATTTCTGCTTGATCAAACTAGGGCTGTGTTTCCCAACAACAGGACAAATGGGCATTTGTCTGAGTGAGGTTTCCAGGAGCCCCTGTAGCAAGTCAGTGCGCTCAGGAGGTTAAGGGACCCGTGCTCAGTGCCTCGCTTTTGAGGTTGACTATATCGGATCTGAAGCATGCCCCTATTATGACAGGTCATCACTGTGATAAAGGTCAAAGGTTCTCTGCTCCTTCCCCCCCTTGTCACAAATATTGTCAGCTTGGCCTGGAATAACTGTCTCCCCCCTGCAGGGGAGCACGTACCGCCGCTGCTGCTGCTTTATCCTTCTGACAGATTCTGTCCGGAAGGAATCAGGGAGGGCAAACCCAGCCGTGGGAGTGGGACGCTCAGGCAGCCTCCAGCACGGCCAGCTTCCTTCCAGTCTGTTACACTGATCCCTCTTCAAGCAGGAAACTGTCACCGCACAAAGGACGCGGTGTGGCAGCCGGCCTTTGTACACAGAGACACAGGCAAACGAGGAGGTAGCCGCCCCATGCTCACGCTGCACAGAGCACGTCAGCATTTCAGTAAGTCGCTGCACCCTGCAGCCTCCTTTCCAGAGGTGGGTGAGGAGTGGGGGCAAAGCATGAATCAGAGAGGGGAAGGGTTGTACAGGGACAGAGACAGGCAGCTGCAGCACATCTATAAGGATATTCCAGCAACACAAAAGGGCGTCCCATTGCAAGTAGCTCCTTTCTGCCACCCCGCTCGCTTCCCACACACACCTGCCAGAAATGGAAACGCCATTCTGGCGGTGGGCCCCAGGAACCAACTCTCTTGATGAGTTCTGCAGCTGTGGCTAGTGCACTCACCTTCCCCATGGGCACGGTGCATAAAAAAGGAAATAAACCAAACAAAGCCTCCGTGCCCCCTGAGCTCCATTGGAAACCTGCGGCGGGGGGAACAATCCACATATGGCCCGAGAGAGGCAGACCAAATCCACAGACAGAGGAACATTCCTCTCGAGCAAAGGAGAGAGAAAAGACTCTAGATTGCACTTCCGAGGAGGTTGTTAACTCATTCCAAAAACCGGTGCCGTGTCTGTCCCACCGGAGTCTGCCTTCTCCCAGTGAAACACATGGCAAATTAGAAAAAAGACCTAGTCATCAGGCCCGTGAAACCAAACAGCAGAGACTATTTTTGCTTACGCTGATTTCAGTCTGTCAAATTAAATTTTTCATATCCCCTGGAACCACATGACTGCAGGCTTCCCAGCTGCTGCGCCCCTTTTCCGTTCTCTTTACAGGGGTGGGCGACAATCAGCAGCAGCTGCGGCAGGCTGGTTGCTCAGAAAAGGGACATGCAGCACTGGCAAGCATAGTGTGGACAGATGCTCTGCGGCACCTCTGCCAAGGCAACGCTGACGAGACCTGCACCCCCCTTGCTTTTCCAGTCCTGACAGCCAGTCAAGCCAAACTGGGTGGCAATTTTGTAATGTAGACAAATGTCTACTAAGGACTAGCGCACAGGACCTGTCTCCCTCATTTCTCATGTGATGGTGAGACTGGAATCCAGGTCTGTGAAGGAAGAAGGGGAGTGCAATTGCCCTGTGCCAGTGAGACACCACTCCCTTCACGCACATTGGTAACGGGGCGGGATTTGCAGGTTTGCTACTTGTGTTATTTGAAGGGATGCTTTTGGCTACAAATGTTTATCACGGAATCAAACAACCTGACATCCTCAGTCACACCCCAGGCACTCATGCCAGAAGCAGATCAACTGCAAACATGTGTTTCCTGCTTGCATGTGATGAGTGTTAAGACTCTAGGAGCATTAGCGGGGAGAGGGAGAAGTCGTGTGTTTCCAAGGAAGCAACATCTGGGGTAAAGAAACTAAAGAGGAAGCTACTCCAGATGTGTTTGCACTATTAAACAAACACCCATGATGGATCAAAGCGTGAGAGCAGCGACCCAGAAAGCAAACAGAGCTGGGGGGACAAAAACTGGCAACAACCTGTCAGAAAGGGAGAGAGGAGAGTGTCTGCAGGGTGCCACGACTTACAGATTTTGGGTTTTCCTTTGATGGGAAACTTCACGATCATCTCCTGGGGATTAGCACAGACAAAGACGAACGGAGACCCAGACTCCTGGCTCAACTCTGAATACTGCAAAACACAAACACAAATTGTCTTAGACAAACCGCAGTAGAGGCAAGCAGAGCTCAATGTTCAAAAAGAGTACAGTCGGCGAGAACTTTCCTGGTGCCTAAGAAGGTAAGTCAAAATCGAGGGGCTCGTCTACACACATGGGTAGCACCGACTTAAATCAGTTTAAAAACCACATTAGGTGCAAACCCTGTGTGGCTCTGATATCAGCTGGGCCTGCATCTGATATACACCCGGTTTAGCAGATAAGAGTTAAACCCACACACAAAGTTCAACCTGTTGAACGGAATCACTTTTAAATCGCCACTATTATAGCAGGCCTGTTCCTCTGTAGCATGGACCCTTCTGCTCTGGAGGGGTTGCTGGCAGAACCTTGCAGGTGTAAGCAGTGATTTGCTGAACTCATCAACGACAAGGCCATGACTCTGAGGAGCTTATTCTAGCTCCGGGGGTGCTGACATTGCAATCAGAGGGGTGACCGCAGCACGTGTGGACAGACGCGAGTTCACTTTGATCTAGAGCCTTGGCAGCGTTGGCTAGCTGCTGCCGTCCGTACCCAGGGTCCCTCGTGCAGTCTATGCTGCTGCAGCGTCACAGCTCTTGTTCGTGGAGCCAGCTAGATCACAGCTCGCTTGGGGAGGCCTGAATGTGCTGCAGCAGCCCCTCGGACTGAAGTGTAGACGTACCCTCACACTAACATGACATGACTCTGAGCAGGCCTGCAGTTCAAAGAGCAGCCAGCACACAACGGCACTTGATGGGGAGAACCATTTTCCTTTTGAAATCCAGGGCACCTTCTGGAAGGAATTTATGTAAAGCAACTACACTACAATGAAAACATGTGGGGAATTTGTACCGGAAAAGCAGTGAACAGAGCCTCTCTCCCCCTAGCTGAAAAGGAAGGATCCACCAAGAAAGTGGAATGTACTGAAGCTCTGTCTGGACGTAGTCCAGTTGGACTGATGTTCAGAAGGTGAACTGCAAAGTTCTTGTAAAAAAAATTAAGCATTGTTTAAGATCCTAGATTAGTAAGAGAACTTATGCCAAATACACATACCAATACCGAGACATCTGCAGTTCCAGTAGCTAGGAGACAGTCTCAAGGGCTACCGATCCTCAGGCTTCAGGACAAAAGTGCACTGTTCCTGAGGGTCAGGAAGAAGTTCCCCAGCAACAATATGGTACTGTTTATGTGACTAGGTGCCTTTCCTCAAATGGATCTGGTAAATGCCACTGCTGGAGACAGGACACTGGACCAGATGGAGCAGTGGCCTGCTCGCGTATGGTAAATCCTGGATTTGTATAGAAGTTACCAATAAATGATTTTTAGGCCAAGTATTTGAAAATCGCTTCCTCTTTCACAGACCTGCAGAGATGAGACAGGATCTACTCTGTGACAGCAGGCCGAGGAAACCAGAGCAGGGAGAAAATGGCCCTCCGGGCACTGGAGGAGACTCACCGTGTTGCCAGCAGTGATGAGGGAAAGTGCAGAATCCTGACGCTGGGTTTTGGTAGGTCAGTGAAATGATTCCCAGCACGTTTATTTTACAGCTGCACTGATTTATTTAGTATGCATGGGCCACACACACACAGAGTGTTGTATTGATCAGGGATCTGATCGTTTTTTCCCTGAGCAGGGCAATGATCCTTTAAAGACTCTTCCCTTGCAAGCACCTGCAAAGAGGAGACTCCCTCATTTCTCAGCCAGACGTCAAATAGTGAAACAACAGCAACTGCCAAATCATAGCTTTTTCCAAAGCGATTCCTCCCAGTCCTAGGAACTGCAGTGCTGCTGGGTGTATGTTCTTCTGAAGATTATGGGACTAGTGGTTCTTCACTAACTCAACTTGGTTCAGGCGGCCCCGTGCAAACTGCCCTTCACTCTTGCTCAGAGGGCCGTCTTCTCCACAGTCCAAAATTGGCATCTGGCCCCATTTATTTAGAAGTTTCTCTCCCCTTCTCAGGAAAAGGGATCATTTTATACGGATATCCCTGTCTTTCATAGGTTCCAAGGCTAAAAGCAAGCACTGGAATCATCTAGTGTGACCTCCTGTGTAACACAGGCCATAGAATTTCCCCAAAATCATTCCTAGGGCAGATCTTTTAGAAAAACATCCAAACTTGATTTTAAAATTGTCTGTGATGTAGACTCTACCACAACCCTTGGTAAATTGTTCCAATGGTCAATTACCCCCACGGTTAAAAATGTATACTTTATTTCCAGTCTGAATTTGCCTGGCTTCAACTTCCAGCCATTATATATCTTGTCAGATCTTTCTCTGCTAGACTGAAAAGCCCATTACCAAATATTTGTTTCCCATGTAGGTACTTACAGATTGTGATAAAGTCACCCCCACCCTTCTCTTTACTAATCTAAATAGATTGAGCTTCTTGAATCCATTACTGTAAGACAGGTGACCAGATGTCCTGATTTTATATGGACAGTTCCCATATTTGGGGCTTTTTCTTATACAGGCACCTATTACCTCCCACTTCCTGTCCTAATTTTTCACACGTGTTATCTGGTCACACTAACCGTCAGGCAGATTTTCTATACTTTAATCATTGTTGTGGCTCTTCTTTGAACCCTTTCCAGTTTATCTGTATCGTCCCTGAATTGTGGACGCCAGCACTGGACACAGTATGGCAGCAGCGGGCATACCAGTGTCACATACAGAAGTAAAATGATCTCTCTATTGCTAGAGAGCCAGAGACAGCGTAGTCTGATAACGACACACGCCTAGGCTTCCATAACTGTATGTGTTCATGAACACAGGCACAGCATTCCAACAGTAATGCCCTCCAAATCAATTCCTATCCTTCAACTTCACCTTGTGTGCTCGTCCCGTTTCCCCCAGTAGGGCAGTGGGCTCAATGGCAGCATGGAAGTTACAAAAGTCAGAGACACGATGCAGTTGCCAATTCACTGGCTCAAGAGCTGTGGTTTTCCTTGCACTGACTCTGAACCTTTTGCCAGCAGGAATTTTTGCAAGCATGAAAATGTAGACAAAGCCTCCTTCTCATGTGATCGGTTCCATCCCCCCAGTGAGATTTGCCCCTGTGGAATTCAAGAAGGGTTCCAAGGTCCATTTGCTAGTTCCGCAGCAGTTGTAACTGCTTGCTTCCTTATGGCACCCCGTTCTCTCGGCCACTCTGATGTCCCACTAGCTGCACATTGCAAAGCTGGGCTATTAGCCTGCATTCTGGATGGAAGAAGACGTGCTGAGGCTGCGCCAGCAGGCCGCATGGTATGAAGCAGCGTGCAGGAATGGTTCACAAGGCTCCCCGAGCCTGGAGTCATTATTTCAATGCACTGAATTCATTCGGAAGAGTTGATAGGAGGCATCAACGGAGCTTTGTCCGTCTGTGTCTTGGGCTCACTTACACCTTTGATTTATACCAATGCAGCATGCAAACCTGCACTGCAACCCCCTGCTGTGCAAAGCTTGGGAGCACCCTACTGTGCACCAATTAAACTCGTGACAGGAGAACTAAGAAAGCTAATAACAAGTTACCTAAGTGAAACCTGATTCTTACTGGATGTTTTCAATTGCAACCCAATGAAGAGACTAGTCAGACTGGATAGAGTGGGATTAGCAGAGAGACACCAATGACTGAAGTGGCAAATTAGAAATGCACTTGGGCACAATGGGGGCGGCTATCTGCTAAATATGGTGGATGCAAGCCATGCCTGATCAATCTTCCCTACTGGCTCACCACTCCCAGGGATGTAAGCATCATTTGAGCAGTTAACATTTGAATAGCTGAAGCCCTCCATTATTGCTACTGTGTTCTCCTCTCTTCACCTCTTGTGTTATCACTATCTAGAGGCATGCAACATAATTGATATCCATCTCTATTCTGATGACCCTGAAGCATGCAACATAACTGATATCCATCTCTATTCTGATGACTGAGGCATGCAACATAACTGATATCCATCTCTATTCCGATGACCCTGCATTTGTACCTATTGGATCATGACGTATGATGTTCTCTCGTTAGAGATGCTATCTCACCCGATACTGTGGGGCACTCCCCCACTTCTACGACATCGTCTCTCCTTCCTCTCTAGCTGAGATCATAGAATTAGAGAATCCCACGGACATTTATCCCACCAGTCTTCTGAGCTGTCCCCTCTACGGCGAGGCATTCCAGCTCACCTACTCTGGCTTTTCATCCTGTGTGGTATGGCAGACGCTTGCAGTGGAACACAAGGGTACAGTTTTCAAAAGTGCTAAGTGACCTAGGCGTATACATCCCATTTTTCAGTGACTTAGACGCTTAGGACCCTAACTTGCACTGGCATTCAATGAGAAGGCTGTTCCTAAGTGACCCGTCACCTTTGGAGAGTTGCCCCACTTTGCATAGTTTGATGTAACTCCTCTAGCTGACACCATGTTACCTTTCTCCTACTGTAGCCCGGAGCCCTCCTGCTGTTTCACCAAGGCAACTGGAAGGTCTGTCCTCTCTCCTGTGAGTGGACTAAAACACTGGTAACAGGACACCCTGAAGATGATCTCGCTAAGACTAAATGAGCATCGCTACTGCACAGAAGCCAGGAACTCCGGGCGCAATCCCCCCACACCAGAAAGATGCAAACTCCAGTCTAAACAAGCGCACCTGGAGGACCTGAGCTAGTTACTAACAAGTCTGTAACTCGGAGGAACTAAGGAGATCCTTTTCTCCTGCTACACATGCAGAGAGCTTGAGACTAAATGGAGCATCTCAGCACAGCTGGAAGTCAGCTACGCAGTCAGCTGCACAGAAGGCCCCCTGCCTGCAGTTCCAGCTCCCACACTCCCTCTGGGGTCAGTAGTTCGAACACACAGCAGGTGACTATCATGCGCTCCAGCCAGCCAAGGCCATCAGAATGCAGGACGGAATCCACTCCAGTGAATGTCCTCTCCGCCCAGCATGTCGTGACCAGCTAAGCGAATTCCCAGCTGAGCCAGCCCATGGCAAAAGGGGCAGACAGGCGGTTAACAGGGGATGGCCCCGTTACATCCAACCCTCTAGGTCCTGATTCACAGAGAGTCATTTTCATCCAGTCGAACTTCGCTACGCCACAATTTTCTTTACTGTGTCTCATTTGAGGGGCACACTGGAAACCCTGAAAGAGGCCAGGAAAGGGAGGAACCGAGATCAAAAGCTGCAGCCTGCAGTTGTGCAGGCTTCCCCGAGACGCCTGGACACAACACATTTGGCAGCAAACGCTGGGTCAGATGCTCTTGGCCTTCTCTGCTCCCTCGTGCAGCTTAGCAGCATAAAGGCAGCCGAGACTGACTGCACCACTCACGCTGGGGATTCCCCCGGCACAGGGGAATCCCCAGAAGGCACAGATTGACGGAGCTGGCTCCTACACTACTCTTCCTGCAGTCCCCCAGAGAAGGGGGCACAACTGCAGCACACTGCACTCTGGTTATTTTCAGCTGGAGACGATTACTAATTGGGAGGGTTCAGAGTAACTCCCGACAGCTCCCTCTCTCTGCTACACCCAGCACGAACTGGGCACAACAGATGACGTGGCTTGTTCAGATTTCTTCCCATCCCTTCTCATACTAGAATGTTTGGATTTTTCATATTATTTCACAGAGGGTATTCCTGGTCGCTCTTCCCATTTCTCCTTGTATCCCCCTAAAGGACCCATGTCCAGATGATTACCCTTCCGGCTAAGGAGGGCTGGACACAGCTTCCTCGGAAGCCCACAAACATTACTGTGGCATTAGCCTGACTGGGGCTCTCCCCACCCCTGTCTCAAAGGAGTCATGAGCCAAGGAGAGTGGAACTGAAACCCCCAAGGAAAGAAAAGTACTAGGAGGACACAAATCACCAACAGAAAGAGACCAGGTGTGGGAGAATCCTATCAGAAAACAAAGGCACAAGCCATAATGGAGCAGAGCTGCCAGAGAAGAAAGCAGGGAGCAAAAACTTTCCCAGGCAGTTTTACTAGTGATCGTTCAGGCTTTTCTTTTGGTCTGACAGAGCCGGCAGACTGGAAAGCAGAAGCAAATAAACAAATGCCCCAGCAAAGCCTTAGGTATAATGTGTTAATAAGCCGAGTTCCTTTTCTGTCCCTGCTTCAAAGCCCGGCCTACAGGGCTCTGCACTGCCGCCTGCCCTCGCTCACACACATCTTTAACAGGGAGGCGCATGTGGGTCCCAAGCCGATTGAATCAAGATGGAGAACTGCACGCCGGGACCTGTAGTCTCGGAGAGCCGCTGCCAGCTGTTCCATTTTATGGATGTTACGGATGGCCCTCAGGCTCCTGGCAAGTGGCCAAAGTAGGCAGTTTGCGCGCTCTGGAGTATCAAAGAAAGCGGGGCACATCGAGGGGATGGGGCATTCTGTCTGGTTAAGGATGGAAACAGCTGAACGTCGCTGACAGCTTTCCTCATCTGGGCCCAGAATGAGAAACAAACCTAAACTCTGTCACCCGCTGCTGATCCAGGAGGAGGCCATTTCGAGGCCTAGGATTCGTCTCCCCTCGGCGTCTCAAAATGAAAGAGGCTGCGCCGGAAAGCAAAGCTGCCTGGAAGGAATAAAGGCAAGTAGAGCTCATGTGCTGACAACAGAGTTGGGTTATTTCTCATCATGCAATCCATTTCAAACAACTCTTGGCAGAGATTCAGCCCCTCAAAAAGAGCGCAGGACTGCTGCGGCTGGGCCTGTGTTTCAATAAATCAGCCCTCCGCAGCAGGCAGAGACACGCCATGCCCCATGCTGCCAGCTCCAAGAGTTACCAGAAGCCACTTGGCTGTCCCTGAGTCCGGAGGCTGGGGAGCAAAGCGTTCCCTGCGAGAGGAATGCGAGGGCTGAATGGCGGGCTTGTGGCAGAGGGCGGCTGGGGGAGGTTTGGGAGTGTGCTTGGCCGCTGGGCAACTTACTTCACCCAGTTTTCAGTGTGATTTGTGGGAAAGGCGGATTCACTCTTCTTTCATGCCTCATAAGCTTCATGGCTGTCAGACTAACATAACAGGTAATTAACTACTAAACAGCCATTTTCTCCTCCTCTCCTGAGGGAAATTGCTCACCATCCAGCTAGAAAATGTTGCTGTAGCGGTATCCAAAAGAGAAAAGAAAAGTCAGCAGTTTCTGGCAAGCAGCATGGGAGCCACAGCCAAACAGCGGCATTTATGCCAGCACTCACAACCTGCCCTCCCACGCCGGCACAAATGTCACCAACGGCTGAGAGGCAGCCCAGGGAACTGGAGACCAGCAAAATTAAACAAAATTAGCTGGATCCCTTGCTTTTTAGCACTCCAGAAGGCCAAACACACAGGCAGCAAGCAACAACTTCAGTACAGGCTAGTGGTTAGCGTGGGAGATCCCATTTCTATTCCTAGCTGTGCCACTGAGCGACCTTCCCCACCTGTGAAATCCAGAGTCATTTGTCAGTGTTTGTTTTAGCTGCACGTGCTGTGTTCCTCTGGTGGCCCGTTACTCTCCAGGGCAGGACTTGTGCCCCACAAAATTATGGTGCTAGAACAACAACATGGCAAAACGGGATACAAATGTGACACCCATCATCCATTTTGTGTGTGTGTGTGTCAATGTCATTTTGCCTGACCGCCCTTCAACTTTAAAGCACCATTTTCAGAACAATCCTCCCTAGTTTCGTTAGCTGTGGGGCCTGGACGCAAGAGAAACGGTGCCAGGTGCTTCTTATCCCAAAGAACCCATACACAGAACGTTAGAACGTTCAGATTATTCCTTTGGCAAATCAGGCTCCTTAAAACATGCAATCTAACCAGGTTCCTCTTCCATGCATTGCACATGATTGTAACATCCTCTTCCTAGCCGCAGAGTTTCCAACATTGCTTTTCTTTGACATCTTGAAAAACCCTGTCCTTGATCCGTCTTCAGGAGTTTCTAGAGAAGCTCTAGTCTGAAAAGCAAAGCTAAGAATAGCATCCTGGGGTTCTGGTCTCATCTCAATGATTTCAGGGAGGAGATGTGCTCCATTTTACCAGTAAGAAGGTGTGTTTCTCTCACTGCAAGTGGTACACAGTCCACCTGGGCTCAGAAAAGTGCTGGGATCTTTCTGACTCGTACCTAAGCAGCAGTAACCAAGACTCTGTTGGCCAGAGTATTCCTTCAGCTACACCAATGTCTTCCACTGGGTTGTCCAGGTGTAACTGAAGGCAGAATGTGACCCAGCAGCTGGAACTCAATGAACAATTCTGTTCATGATGCCTGGGCTAGACTTGGCACTGCAGAGCTTCAGAGAGTATTTAAGCCAAAAGGGAAAACCCTTTGGCTCCAAGCCAGCGGCTCCGATGCTGAAGGCACACAGAGAGCAGGTCTGTCGATGAGGGTGGGGCTGTTTTTAGTTACTTTCCAGGGCAGAACCACACTAAAGCGTTGCCTTGGGTCCCATTTGCTTTTAAGTACATTAGTTGTCCCTTTGAATGGAAGCTGCCCTTTCCCGGTTCTCAGACCTTCCCACCCACTCAACAGTCCCTTCCTGAACCACTGCCGGGGATGTTCCTACAGGCTGGGATATCAGTACACCAAAGAAGACAATGTGCCTAGTGGTTATAGCCATGGATTGGGTCAGGAGACCCAGGTTTACTATGGTCACTGCAACTGACTCACCAAGGCACCTTGGGCAAGGCACATCACCTCTCTTTGCCTCAGTTTCCCACCTTCATAAAGTATTTTTAGCGTGCTAGATTGCAGTTTATAGGCAAGTGGAAACCATTACACTTGAGACATTGATTTCTCTCACAACACAGCCTTTCATTGGGGATACTGGGACTTTGCGTTTTCAGAGACGTTCTCTGCTCCGACTGCCATTTCATCCATCGCTATTGTCTCTAGTTTCTCAATTCCCCAGAAAGTCTACTGGTTGTGATGAGCAGAGGGCTTCCCATCCAGCATCTCTGATGGAGAGGCAAACTTCCAGGAATGCCCCATTTACCCCCTCCTTGGGACCAAGAACCAAGATAACTGTCCAAAGCCACTGTATTAGCCATATGGCTGCCGCGGGGTAAGCGGGGGACTGCTTCAGTGCAGTACTGGGACAGGCTGGGCTAGGAAGCTGCTAATCAGTGATATTCCACTCAGTTTGACAGGATTGGCAGAGGGAAAAGGAAGATGACAAAAAACCAAAAACAAAAGCTGCCAAGCCAAACTTTTGTTTGAAAGCCTGTTAAGTCTAGACTGCAACGTGTGAGGAAAGAACAGCTCAAACCCACAGCTGCTAATGGTTATGGATTTGGCAATCAAAATGTCTTTGTTAAAAAAAAAAAAGTTAACTGCCTTACTACTGAGGTTACAAACCGCAGCCTTGATGCATTGTTGGAGTCAACATCCTCCCTGCTGTTTTTGAGAGCTTACATCTGCTGCTGGCGGATAATGTGCTGGCAAGGAGCATAGGCTCCTTTCCTGGGGCTGCACATGGAACTTTGCTAGGCTGCCTGATTCATTTCCCCTGCTCCCCACAACTATGCCCCTCAGGTGTCGCTCTGAGCTCTGCCCACTTGTGCAGTATTCTGCTATTCCAGAACACAACCAGATCCACAGGCAGGAGAGAGAACAGACATGCGGCACTGCTGGATTTGCTCCAGGATGGCCTTTCGCAGTCAGGCACTACTATGTTCTTGGGGTGCTCTTTGCATCAGGAGTTCCCAGTCCAGACCTACATGACAGACTGCAGCTTGACTGTGCAAGATGCAGGGGGAAGTAATGATTTAATAGGCATGGGGCTTCAAAAAGTGGACTAACCTTTAAACTAGTTGAACAGCATTTGATTTTAAAATGCTGCACAATCCAACACCGCTCAGTTCTCAGAAGGCTTGGAGGATTCAACGGTGCCAGCCAACTGGAACATGAGCCATCATCCTTTGCTTCCCCAACACTCAGGCTCACCCCTGCCAAGTGTCATCAAGGCCTTCAGCAGCTCTAATCCCCACCTGGAAAAACACCTGCCTGT
The DNA here is from genome assembly GCA_007922155.1 of Mesoclemmys tuberculata. Classification (NCBI taxonomy): domain Eukaryota; kingdom Metazoa; phylum Chordata; order Testudines; family Chelidae; genus Mesoclemmys; species Mesoclemmys tuberculata. Next base: position 10,448,544 of record ML675621.1, read on the forward strand.
GGTGAGCCAAGCAAGCTGCATTTGGATGGGTTCGACCCATTTATAGGGTGACTAATGACCAACAGGGTGGAACTGGAAAAACATTCACCAATATAATGGAGTCAGCTGAAAGGCACATTTCACGTGCTTTCCCGGTCCAAGGGGTCTGGGGGAGGGGTTACCGTCAGCTGCGAAGGCAGCCCCGTTGCCAGATAAAAGATGAGAGCCGGAAGAAACCAGATGGCTGGAGTGGTGGGAGAAAGACTGCTTGCTTCTGTCTTAGCAACTCAGGATAGCACTGTGGGAGTCTGTCGACATAATAAAGTCCTTCTATAAATGATTATTGATGGTGTAATAATTCACCTACCAACAATCAGGTTAGCAAAGGGTTAAGGGAAAAAGTGATTCAGCAGAGTCCAGGTAATGCCAGAAACAATCCTACACATTATTGACAAAAATTCTGCTCCTTTAAAAAAAGGCCCTTAGTTAGAAATTAACAAATAAGGTATCCAACCAGCTCCCTGTTCTGGTAAATTTCCTCACTCACTAGATCACCCTACCGAGCCAGCCTTGGCTTTGACCCTTAGCCTTGCTCTGTAATGAAAGCAAATTGGTGGATGCCTGCTCTTTGTTTTAGATATTGGTGATCAGATTGTATCAGAGTTCCACCAAGTATCATAGGGGGATGTATTGGTGGAATTAGGATATTTGTATTAATGGATTTGGAAAGATTGTCCCGTTTGGGTTTATGAAATGTAGCAATTACATGGTGATTACGGTGCATGTAAGTACATGCGGTCGTTGCACATTAGAATTCTAACTATATTAACTGTGTTGAGTAACAGCTAAACGATTTCTCTCTCACACATATGATAATTTTCACATCTGGGTAATTCCCGAGCCATTTAAAGCCACGTCAGTGGGAGAGTTTACTTTTGGGGCCCCGAAGTCTTTAGCAGGACCTTGCAGCAAGCCAGCAATGTTTGCCTGAAACAACGCAACTTCTCACTCGCTGCACCTGCTGTGGAATGCTAAATGGGCGTTTATCATAGAAGTGTAGGAATAGAAGGGACCACAAGAGGTGATTTACTCGTCCCTGAAGACAAGACTATGTAATAACTACACCTGTCAGGGACGGTCTTTGTCTAACCTGTCCTTACAAACCAGCAATGATGGAGGTTCCACAACCTCCCTAGGCAATTTGTTCCAGTGTTTAGCTGCCCTGACAGGAAGTTTTTCCCTAATGTCCAACCTAAATTGCCCTTGCTGTAGTTTCTTGTCCTGTCCAGAGGTTAACGAACATTTTTTCTCCCTCCTCCTTGTAACAACCTTTTATGTCCTTGAAAACTGTTATGTTCCCCCTGAGTTTTCTCTTCTCCAGACTAAACAAACCCAATTTTTTCAATCTTCTGTCATAAGTCATGTTTTCTAGACCTTTCATCATTTTTGTTTCTCTTCTCTGGACTCTCTCCAGTTTGTCCACATCTTTCTCAAAATGTGGCACCCAGAACTGGACGCAATACTCAGTTGAGGCCTTATCAGCATGGAATAGAGCGAAAGAATTACTTCTTGTGTCTTGCTTACAACACTCCCGCTAATACATACCAGAATGATGTTTGCTTTTTTTTTTTCGCAACAGTATTATATTGTTGACTCATATTTAGCTTGCAATCCACTATAAGCCTCAGATCACTTTCCGCAGTACTCCTTCTTAGGCAGTCATTTCCCATTTTTTATGTATGCAATTGATTGTTCCTTCCTAAATGGAGTACTCTGTATTTGTTCTTATTGAATTTCATCCTATTTACTTCAGACCATTTCTCCAGTTTGTCCAGATCATTGTGAATTTTAATCCTATTCTCCAAAGCACTTGCAACCCCTCCCAGTTTGATATGGTCTGCAAACTTTGTAAGTTTAATGATTCACTAGAGCAAACGATTCATTACCCCACCCTGGAATAAGGGAACTTGGACTGGCTCTCTGGAAATTGAAGATCTCGGATGAGGGCTGGGCAGGCTGGAGGGAGGAACTCTAGAAGCACCCAAACCTGGGAAGGTTAGAGTTTAATTTTGTTATCTTATCCTTACCTTCAGGATTAGTAAAATCAAATACCAGGAAGGAGGTGAATTTCGACTCTCCATAGAGCGTGGACTGTGAGAGCAAAGTTAAGTCCCAAACCACTGACTAGTTTTCTAAAATATAGCAAAGGCTAAATCTACAAATCACTATTAATTAAGCTATATGCTTTGGTCTTAGCTTCAGTTCTTCCCCTGGGTCTTTGAAACCAGAGAAGAGGGCATGCTAGCCTCTATCAAATACTGTAAAACCAATATTCAGTTCCTTTTGGCATGTTAATGTGTTCCTAAATTAATCATCAATTGGCAATTTCTCCTACATCTTAACAGATTGAGCAGTACATTTTTTATATCTGTTGGCTTATGCTGGGCAGCTAAAGTACCAGAACAGGCCGTTTTGAAAACCAGAGAGTTTTGGATAAGAAAAAATTCTAAAGGCCCTGGAGGACTAAAATCCAAAATAACTGAATCCTTAAATTGCTCTGCTTTGTCACAAATAAACAAGACCCTGGGGGAGGACGCTCCTGCCTGGAAAAGTACATTGAGAAATCTCAAATAGAAGGGTTGGTATAAACATGCTCTTTGCAGTGTCTGTAGGGCACTGCAAGACAGAATTAGACCTAGTACAGCCAGGTCTGGAATTAGATTACAGGTGCAGATACTGTTAATTTTATGGGCCCCTGAGTTAGATGGGCATTGATGCTGGCTAAAATTGTAACACTACTTTCTGCCCATGCTAGTCAAGCTCCAAACAAACATCAAACACTTGTGGAGACCTTTTTAATGGTAGATGTGTACAACTTGGCAGCTGAAAGAGGCAGGAAATAGAAGGTGTTAACTGCCACAGTGAGAAACAAAATTTCATTATTTCATCTTCAAAACACAGATCACCTTGACATTCCTTGTCTGAGATGGATTTCCCACCCCCACATAATTTAGACTCGCAACGATAGACAGATGTTCTCACATGTGGGTTGCTCCTGCCACTCTCACACATAACCCTCGTTTGCACCGTGTCAGGAAACTTTTCCAGAGTTAGAAACTGAAACGTGAGAGGGTCTTTGCAGATCTCCCAGGATAGCTCCTCTGAAATGCTGCCAACTTGCATAATTTTATCATGAGTCTCACACTATTTAGTGTTATTCTTAAAGACCTAGCTCTTGGAGTCAGGTAACTGAATGAGAATCTGAGTTTTCTTTTTTTTTTAATTTTAAATAAAGAAGTGAATGACATTCATGACAGAGAAAAACTTGAAAACATACCCTGAAGTGTTTCCTAAAGGCTCAAAACCCAGAAGGCAAATAAAAACTACAAATTTACTGGTTGTTTTTTTAAAATCTGATTTCTGATCACTTGGGGCAATACTGCATCAGTGTGACTTTTACTTTGGACTTTTAGAATAAAAAAATTAGGACTTGCACTCAGTTTACATTCACATGATATGGAAATGATTTGTACAGTCAACAATTTACATCTTTACCTATCTATACAATTTCACTATTTTATATTGTATACGTCAGTTACTGTGTTCCTGAAGCACGTTTTTCTTTGGCTTCTTGTTCAAGGGTTGATTATTAGCATGCATTAGTCCCACATCTGTAAACATTCTTAAGACAGTTATCTTCTGGATCCTAACTATGGCAGGAGTTATAGTCTATTTATTGTATCCCTGTATAGAATATTAATTTGTTTCTTATATTCCTGGCACCCTAGTATTTTGGGGGCACCAGGTTCAAACTAAGTGGAACGGGAAAAGTGAAGCCTACTGAAAAGACACATTTGACCTATGGGCACAAGATTTTAGAGAAGCTCCCTTACACAGATTTAAAGTGGTGGATGATTTTTCGCTTTCAAGTCAAAAACAAATTCCTCATTCCTTTCAAACATGATCTATCTGGAGATGCAGAAATACACACCTATTTTCAAAACCATTTAGAAATACTTAAATATTTGACATGAAAATGCTTTTCTGTAATTAAAATAAAAGCTGTTTCAAATCTCAAGCCACCAACAGAACATGAAGAGACCTCAGTGCATTTTAAAGAAGAACCGTAAATCATCTGGTTCTTTATTTCCCTGCCAAGGCCTGACTGTAACATTCTGTGTTTCCCCAGCGAGCTGATGAGTTCACTAACACCTCGTGCAGGAAAAGGAAGGCAGTTCTCTGCTCTGCTTGAGGTGTTGGTGAGGTCAAGCTGGAGCAGGGAAAAGCAGCCTCTTAACTCTGCTCTTGGCAGGGCAAAGGTTTTCTGGTCACCTTTAGCACAGCAAAGCACAACAAAGGGACCACTGGGAGTTGAATTTCCATTTGTTGAAGCTCCCATTAATGAAAGAAAGAGAATCCAGAGCACACTCCAAGAAGACAGAGATCAGCATTAAAAAAAAAAAATCAGCATAGCCTAGACACTCAGAGTTAAGCCTGCCACATCTCGGGCTGCCTGAGCAGCAGAGCAGACGAGTAACCAGGCTGAGTGAAGGAAAGAGTTTTAGCTTTCATCTGCTGTTGCCAGTGCAACTCAGACCATGTGTGTCCGGGGGATGTTGTATCTGATGATAATCCTTTGTACTCCTACCCAAGGACTGCGATGAGCCTCTTACCAATGACATCAGCCTTCCATCTTACAGACGGCGAACAGACGGCACTGAGAGGTTAAATGACTTGCTCGTGTTCACACAGCATGTCAGGAGCACAACTGGGCTGAGGGTCTATTCACCTGAATACAGGTCGGTGGTGATTTTAACTTCAAGACCATCTTTCTTCCTCATACCCCACCCCCCCAGCACGCCATTAACTGACAGCACTCTGAGGCAGGGCCATCTCTACCCACATGTTTGTTCAGAACAATGGGGGCCTCAATTCTGACTTAGCCTTATGAGCAAAACTGTAATCTAAACATGACATGACGATGCTCAGTGAAAAACAACAGCAGGGCGTCATGGACATTGGAGCTGGGGCCAGTTTTACTAAACTTCATTAATAACCTGACAGAGGAAGCAAACAGCAAGGAAATTAAATCTGCAGATGCTACTAAATTGGGAATAGATGTCAGCATGAGCAAGGCCAGAGAAATACAAAGGAACCAAAAGGAATCGGAAATCAGGAGAGAATCATTTTTGCCTACAGAAAGATTAGACAAAAGTCAAAACAAACTTGTGGATGTTGAAAAATAACATGGCCACCCGTCACCAGAATGTGCATATTGGGCAATTATTTAATTTTCAAACACAGTCCATCATCCACTGATGTGGTTACATGGGATCTGGGTAATTACTCCATTTCCTGGAAACGTGAAAGAAGTATCAAATGGAAGCTGACCAGGGGAGGGACTGGCATAATCAACGGAGAACATTTGAGAAGAGCTCTGGCATGTCTTGTTCTCACGGAGAGATCTCTGCTGCCAAGTTTGCACTGTTTATTTTACTGTATTGTCAGTTTTTAAAATATTTTCATTGGGTTTCTCCTATGATAAAAATAGAAGTGCAGAAAGTGGGTGCTTCATCTCACTTCCACTGAAGCCAACAGAGATTTGTCTGCATTAGGAAAGGTACCTATTGCTCAGTATAAGGTGTGGCTAAACCTGGGTTGAAAACAGATGAGGGTAGACAGGACCACATCACATGCAGCTCTGGTTCAGAAAACAGGATTGAGCCCTGCTCCCACCAAGGTTCAATTCTGAATGTTCTGCTTTCTGAATTGGTGCTGAGTGCGGGTTGGTCCTATCTACATACAGTAACAGTTAAACCGGTTTCACTCTGGTTCAGCTGCACTCGTTGACAAGAGGCAGGAACAAAAAGCGTAGACATGCTCACCACGGATTTCGGTGGGAGCACACTCAGGTCTTCAAATTAAGTTCAAGCCAATACATATGGGGAAAAATTAATACCAAACACACAGATAGTGACTGGGAAAGAGACCCCTGGATAGCCTGAATGCTGAAAGAGATCGCAAAGTGGATCCTAGAATAATGGGTTCCATTCTGGTGCCTCAACAAAACAGAAAGATGTCAGCAAACTGGAAGGCATTATGAGGCAGCACATAGCTGACTAAGGCTTTGTCTACAGGAGCACTTCTGCTGGCAGCACTTTTTTTGCTCAGGGGTGTGAAAAAACACCCCTCTAGGCAACATAAATTTTGCTGGCATAAGCGCCCTTGTGGACAGCGCTATGTCGGCAGGAGACACTCTCCCGCTGACATAGCTACCGCCGCTTGTGTAGGTGGTTTTATTGTGGTGTCGGGAGGGCTCTCTCCGATCGACATAACACGGCTACAAAAACACACGTAGAATGGCACAGTCGTACTGATATAGATGTGCCCTAAGTAGCCCTAAGAATCTGAAGGGGTTGATTTATGAGGCAAGATGAAAGGCTAATTACATGCAGCTTGCGTTAACAAAAGCTAGGGAAGCGTCATGACAACTGCCTACATGTACCTAAAGAGAATAACCACCAAGGAAGCAGAGGAATTGACCAGGGTGTTTCCATGGGGTGGAAGTAAAAGTGATGGGATTCAATTAAAAAAAGAAACAATGTAGTCTGGAGATCAGGACATATTTCCTGTCAGCGCAACTGATTAGACTGGGGGAAAGTTTCCTGCAGGTAGCTGGGAAAGGAAAAAGGTCCTCATTTGAAACTAGACTGCACAGAGCACAGGATAATATGCTGTTGAGAACAAGTGTGCTCTGGCCCCGGGGGATGGAGGTGATTATCTCATTAGCCTACTCTCGTCTCCATTTCCTAGGATTCTGTCACTCTATGCTGGCTGCATGTTCATAGCATGTAAGTGGCCTTTCTGGTACCTCAGTCCCAAGGCGCCATCTGCTGTTCATGTTCTAACAGTACTGTCCCAATTCTAAAAGTGAACCAGACGACAGAAAAAAACAAAAATCCCATCCAATTCAGCACATCGTCTTGATCTCTAGTGCCCAACCACTCTCCCTGCTTCTGCTTGGTATAAACCCACAGGGCTTGGGGTGGGCCAGAGCTCTCCCTCATGTGAAATGATCTCACATGATTTGTGACCTGCTGCTTCTTCACAGCCCAAAGGAAATCATTGCTACTGTACTTTCTGCTTTAACCAAAGCGTTCTTCAGCAGGACAGCCACGCCAAAGAATCCACTTACCCTATGGATAGTGATTGGCAGTGACTGCTGTTTCACGGGGATTGCGGTCCCATCAATTCTGTTTCATGGGGACCAGTGGAGTTAGCACCAATGGGATAGATGGTGTTTAATTACGTGTCACATCAGTGTGAAATTTAAGCTCCGAGCTCTTAACACAGCTGGTGCCAAACAAAGCTGAAAGGCAGCGAGCATAGCTTTAATCCAGGACAGCCGTGCTTCTCATAGAGCGCGGCCAAGTGCGCGGGTGAGCGGCGTCTGTCACAACAGCCTGGTCAGCATTAGGAAAGCCAAGAACACCTTTCAGCATTGGTTCCCCTGAAGCAGCGTTGACTTGATACAATAAGAATAATGCAGACTTGACCAAATTGCTTCCAAATGATTTCCAAAGGCATGCTGGAGACCGGCTTCCACCAGCACTCCATCATGCTACCAGCAGCCGCTAACACTATTTTGTCTGGTCTGTACCAGCACTTAGACCACATCCCACACTGGCCTAGGGGAAACTCGTGCTGAAATGTGTTCTCCTCCCAGTACACACAAGAGTACTGATCTCCTCATTTTAATTTAAATGCTCTCTTCAGTATTCTCCTTCCTTTCCCATGGATCAAGGCACAGACACCAGGCAGAGTAATTTGAAGATGGGTATGTAGACAGTCAAAAAGTCAACTCGGAAAGGCTGGTTTTCCTTACTCACCTGCTCCTTGAATTGCTCTTGTGAGACGCAATCAGTCAAGTCCACACAGCCCAGGAGGCACCCAGAAGGATAATCTCTGGGAAATTCCACATCTGCAACAAGAGAAAGGAAAAAGATTGGACACACACTCATGCTCTCTGTGATCTTCCCGTTTCTCAGCAAGCTCTTAATTGGAAACACATGTTCATTTGCACATCTCTCCCGCTCATGCTTTTTGAGGTACAAGAAAATTTAGTGTTTATTTTCTGTGATTCCTTCCATATTTTGGGACAAATGGTGAACAGGAAACATGGTCCTGGAGAAACGTCTTAAACCAGACACATGATGATAAAGACAAAGGCTATGCACAGCTTTGCCAACACATCTCAAAACTGACCTGCTACACCTCTACTATCATAGAAGATGAGAGCTGGAAGGGACCTCAGGAGGTCATCCAGTCCGACCCCCTGCTCAAAGCAGGACCAACCCCAACTAAATCATCCCAGCCAGGGCTTTATCAAGCCACAGCTTAAAAACCTCTAAGGATGGAGATTCCACCACCTACCAAGATAACCCATTCCAGTTCTTCACCATCCTCCTTGTGAATTTTTTTCTTAATATCCAACCTAGACCTTCCCCACTGCAACTTGAGACCATTGCTCCTTGTTCTGTCACCTGCCACCACTGAGAAAAGCCTAGCTCCATCCTCTTTGGACCCTCCACCCCTTCAGGTAGTTGAAAGCTGCTATCAAATCCCCCCTCACTCTTCTCTTCTGCAGACTAAATAAGCCCACTTCCCTCAGTCTTTCCTCATAAATCATGTGCCCCAGCCCTCTAATCATTTTTGTTGCCCGCCGCTGGACTCTCTCCAATTTGTCCACATCCTTTCTGTAGTGGGGGGCCCAAAACTGGACACAATACTTCAGATGTGGCCTCTCCAATGCTGAATAAGAGGGAAATAATCATTTCCCACGATCTGCTGACAATGCTCCTACAAAAGCAGCTAAACATGCCGTTAGCCTCCTTGGCAATAAGGGCACACTGCTGACTCATATCCAGCTTCTTGTCCTCTGTAACCCCCAGGGCGTTTTCTGCAGAACTGCTGCCTACCCAGTCAGTGCCCAGTCTGTAGCAGTACATGGGATCCTTCCGTCCTAAGTGCAGAATTCTGCATTTGCTCTTGTTGAATCTCACCAGATTTCTTTTGGCCCATGCTCCAATTTGTCTAGGTCCTTCTGTATCCTAGCCCTGCCCTCCAGCATATTTATCATTCCCCCAGTTTAGTGTCATCTGCCAACTTGCTGAGGGTGCAATCCACCCCATCCTCCAGATCATTAATGAAGATGTTGAACAAAACCAGCTCCAGTACTGACCCCGGGGCACTCCGCTTGATACCGGCTGCCAACTAGACATCAAGTCATTGATCACTATCCATGGGCCCGACGATCTAGCCAGCTTTCTATCCACCTTAAGGTCCATTCATCCAACCCATGCTATGTTAACTTGCTGGCAAGAATATTGTGGGAGACCGTATCAGAAGCTTTGCTAAAGTCTAGATATATCACATCCACTGCTTTCCCCACATCCACAGACCTGCTACACCTCTGCTATAATGGACCTGAGCTCTCAATACCCTTAGCCAATCCACTTCAATCCTAATGTTCAGCACCCCATTATTCCAACACTGTGCCAGCCCTTTGGCAGAAACTGCCAGTGATCACACTATCGTGTTTTTGATCATGTGCGCTTTGGAAAGGGAGGCAACTGTCTAATGAGGCCAGCTGAGCCAAAGTGACCAGAATAAATTAGCATCTAGCTCTTATACAGCACCTTCTGTTTGTAGATCTCAAAGCTCTTTACAAAAGAAGGCAGCATCACTATCCCCATCTTACAGATGGGAAAACTGAGGCACACAGTAGATAAGTGACTCGTCAGCAGGCCAGTGGCAGATCTAGGAATAGAACTCAGGTCTTCTGAGCCCCAGGCCAGTGCTCCAGCCACTGGGCCATGCTGCTTTAAAAGCAAACAAGCTCAAAAAGCCAAGATGGCCTGAGACTTGGGGCTCTCAATCCTGGTGAGGGATGGCAGCACCACGCTTTCAGGCATCTCTCCCCTGCTGTAGCTATTTGGGGGGCAGTGTGGCTGATGCACAGTGAATGCTGAGTTCCTTGCTCTGATGAGGGAGGAAGCAATCTCTGGGCATCATCTCTGGGCTGTCTAATGCCCAGAGGTGCTGCACCACCAGTCACCAGCTCCCTGGATCAAATTGATGCCTCAGGCTCACCCAGTCCCATCAGAGAGAGATCTGCATGCTAACCTGCAGCTTTTTATTCCTGGCCCCCAGAGGGCCAGATTGGATGACAGCATTTGAACTTCAGTGTAGAGACACAGGAGCACTAGCTCCTAAGCACATTCACTAGCAATGTCCTATTGCCTGAACCAAGAACTAAAAGGTATTGTCAAAGTAAGATGCAATTCACTAGTGTCAGAAGCTTCTGACGGGGTTGATGCCCTCCGTGACACACTTTTGGCTGAAGAAATGCAGAAAGGAAGAGGGGAACTGAAAGGAGAAAGGAAGGTTAATGAGAGAAGCAGTGATAACCGCCCAGCAGCACCTGCTTCCTGACGCTGCTCATTACACGGCTCAATGTACCAAAAACAAAGACCCAGAGTGAGATTCACCTTCCCGGAGCAGCATTCGGTAGGTGGCCTCTAGCTCGGAGATTTCCTGAGGGGAGGGTCTTTGAGCAGTAGCTGCTATCCACAGCCGCCCTCTGTGGGATGTGTACCAGGTCCTGCCCTCCACCCTAGAGAGAACAGAAGAGAATGCAGAGCTGACATACCACTGAGATCCCACGCGGCCGTCTGCAACGGAATCTTTCACCAGGTGATTCCTGTACCAAGCTTTATCCTGGGAAAGGACATTTCCCTCTTCAGTGAGGAGGGCTCTTAGTGAGACAACTTCGGGAGGTGCTTGTCAGTCAATCTCATCAAACAACTTATTGATGAGGTTCAGTCACTCAACTTTGACTTTTCAATACCCAGAAATCAAGTCTCTGTATTCCTAGAAGGTAGGCACTGGATAGTATGCAGTCCAAGGGGCAACAGGGCCACAAACTCCTACAAAGCAGTCAAAGGACAGAGCAGTCTGCCCTCTTCTTTAGGAGCAGCTCCCAGAGACTATGGGTACCAGCATGAAATGCTCCACCTTTATCAGAGTGGCTGGCCTCCAGCATTGCCAGGCCGCTCAGATCAAGGCGCACCGTATGGCGGGATCTGAAGCCTGCTTTTCAGAATTAAAGTCATCTCCTCAGAAACTTCAGAAAAGAAAAAAAAATCAAAGGAAATTCAGGGATTTCACAAGACTCCCCACCCCCAATTACACTGGAGCAGGGAGACAGAAGCGGATTTATATGGCATGCTGCACTGTGAAGGGGAAGCTTGCGTGCTAACTCCTCCTGGAGCACCTGGCCCCTAGGCATGGAGCACTGTGATACTACAAGTTACCTACGAAGGATTTTGTACAAAAGTAGCCTTGTGCCTTTTTTAGCTTCTTTAGGGTAGAGACGGAAAGCCTGAAAGGACATCTTCCTGCTCGTTTACTTACCTCTTAAATACCAGGAATGGCAACTTTGGCAGCCCTGGTTTTACTGGAGTATTTTCAGGCCTTCATTATTTATCAGCATAAAGCAGCTGGCTCCTTCTTGCCTGGCTAGTTCCTAACCCAACAGCATGCTCGGGTGAAGCGGTGCAGATCCCTCTTTGCACTCTTCCCACACAAACATCTCCCCAAGGAAGCAGGCTGTGTGTTTGATTAGAGAGCGAGAAAGAAAGTGCCAGTGGGATTGCATGTGGCTAACTTAGGGCCACTGAAGTCCTCTGCACATATGAGAACATCAGTGCAAGGCAGCTTAATGCTCAGAAGTCAGTTGCGGAACATGGCTTCCCCTGTCCCTACTACATGAGGTTTGGGAACTGTTTTCTTGGCAGGCACTACGTTTGGGGGATTTCAAAGCCACTGTGATAACTACACGTTGCTCAGGACATATCACAGCCCCATGCCTTTTTTAAATTTTTTACCTTTTGATTCCTTTGACCAGCAACGAAGCCCACGGCTGGTGCATACTGAGGCACCAGCCATCGTCCGAGATCTCCTGTAACTCTCGATCCTGAATCCGTAACCTGTTCCTTTCGGAGGCGGGCTCTGGCCTGGTTTCTGCAGGGTGGGCAGTTTTCCTGTGCAGGAGCAAGCCGCTCTGGCCTACCCACTTCAACATGTTCAAAACAAACACATAACAGAAGGGTAACTTTTCTTTCCTGCCAAGGAGGTATTTAAAGGTCCAAACCTCTGTGACCTTTTCCTTCACTTAGAACAGCGGTGCACAAGGTACCATGGCCTAGTCCCTGATCGATTAGATCTGTTCACTCTTTGGCCCTCTGGATCAGAAAACTGCTCTTAACCACCTCTAGTGCTGGGCAAGCTAGACTTGAACTGAGGGCCAGGTGGCCACACCTGTCATGCCCCCGTAGAGACCACAAGCCAAGCATACAAAGGAGTGCAGACCACTCATCAAAGGGCGCATTGCAAGCCAAAGCCTGGAGTTTCTGCATGTCACACCTTGGTCGCTGCAATCTGCTCTATGTAACCCTCACATTGGCTGCCCCTGAACTAAATGGTTAATGTAAAATGTAGAACCATCATCCAACAGTGTCCCAAAGCATAGGAAGCACATTCAAAGCTGGCTCGCAGCCGATCAACACCCAGCTGGCTGCGCTTGCATGGGGAAGAGTTTAAGAGATGCCAAAGGGATGGTTCAGACAATCAACTGACGCCGCATTCTCCCCCTCCTCGAGGATTGCCGTATGGGATGCTGGCATTCAGAGGCAGCCATCTGGTGCAGCCACAGACCCCTTCTGGATGCACAAGCAGTACTCAGGGTCACTGCATTCACTTATCATGTGCCTTTTCCTCTCGAGAGGGGAGGAATAAAACCCCATCAGCTATTGCACAAGAGTGCGCACAACCCTTGAAAAATAATTGGATGGAGAAAAAAGGTTAAGTGGAGGGAGAGGAAAAGCACAAAGGCTGGTATGTGGACAAGGACGGGTTTAACTTGCATTATCTGGCATGGCCTAAAACAGACTAAGAATAAGCTTAGAGGCGTCTGAGCACAAATGCAGGGTGCAGACGAATCGAGGAAAGACTAGAAAGGATATTAGCAGCTGGAGAGCAGGACCAAATGGGCACTACTGAAATCTGGCCGGTGGATTCTTATAAATGGAATTTAAAAAAGAAAACTACTTCAGACTGAATCTCTGAGCGAGATGATCAGGCTGAGGAAGGGGCAGGAGACACATTGATCGGGATTCAATAACCGTAGTGAATACACCACTGGCAAACCCTGCCCAGGGCAAGGGTTTGCGAGGGACTAGAACCCCAGCTGGCCTTCCCTGTTTCTAGCTCAGAGGATCCTAAGTCTCGCTGAAAAGGCTGGGGCAGGGAAGTTACAATACTTCAGACCCATCTCTCTCTGGTCGCTGCTCAGGGATGAATGAGAAATCTGCACTGACCAAAGGGGCAGGCTGGAGAAGGTGAGGATTCACCAGGACCCCAGAGCTCTCTTCAAACTTCCCCTCCGGCTTCCTCGATGGCTTGCTCAGTGTGCCACAGTTAATGGCACTGATTGTTTCGTCCAGCCTGCAAGGACACACGAAGCATGTTAATATCCCTCCAGCCTCCCATGCATCCCCTCTCCCAGAACACGTCCTGCCTCTCTTCCAGCCAGGCTGCTGCCCCCTCTGATTTCATGTCTGAATTGTCACCTGTGCTCCCGAAGACACTCAGGGCATGGCTGCTGAGATACACAACTGCTCTGCCTGCGTTCTCCCGGGGAGCTACCATCCCAGAACACTGGCACACATGCCAGCTAACGACAGGTCTGCCTGTAAGTCAGACGAAGCGCTGCTCAGCAGGGATGCTCTTCTCTCCCAGTCCGTACTGAGGATATGGCCCTGCCCAGCGCAAGGGAGCCCTGTAAAACTGATCACCCCGGTCATTAATGATCCCAGGACACTTGCCACAGAGAAAGAATCTATCTAAGGTATTTATCTGGCACCCCTCAGTATCTGAGCCTCACAATCTTCAACAGCCCGATCAGATAGGGTGGTGCCATCATCCCTGTTTTACAGATGGGGAACTGAGGCACGGACACACTAAGTGATTTGCCCAAGATCACACAAAAAGTCTGTGGCAGAGCAGGGACTTGAACAGTTCCAGGTTTGTGTCCAAGCCACTAGACCAGCCTTCTGAGAGCCACAGTGGCCTGGCCAAACCCCAGTTCAGGCAACTCGATTTAGGATGTGGTATTCTTCACTACCCCCTCACAAAAGCTAGGGTATAATATTGCAGACACAGAGTGGCTGCTATGTTCTACCCCAGAGGAAGCTGAATTTCATTTGTGGGGGAAGTGATCCCATTACAGGGAGTTTGGAAGATGCCCAGAGACAAAAAGCTTTAGAGAACATCATTTTTGCTTCCTTTTTGCCTCTTCTCTATTACTAGGCATATTTGCATGAAAACATATTTTTTCTCCTTAGGTGTGTCTTCTGTTCCTGAAGAAAACACCCCAAACTCACTGTCTGTGCTGTCACAGACAGTCTCGGGGCAGTTGTCTGCAACACCACAAACAGAGGGATGAGACTGCAAATGGGGAAATAAGCAGCAGGAGCAAATCAGTTGCTAAGAGCTCAGGATCCTGTTTGTCCCAAACAATGAGAAACAGGGAGAAGCACAGAACATTCTAAGGGCTGCCTCTCGAGAGAACGGTGTGTGCAGTTTGCCGTGTGTTGAAGGCAGCCCAGCTGCCTCTCTAACAATCACAGCGTCTCCCCTCTCCCTGCTTTCCAGAGCGTACATTGCTCCCTGCCAGCTCGGTGCCTGGTGCCACCCACTCACTTGCTGTGATATTCAGCCATGTTGCCCTGCTCCTCCAGGATCTGCCTGCCTGCAAAGTCGATGGTGATTTTTCTGGCGAGTCGAGAAGCGTGACGCAGCTCCCGCAGCTCCTCTTCTCTCTTCTGCAGCGCCTCCCGCTCTTGTTTGGACAGCCATTGGTTGGAGTCTGTAGCGAAGTAATCCGACTCATCGTCGATGACTTGGGTACGGCGCACGCTGGTGAGAGACGGCAACAGAGGAACAAGGGAATGGTCCCAGGTACGAAAGCAAAGGGCCCCAGGCGTACCCAGGAACATCACGTCAGTCACACAGCCACGCCTCCCCACGGTTCCATCACTCCCTGGAGTTGTCTCGGGAGAACATGGCTTGCCAGGAACGCTAAGCATGACATTTTGCCCACCCGGGGGCCATGCTAACAGCCCATCAGGAACTTGGGGGAATAGAATGGCAAGAGAGCACAACCAGGCCCGTCTTAAATATGGAGAAGCCTGTGGAGACCACACACAACAGCAAGCCCTGGAGGCAGCTCTCTTGGATTGAAACAGGGCAGCACATGCTAGAACCTGTAGCTCCTGCAGGCTCCACAACAAACAGGCCAGCCATGAGCTGCCTTCACGTGCGCATTGTTGTAGGGGCACTGAAGTAGCAGCATCTGATTTGTTGCCTACAGAGGGCCCTCAGACCCCCAAGATCTGTCCCCACATAAGCTCTTCCTAGGCTAAGGCACCCTTTCCCCTGGAAGCCCCATTCTTCTGGCTGAAGGGGACTGACCAGGACTTTCTTCCCTCTCCCACCCCAGGGCAGACAGCACTGAGGTCAAAGCACTGCCAGACCTCACAGGAGGTGAGACACCAGACGGGCAATTATACTCCAGGCTCCTGCAGAGCAATGCCAACAGATCAGCGGGCTGGCCCCTGGCCTCAATGCAATGCGTGAAAAATTCACTCGGAGAGAGGCTCCTTCCACTCGGCCACTGCGATTATATTGGTCTCTAAGGGTACAGCTGGCGCAGAGTTTATTCACTGACGAACGCAGTCTCAGGCAACCCCAAACTATTTGTGAATTTCACATTCCATTGGGCCAGGGCAGAGTCCAGGGCTGGGCTCGCTCAGTCTCTCCTGTTGAAGCCGTTAGACTCTTTTGGTAAATAATTAGCTAGTCATTGGAGCACGGACTTGCACATGGGTCACCAAAGCCTAGGCAAGTGCTCTACTCACCAGGCAATAGGGTCTTTCCCCAGCACAACGACTATTCCTTCACATTATAAATGACAAGAATAGTAACTGGCCCTGTTTCATTTGACCCATAATGGATTTTGGGGCGGGGGAAGATTCGACAACTTTTATTTCTCTCCAATTTCTGGATTTGATTCAACCCAAACACATTTCCCCCCCTATTTTTCAGAATTGACAACAAACCAAAAAAAAATCCAATTGTTTGCCCAACTCTAATGCAGACATGAGGCGCTTCTGCTGCTGGCTGTTTGGCTGACCATATGCAACACTGCCAGCCATACAAAACAAACCATAAGCCTCCTTTCCCTTCTGGATTCAGAGGTGGTATCATTTCATTGCTCTCTCCTTGCAATTATTAAAGCAGGATGGATCGTTTAGAGTCCCCTGAGTTCCTACAACTGCTGTGATGCAAGTGTCGTCAGATCAGACTCAAACTTCAGCTGTAGCTGAAAGGGTCTATCATGTGTGTGGATACGTAGCAAGAGGGTCAAATTATTGCCTTGTGCAAAGTCCCCATGGTTTTCCTTTAAAAGTGAACTTGTAAGGGGGTGGAAATAGGTTTGCATCTTTCTGCGACCGCACCCCCCCAATATTTTTGATGGATAAAGGATGCCAGAAAGGATTTTCCAAACAACGGCTGCAGAAGTTTTTTCTGTTTGTTTTTTATACTAGAAATTCAAGTCTTGTCTGCCCTGGAATACCCTGTGGTGACTGTAAGCACTAATGAAATTATGAGACCACAAGAGAGCGAAAGCTGCAGCAATTAAGAGGGGAAAGGAATTTTATGCAGGACAGCTCTATGCTACCGCATAAGGCGATCTAACATACGTCACTCAGGAGTGTGAAAAAGACACCCCCGTGAGCGACGCAAGTTTCAGTGACCTAAGAAGAATCCACACCGGTGCTACGCCGGCAAGAAAAGCTCTCCTGCCGACATTACTCGACCTTCGCGAGAGGCAGAAGCTATTATGCTGACGGGAGAGCGCTCTCCCATCAGCATGCAGCGTCTTCACCAGATGCGCTAGAGCAGTGCAGCTTCACCAATGCAGCGCTTCTAGCATAGACCTGCCCTTGGGCTGTTTAAAACTCTGTTTTTGTTAACACTTATTGACCTGCAATGGCTACAGATCTTTGGGAAGAAAGGGTGTCAACACCACGAGCCTACAGCTAACTTATAAATGCTTGCAATACACATCCTCTGAGCATTCCAGCAGCACCAGAGAAGGCCAATCTTGTCTTTCCTGATCATTGCAGGGCAGCAGAAAAAAACTACTTAAAAGCAACCACTACGCACCATTTAAGGCCTTTTTAATACATCAGAAAGGAGAAAAAAGGGCAAAACACCCATTTTTTAAAAATGTCCTTTGCTGGTTACCTCTAAATGACATTCTCCACTTAGAGAATTTGTCAAGAGGGAAAAACATCAGGGAAAGAGGGAGATGGACAAGCACAAAACACAGCACTACAAAAACCCAAGAATGAAGCCCAAAAGAAGAGCAGTCATTGGGCCAGAGAGAAATTCCTGAGAGAGCCAGGGAATCTGGATGCATTTCCTGCGACTGATCCAGCCAGTTGATGTGCAACTTCCCTACCAAACTCGAGTCCAACAGCCACACAGAACCATGCTTTCCAGCAGAAATACTGTTGTCAGCAGTATGAAATATGGGAGTGCCCATCTTCCAGCTAATCGGTGGCCCCATATGACATGTACTGTTGTTTTCAGTGCAATTCCGAATGGACCAAACTCCAACGGTGAACTTGCTGCAAGTCTCACCTGAGAGGTTAGGACTGGATGAGCCACAAAGACTAGACTCCCCTTCCTTCACTAAAGGGCCTCCATCCAGCTCAGGGGCAGGAGGCACCAGCTTGCCCTGCCACTGCCTGGACCATTCCCATCTAGTGACATTTTGTTCGTGATTGTGAACCCATCTATAAATTCAGGTTCAAAAGATTTGCAGCCGAGCCAGTTTTGGAAGGGAGGGAATCTACTATATAGATCAAAAGTGACTTCAGTCTGTAGGATGGTTTGTGCTATTTAAACCAGCAGTACCTTGTTTTGTCAAATTCCAGCAACTTGTCTTTGTGTTTCACGGCCATCTCCAGACCCGCCTTAAGCCGAGCTTCCTGACGAGGCAGCAGGTCCTTGCTGATGATGTCCATCTGCCCAGAATTCTCTGCGCCTGGGATACACAGACACAAATCCTTGGGGACGGGCTTTCAGTTTAAACACCACTCCTGCTGCAGCTCAGCACATAGATGCTCCCAAGAACATGTGGCATGATAGGAAATGGAAGATCACTTGTCCCAAAGTCTGGCACTTTGGAAATTGTCCTTACCACCACCTCCCTGCTTCCCATCCCACCCATCCTCCTCTCATCCTCTTTTCTCAAGCTCAGATACCATGGTGATGGGCATAGGATAAAAATCTAGACAGAAAGCCATTTCCCCTCGCTGCTCCAGTCACCTTCCCCAGTAACTGAGTTGGTTAGTTTCTACAGCAAGTAGTTCTGCATGTGTTCCCTCACTTATCCTTACTTCCTTCAAATTTAGATTAGGTCCCTTAGTTTAGGCCCTTCTCTAAATTGTTCTCTTACCCTGTTCCTCCTGCAGAGGGATTTCCAAACTCCTGACTGTGTTCTTTGCCACAATACGCTGCTTGTTATTTTATTTTCTTCTCCTCCGATTTCTCTTTTCTCCTACTCACCACACCTTTCCACTCGCCCTCTTCCTCCCCCATCTGGTTGGCATTGTTTGATTGCCCTCCCCGGATCTTACACTATATTGCCCTCTGTCCCCATGTTCAGCCATTGAGATGTCTGTCCCTTATTAGCTATTTTGATTGCACCTCCTCTCCTGAATCTTGCAGGAACCTTGTTTTCCCCATGGGATAGAAATCCAAAATGCCTGTCACCGTGACATGCATTTCCAAAGTGGGTGATGTGAGAGAAGTGTGACATCTATGGGTCAAGCCAGCCTCCTGGGCTGAACAAACTCCTCAACCATTAGCAGCAGCAGCCAGAATGGGGAAGCAAGCACAGATCCCAAGCCAGCCAATGGGATCTTCCTCTCTGTTTCTTTTTCCGGAATCTCTCTCTTCTCTGAGGGACTATGGCAAAGTCTGGTAAGTCAACGGAAAGATTCCCATTGCCTTTAATGCACTTTGCATCAGGCCCTCCGCTGATCCAGAAGCTCGGTGCATTTCTTCCCTATGGTTGGACACTGGGAGCAGGGTTCGTACTGATGGATGTTTTACTCCTGGGGGCATGGCTCTCTGCAGCAGCCAGACACAAATCTGAAAATCTAGCTCAAGCATTTTAGATGCTTAGGGATTTAGAGGCTTTTCTTCTCTCAGGACCCCAGTGAAAGGCTTGGACCTGGGACAAGGACTGCCACGCTCCAAGAAGGATCTACTGGCACTTGCAGGGAGAGAGGCAGAGCTGAGCCCCAAAGATCCCAAGTCAGGAGGCAAGTTCCATTGACAATGGTTGTAAAAGAGACTAGAGGCCCCCTAGATCAAATGGAGTTCAGCTCCTGTCCCCCTCCACCCCCACCCAGAAAAGCAGCACTGTCTGAAATCAAATACACAAAAGTAGAGGGGAGATACTGAAAACACCTTGTCAGAAAGCTGTGGTGCTGCCCCATAAGGCCAGCTCCAGCCTGCTGTGGGATTCCACCGACTAAATTAAATTCCACCTCAGGCCAGCACTAGAGAGTGCCCTGCTGAAGTTTTACTCAGGGCAAAGCTCCAGCTGAAAATAATCCAGCACCAACAGCTTCTTTTGCCTTTTAAACTTGTTCCAAAGAGTTTCTCCTGCAGGTGGAAGGCGTTAGATTTACAGCGCTGGGATCTGAACCCCTCTATTTATCCACAACAGGCCTGGCCTCCGGCCACGGTACAAGCTTCCCACACATGTTGCCCCACCAATACGCCTCACCACGACTAGGGAACCAGCCTTGGGGAGGGAAGGGAAATTCGGTTCCCAGACAGCAATCCCTGGCTTCTTGCCATCAAAAACAAGGAGCCAAAGTTGATGGGAAAGTTGTTCGCGTCACAGCTCCAATGAGACCCATCAATACATTTCACACAGGCCACCCCACAGCCTACTAGTGACGTGGGCCGGATTCAGAGAGGCGAAAGGCTCTGTGTTGTCCCATTGTCACTGAGCTATGTCACCTCCCTGCAGAGAAGGCAGCTAATCACGTTTCAGTGCTAGCTAATGGAGATAAAGAAGAAATCAGACCTATTGGAGGAGAAGGTAAGGCCAAAGAAGGCTAGTGAGTTACACGCTTGAAACACATCAAGATCTCCACAGATCCGTTACCAAGAGCCTGGCTTTATTATTGGCCATAGACAGAGCCACTCTTAATTGCCAGGGATTACAGAAGCAAGGAGAAAAGCTCCTGCACTTTTTCATTAGGAAGAGAAGCCTGCATTGAGAACATAGTAGATTGGATTCCAAGCTCTAATCAGAGGCACTGGAAATCAGGGGAGTTCAGCAAAATTAATGCAGACAGTCACAGAATCCATAGGATTTCAATGGGGGGGCACAATGTTTGCTTCTCCTCTTGGTCCTGTTCCTACATTTACCACCTGAGAGAAGTGTAAGACACAAACAGTCATTTCAGAATATTAATAGCAGCTGCTTCTATGGAAACCTCACAAGTCCCACTGTGCGATCCCAGGCCCCTGAAGCAAACACTCTCTGTCGGACTTTTATTCTTGTTTTTAAGTGCTCCAATTACACAGATAATTCCAGCCTGTCTAATGGCCAGCCTTGGTGCTTTGTGGTCAGCGCATCACGCATGGCCGCTCAAGAAACTCAGGCACTACACTCAGACCCAGTCTCCCCCTGCTGGCACCTGGGATCCGGGCAGAAGGGGAAACACAACATGCGGGGCAAGAAACAGGAGTGATGGGCTCCTGTGAGATTAGCCTTCAAGGCCAAGGAATGCTGCCATAGGGCTGGAGTGGCTTGGAAAGATTTTGGAGCACAGGAGAGTTTTGGTCATCTTCTCCGGGGAGTTCAAACTCTGTAGAAAGCCTCCAGTATCAGCTATCCAGAGGGAGTCCCTGCATCTTTGGGGAATTTCCCATTTACGGTTTTCTAGAATCCTTCCCTATAACCAGAAGAAATAGATCTATACTGCTAGGAGCCAAAAAAATTTAGTCCCTGTCAACTGCATAACACCGGTGAAAATACAGGCCTAGGCACAGTCAGAGCCCAGCCTGGAAACCGCTGTAGAATTTACCAGATTAACTAGGCTATACATGATTGATACCAACCTGCCATGAGCTTCTTCAGCAACTTCTGGCTCTTGTTTGAGTCACGCTGCAGAATGTCCTGCTCTTCCTTAGTGCACACCTAGAAGACAACAGGAAGATCAAGGGTAAGAGTGATATTTAACACTTGACAGCCTCAAAGCCCTTGAAAAGAGTTAAAGGTGAACTGCAAAGGACAACGAAGAGAGTGTCCAAGGGATTTCACCAGGATGGACCTTTCTTTGTCTTCACTGTGTATGGAAAGGCCCCGGAGGTTTTTCGCCTTCCTCCGCAGCGTGGGGCATGGGTCGCTTGCTGATGGATTCCCTGCAGTTTGAGGTCTTCAAATCTCACTTTTGAGGATTTCAATAACTCAGTCATGGGTTCGGGGTTGTTATAAATGTGTATGGGTAGGGTTTTGTGGCCTGCCTTGTGCAGGAGGTCAGACTAGATGATCATATTGGTCCCTTCTGACCTATGAGTCTATGAGTCTATGAGAAAGCTGACCTAAAAGCTTGTTCTCTGCTCATTTTTATCTTAGAAATCTGACTGGTCTTCCCTGTTTTTTTGCTAGAGGATTTCAGGGATGTGTGGTGCTCTCACAACTTCATTGAAGAAGTGGGCGGCGTTTAACAAAGGAATCCTCTCAGGTGGTCATTAGGCACTGGAGTTAAATAGAGGTTTAAAAACAGTTTAAAGTAATCTGATTAAAACTTCTCTTTCCGCTCAACTATTCAGCTTTCACGCTCTCATTAAATCAATTGCACTGGCTTTCTAGACACTACAATGTCCGAGGCAGACAAAACTTGCCAAAAATTTTGTTGTTTTTTTAAAAACAAAATCCATCATAAAGTTTGGGGGGTGTGGGGGGAGAAAGGAGAGGAGAAGGCCGGAAGCCAGCCTATTTCTTCCCCAGAGTGCCTTTAAAATGCCTTGATTTTGGTTGTTTTTATTAACGTATTTAACTTAATTGTGTAGTGAACTCTCAGTAGAAAGCAACTCTTTATTAAACTCTTTGCCCTGATGTCCTTTCAAATAAACATGCAAAGAAATTCTAAAGAGTTCTTTCCGGTAAAACCAAGGACGGCCCAATTTGACATTGTTCATATTCCTAAGGTTAAAAAAATATATATATTAAAAATCTATACAAAAGCTATACAAAAAAATCTTACACATGCACACCCTACCACCACCACCTTCCAGGTCTTCATCACAAAACAGCAAAAAAGGGGCCAATCCCCATTTTTATTTTACTTTTCTTTATAGAGCACCTTTAACTAATTAATTCTCACAAACCCTAGGGAATCGGAGAAGTGTCAGTCCATTTTATAAATGGGGAAACTGAGGCCCAGGATAATGAAAACACAACTCAGGTCCTCCTGTGGAAAAACACAGGTGAGCTCGAATGGCAAAGAAAAGGAATGGAAAATAAACCACATCAGCTTTCCAAACTGAGAGGTTAGCCCTTTCTTGTGGGTCACCTTTTAGAAAGAAAATCTGATCCTATTTGGGAGGCACGTTCTGAGTTGACCCAGCATTGCCTCCCAGCCTTTCCTGAATGTGAAAATAATTTTAAAAATTCTAAACGTAAGAGGTGAAATGCTCACCTTTTCTCCAGTCCCTTTATGCTGGGTGAAAGGGCCAAAGCAGCATTAAAACCCTGATTCATGCTGGAGAAGATTTTCCCCAATGCCGGCACTGCGGCGGACCCCTTAGCAAGCCCTGCAGGCATAGGGAGCGTGCTGGGGAAAGGGCTGCAGTGCTGCACCCTATAGGGCAGCCCCAGGAGGCTGCCATAATTTAATCAGGCCCCCAGAGCTCTGTAAATTACGTTGGCCGCTTCTCCAGCCCTCAGAGTGGCCCAAGACCAGAAGGGTGAGCAGATGGCTTAAAGGCTCCCCCTGCGCTGCCAGCTAGAGATGCAACTCAGCCTCCCACCCTACAGATCTGAGCAGGCCAATTGAGAAGGGGGAAGAACTTTGCTCATTTACAGGAAACATAAGATACTAGGGGAGCTAATCCAGCCACGTGCCATCTCCAAACCCCAAGCACTAGACATTGCAGTTCAGTACGGCAGATATATAAAGCGGGGTATAACATACCAATGTACCACAAAATAAGCAGGGGCCGGAGCCCTCCTGTTCGCAGACAATACGGCCACAAGTCAAACAGTTGTTGATGAGTTTGTGCTTCTGGCCCAGGCACTCACAGGAGTGCCGCCCAGGGATCAAGACCGCCAGTTTGTCCTGACCCTCCTTGGTGTACAGATTGACGAATTTGGCCTTCTTTTTGGAGGAATTGCTGATGCTGCCACTACTGCTCACCTCTTGTGCCTAATTTAGAAACAGCAAAGAGTAATTTAAGCAGCATTCTCACTGCAACACAAATAGCCGAGAGAAACAGAGGCCCTTTAAACAAAGGATGGGGATAAACAGTCAGCCAGCTTGAGTGAAAGTGGGACCAGACTCCAATTTCAAACTAGGACAATCTCACTGAACAGAGGCAAACCTCGGAAAAGGTCAGCACCATTTGCATGAAACAAGAACCAAAGGACAGCTCAGCTTTATTCCCTCTCTGTGCAAACTGGAATAGCCTGGGTTCGATGCACTGGAGAGAAAGTGCTTGGACTCTGTGACCAGGAACCTACGTTAGGTTTTGTTAAATCAAACAAAAACGACACAAAAATCAGTCCAGCAATCACCACAAGCCATCGCTGAAAGTCACAGTGCTAGTGCTGAATGACACGGTTACATTACAGCACGGTACATCCACATTCCCGACACATTTATGCACCTAAACACAGCCAGAAAGCACAAATACCTGTGAGAGAAGAGACCTTTTAGCTTACATCTGTAGCCCGACCTATAGATTATTTACGTATCACTTACGTATTCCCAGTAATCACTCTGCAGTTTGACAGGTTCTTGACCCAAGATCAGGCCAGTATTATTAAAATTACTGTTGAGCTGGGAACCCCGATGTGCACTGTTGCATCACTCATGCTTTAGGAACCCTTCTGCATTTACTAATGGTTTATTAATACATTTAGCAAAGTCACAAAAACTCAAACCCAGCAAGGTAGATAGGGACGTTGAACATTCATATACTCACACCATCCCTTGTAGAACAACCTGAAATGTTAGCCAGCATCTTCCTCACCATCAGTAGCCATCACTCTGGCACCTCTCAAGGGCTACATCTCTCTCCTCCTGCCCACAGGCTGGGATACAACTTTTATAGTATGTTATGCTGACACTATGTTTAATGCCTGTTCAGTTGGTGTTTCTCCCCCTTCCTTATTTCTATTTCCTCACCCTACTAATGTTGACGTCCTTCTCCTGTAGGTTGGTATATCAATAATCTTGACTTATCATATACGTCAATTTGTTGCCATGGCACTCTTGTGGTCAGACCGCTGCGGATTTTCTATCCAAAAACTGGTATTAGCTCAAGTTCCCTGTGGTTGGCTGGTGTTGTTATGGGCAAACGTCTCTCTTACACACTATTTCTAGTTCCCCAAAACGTAGAGGTGACTATTAAGCCATTTATCTGTGCCAAAGTTCATAGGCCTCATGCATTATGCTAACTGTAGAAGCCAAGGTCTTGCAGGACACAGGCCTATAGGTTCCTTGCGTTACTGCTGAATAAAATAAAATAAAATAAACTGCTGAATAAAATAAAATAAATAAATGGGCTACACATCTAATCCACAATTCACCTTTGCCACCCCGTCCTCTACCCCCCCACTACCACCTGAGCAGGATGTCTCCATGCAGTCTATGTTCTTTAGCAATTTGATATAATGTAATTTATTATTGTTCTCACCCAAAGCACATTAGCAAGATTGGCAGGTTACTTTTATGTTTGTTTCATTCTCAGGTGTCACTTATCTATACCTTGTCTTATACTGAAATGGGAACATATAGATGATATATGAGAGAGGATACCATGGATAATAGCTGCATGAGTGGCTGGTCAGTGAATTCTCCATCTCTTCCCTCAAGTCCTCTTTCACCTTGAGCACTGAAATGAGTTCTTGTTTCCTTCAGATACTGTATAGATAATTTTTCCAATAAAGTTTGTGTCTCGGTTATAGATTCCAAGGCCCTCACATCATGAAACATAGGAATTGCTCCAGTGGAACCAAAGATGTCTCTAGCCTGTTATTTCTCTGACAATGGCGAATGCCAGATGCTTTGAAGAAGGGTATAAACTCACTATAAAATGTGCCTTCATGTGCAGGTCTTCCTGGTCCCAGCTGGTAAGCAGCTCATGGGTAGAAGCCTGAGGATTGATCACCCTTATTTTATTCTCGTGATTGTCACGACAGATTCTAGTAGTATTCACCTAACAAATCTAATCTCTGCCTCTTTATCATCTCTGTGATGTGCTTGAAAATCCTCTTGCGGTGCTGGGCAGCTTCCCTCTGTCTCTATTCATCCTAGTCTCTCCTAGACTTGGAGGAAGGGCTGTTTCTAAGAATCCATCTGCAGTAAGCCCGGGTTGTGTCACAGATATAGCACATCACTGATTCTGGTTACAGCATGTTAACAGATTACTACAACTTCCTGAATTTCACTCCAGCTATTGTTGGTTCTGCTGTCTACTGTTACTTCTTTCTCAGATGGTACCAGATAATGGTGTCAGGACATTGCCTCACACATCTCTTCCTTCTTCTCCTGTCTCTATGCCTATGTTGCCCTGACTCACCCCTCCTGTTTCAATGGTGCTGGGACTCTGGTTTAGAGTTTAATGATGGATGTCTCTTCTATCACACCTGCCCTGTCCAACTAGCATTATTCCCATCATTACACCAGAACACTGCTTTAATTAACAAGAATGAAAAGAGAGACACAGTGACCTCGGTTTGCAGGCCTTGCCAGAGACTTCTCAGAACCTTTATTAGGGGAACAGATAAAACGCTAAGGAAACAGCCAAAAACCTCCTAATCCTGTTTGTTTAACGCCTCCGTTTCCAGAACAAAGTCCATGCTGTTTTACCTTTCATATAATGTGCTTTGGATTAATATACTCACACCCTTCCTTGATGACCTGGTTGAGGTTAACGTCTGGTTCCCCAAATTGGGTAGAGTGGTGGAGTAGACACTGCTCAAGAGCTAAGAGCTATAAGACTAAGACTAACACTTACCAAAATAAGACTAAGTATAAAATGAAGAACTAAAGATCTTAACACTAACTAAAAGAAATTTCAAGCTGGAGTAGCTGACAATCGCGCCAAATAGCCCGATCTGCTCCTTCTTATACCCCAAAGTATGGGTATCCTTCCTCCTAAGTCCAAACTTGGATTTACCACCCCAAATTATTGGGGGTACATTTATTCTATAGGCTAGCAGGTTCGTGCGTATTGCTGACATAAGACATCCTCTTCAATGGTACCAGATGGTTTCAGGTGGCCTTTTTCTACTTCGCTCTTTTATTTCTAGCCCTTCTTGCGGGTTTTGCGGTGTACTATTACAGATTCTTTGGGGTGTAACCTGCAGCAAAAATCCCCTGATCTCTCTAGAGTAAAGGTTATAACTATTTCTATCTTATTTCAAAACACTTATCTAGGGTAAAGGTCCCGAGTATATGTATGCTAACTACATAGCTGTTATACAGGATGAGGCCTGTAAGGTACTTTGCATTACAGCTAAACTACTTTAATATAAACTTGACATAACTCTATTATAACCACAGGAACAAACTTAAATCTATAAGAAAAGATATACATATCTAATGCAAGCAAGCAGGCTGGTTTTATGGGCTGCAGCCTAAGAACTCAAATCAAGAGCAATGCATACTAGGACCCTTATTTTTTGCAGGTCCCACCACAACATTAAAGAGAACAGTGGGTGCAACCTGCTCTATTTGATAGAAAGTTACGGCTCCTATTCTGCACCTGGACTAGGGCCTAGATCAGGTGCTCAGGCGCCTGGCAAACTGCTTATGAGTCTCTAAATCAGGCACCCTGTGCGAGAAGCAAAACCCAAAGGATTAGTCTGGAAATTATATAAGATGACAGCAAAGATTCTCAGTTCTTTGATGTGTACCCTGAAAGAGAGAGAACTGTTGAACTGAAACAGAAGGTTTGCTGTGTACTTGTGTATCCTGGTGATATGGAGCTAATGTTTGGAGACTGGGAATGTGTTGGTTATGAACAATGCCTTAACGTCATATATAAACACAGATTTCAGGGTATTTCCTTTTTTGTGACATATACATGAGCAACCTTAATGCTAATGGAACAAAGTTTTGTTTGCAAGTTCCCTAGTTTTGTTTTCAATTTAACATATCTAAATGGAGGAGGCTAAGGATCCAGGGGCAGAGAGGAGCTGATAAGTGACAATGAGGGCTAGACTGTGGCATAGGGCTGTGAAGCCAGTTTAATAATCAGATCTCTTCCAAACTTTGCAGGTCAGTGGAGAAAACTTTAACCATGCTTCAGCTTCTTCTGTCTGGCACTCAAAGCTTTTCACGTGACGCAGCAGGAGCCTGGCAGCCTGAAAAGCTTTAAGTGCCAGCCAAAGCTTTCTCCAGAATGAATAGAAAGCTTTAAATGAATGTGGCAAACGGTCGGCTTCTCCCTAGTGGGTCTCGCACTTTTGCCTCCCATAGTGGGCCAGGGCGTCACCGGTTACCTCATCTCCCCAGGGAGGGGGGTAGGGACCTGGGACCGCCCACTCCTCCAGGTCTCTGCCCAGGGGCCCTATGAGTAGCAGCTATATGCTGCTGGCACCGTACTTGCAGCTGCAGACTTTTCCCCTGGGCTATTTTCCCCCCTCCCCCGTCCTTCTGGCTTTTTGAGCCCAGTACCTTCCTCTCTTCCACACACCACTGTATTCGGTTCTGCTCCTCTTCACAATTCCACACACCCCTCTATTCAATAACACCACACACCTACTCCTTCAGCTCGTGCACTGTCTCCCAGGAGTAGAGGGTTTTTATTGGGCACCTGAGTGGGGCCTTAATTGGTATCAGCTGACCCTAATTACCCTCTAATGACTCTGGCTAGTCTACAGGGAATAAAGCCCGGAACATTCTGGCACTTACATACCGCCCTTCTACTACTCTCCTACTGCCCTCACTATACCACATGAAGCAGATGTGATTGTTTCACCAGCACCCCAGTTTCTGTAGCCCTGCCCCTTGACCAACGCCTCTCCAAGGCCCTCAGCCTTCTTCATCCACTGCTTTAAGCAGACATCTTCCATCCCTCACTATCCATTTTCTTGTGTCCACTGCCCCATCCGGTCATCTTATAAACTACGACATGGGCAAAAATCTAAGACACATTCTACTTTTTCCATTTTACGGTTAGCTTTGTATTCATTAACACTGCCAGTCATAATCATTTCTTTTGGTTCTGGTGATTGATATCTTCATTGTCTATTACATGTACAAATCCAACCTTTCATTTAAAAAAAAAATTAGGTCTCTTGTCCCCAGAATTGTGAAGAGAACCTTGAAAACATGAACAGAATATAAGCCAAAGCACTGCACTGAGCAGGAGTCTGCGGACAGCCTGAAACATGTGAACTGCCCCATTCTTTCCAATGGGACTATTTACTCTAAAACTTGCTGGATGTTTCTGCTAAAGTGACCAGCCCCAAAGGTCTTCTTTCTGAGGTCTGTTGGATCTGCTACCATAGTCCAAAGTGGTATGGCTCCAGACCATTTTACATGCAATTGTTTAGTAAAGAGCGTCCCATGCTAGCAGTGCTAAAGAGTTCCCAGAACAGTCATATCTGCTCACACAGTTAGCTCCTATTACTGGAAGTCAGTTGTGGCTTGCACAAAGTGACTTATTCCCTCATGCTCCTCTGCGAGACCCATTTGCTCTGCATTCTACAGTTGCCACTCTCCCCTGGCTGTTGGGCACACTCACCTTGGCTAGATCAAGGGGTGTTTTAACTTCCTCTGCAGGCAGGCAAGGCTCAGCATACAGAGACGTTTCTTGCCTGTTTCTTCCTTTGCGTCGCCCCCTCTTGCCTGGGTCTCCAGCCCGATGCATGTCTGAAATCTCTAAAGGGTCATGCACACAGGAGGAAGGCATGTTAGCTAGCAGCAGTGAATGTTGACGAAATCTTGGGACGAGTGATCACTTGGCTTTAAACCATTCTAATGGGCAGAGAGGGAAATCCAAGACCAGCTGCAGAAGATGCTTCGGGGCCATATAAGCATCTGCTGATCAAGTAATTAAGACAAGTTTTGGTTACTTTTGATACTTCCATTGTACCACCCACCCTCTACTTTGACTCACCGTCTTTTTTTCTATACACTGGCAAAGGGTCAGAAGTCAGCTGAGAGGACTTTCTCCATCGGGTTACCAGCTCTTCTATAAACCGACTCTTCTTCCCATCAGTCCCCTGGATGAGGTCAATTACATATTCTCGGATCTCCTCCTCATTTTCAATTGACAAGATGTACCTGGGAGGTGACAGAGAGGAAGAAAATTGATAACATGAGTATATTTTCCAAGAGACAGGCAACACCAAAGCTAAACTCAACTTCCCCTCTAGCCTTTTGAATCAAATTACTGCAGAAGGCATGAAATGGAAGAGGTTACAAAAAAGGAGAAGACACAAGAGGAGGACATGGATCTGAGGAAGATATGCTTGGAGAAATCCCTTACTATTTCTGGACCAGTGAAAAAATGGAAGGGTCAGATAGCTTTCCAATCCACCCATTCCCCACCAACAACTGCACTCTCCCTACCACCAATGGAAATTAAAACCACAGTGGGACTCTGCTCACTCCTTACTCCCTAAAATCTAACCACAAATGAAGTCCAAGACAATCTCATGGGTCTAAATGTTATTGAAATCAGTATTTCCTCCTTCTACTTGTCCACAGACATCAAAATCCTTCTCTTTCACCTTTGAATGGAAGAACAACAAAGCACTTTACAAACATTAATTTTCAGCATCCTTTTGCACATAAATGGCAGATGAAGGAGTTTATCCTGACCTGTTTCACAGAGAGTTACATGATATGCCCAAGATTGTTTATAGTGTAGTGTTTGAATTAAACAGGTGTTGAACAATAAACAAAATTTTAAACAATGAATAATTTGTCCTTTGCAAATCAAGGTTCTTAAGCCTATTAATTTTCCAACCATTCATAGTATCTTCCAGGAAACACATGGCAGACAAGAATTTTGAATGTAAAAGACAGCAGATGGGAGGGAGGGGGACCAAAAAACCCCCAAAAGCCAACTGTTAAGATTGTCTTTATCCATCAGAAAGAAGCAAAATCCACAAATCCAGTTTTCCCTTTGCATGTAACCTTCCAGGGCTCATCCAAAGATGCACAAACAAGTAAATTGCATAGGAGCAGATACATCTGCCTTGCAAGGCCGAAGGGCTAAATCAGCCCTGCTAGGAATCAGATACAACTAAGCCATTCCCTGTCCTGAGACACCGAGTGTTGCATTTAGAGACTCACCCTAGTAGGTTACAATGTTACCTCTGAACTTGGACAGGGACTTTAGATGAGGAAATATCAATATGGTTAAAACTGTCTCTCCCTTGGAAAGGGACAAAAGTCCACTTCATAAAGTCTATATGAGAAAGACTGCAGGTGTGATGGGAGAGAAGAACTGGCACAGTGTTACCATAGTGAGAGACTAGGAGTGTGTCTTCACAGCACAATTAGCTGGAAATAGGCCATATCT
This sequence comes from Mesoclemmys tuberculata, assembly GCA_007922155.1. Taxonomy (NCBI): domain Eukaryota; kingdom Metazoa; phylum Chordata; order Testudines; family Chelidae; genus Mesoclemmys; species Mesoclemmys tuberculata. The sequence goes on from ML675621.1 coordinate 10,479,513, forward strand.
ACATTAGCAAGCTTACAGCAGCACAGTTGTAAAACCATTTGTGCAGCTGCTCCCTGCCGATGGGAGAGCTCTGCCATACACACAATAAAACCACCTCAACGAGAGGCGGTAGGTAGGTCAGCAGGAGAAGCTCACTGCACACAATCACTTATGCAGGCGAAACTTATGTCATTCAAGGGGGTGTTTTTTCACACCTGAGAGAGATAAATGTTGCTGGCGTAAATGGTAGTGTAGACGTGGCCTTTGCATACTCAAGTTTACTGCACTTGAGTTAATGTACCAGTAGGAGACCACACTTCAAAACACTCAAAGGATAGAATGAACTGAGTAGCAATGCAGAGTGACTGGATTAGCTGCTGCAAGATGTAACTTGAGCATTACTAGTTTAAACTTTCCAACAGGGGCTAGCTAGCTGGAGCATAAGGTTACGTCTATGCAGACACAAACACAAAAACGTGGCAGTGAGTCTCAGAGCCCAGGGCCAACCAGCTTTGGCTCACTGGGTTTGTGCTACAGGGCTAAAAATAGCAGTGTACACATTCCCTCTTGGATTGGGGCCTGGGCTCTGAGATCCATCTCCCTTGCCCAGGCTCCAGACTAAGCAGGAATGTCTACACTCCCATTTTTAGCCCTGTAGCAGGAGCCTGAGTCTGTTGACCCAAGCTGTGAGGCACTGCTATGGGGGTTGATCTGCAATGTAGACATACCCCGAAGCACCACTTAACTACAACTCGAGATTTTTGTGCAGGGACAGGATTTGAGCTAGGGGTAACATCTGAGTTACAACTCGAATTAAATGGGCTGTGAAGACACACCCTATGTCTGCATATGAACAAGTGAGATGTAAAAAAAAAAAGGTACAGTAAGTGGGGCTGCATTTAAAAAGCAATTCATCTTTGTTCCACGACTGCTGGCGGATGATTGGACAGGCTGGCCCTGGAAAGACTGGCACGCGGGCGTAACCTGATGGGCAGGAATAGTGCTATTGACTTCAGCGGGACTACCCAGGGGCACCATCGTCAGCAGCCGCGCCAGCCCTTGGAGGGTGGAGGCCTGAAGGGAACAATCCCCTCCCGGGGGCTGCGGCTAGTCCCTGCGGTTCCCGCCCGCCCGCCCGCCACAGGCTGCCCTGCGCTCCCAGGGGCCAGCAGCCAGGCTGCGGGTGCCGGGCCCATAAAAGCAGAGGGGTCCGCGGCGGGAAAAGCTCCGCGGGCGGAGGGGACCGGCCCGGCCCAGTGCAGGCGGGCGCTAGGCCCGCTGCCGGCCGCGCGCCCAGGGCCAGGCGGAGGCGGAGGCGCCCCTCAGGCCGCCCGCCCGCCCGCGGGGCCCGGGGTGCCGCGGGACCCCCCCAACGAGCCCCGCCCCGCACCGCACCGCACGATCTCCTCGCCCACGTCCAGCCCGAAGTCGCCGCGCAGCTGCTGGACGCACCAGGCCAGGAGCGCCCCGGCCGCAGCCATCGGCGCCCGCGGAAGGGAGAGGCGGGAGCACCGGCCGCGGCGCCTCGGTGCAGCACTTTGTCCCGGCCGGCGGGCAACGCGGGCCGCGACGCCGGGTTCCGCGCGTCGCCTGAACCCGCCGCCGCGGAGCCTGCGCTGGCCTGGCCGGAGCCGCGCCGCTGAGCACGCGGCCTGCGCGCTCCGCCTCAGGCAGGGGCTGTCCAAGGGGCGGGGCCCTGGTTATCGGGGGGGGGGCGAGCTGGCCCCCCTGCGGGTGCGGGAGAGGTGGCCTGGCCGGGATAGTGTTGCCCCTGTTAAGTTCTGGTCCATTGTATGCATCTTTTTCTGAACTGGCACAGGTGTCTTTGTATTGCTTTTGTTACTCAGTAAAACTCGGGGGGGGTTGGGAAATAATTAAACTTCATTCGTTCCCAACACCTGCTGCAGCAGGCCTGGCGGCACTTCTTATTGCGTGGTGTGACAGAACTCATAAGGTCAGTGAAAACAGCCTGACGATCATAAACATAGGGCAAGCACCAGAAAATGAATAGGTGTCTGGCTGTTAAAACTCAGCAGACAACCCCTTCACCTCCATCCTGGCAGCAACTTTTCCCTCATTGCCTCACAGATACTATGCAGGACATAGCAGGCAGCTCTAACCACCAGGTCACTTTTCCTCACAGAGATCCAATTTTGTGAGTAAACAGCACCATCCTCCCTTCAGTCTAGCTAAAGCACATTCAGCTATCATTTTGTACCCGCTGAACCTGTAGTTTAATCTTTCCTGGATGCCCTTGAGGTGGCTGGTGTATGACTTCATGAGGGAGGGGTAAAGCTCAGTCTCACAGGATCCTTACTGGCATTTCTACATCACCAATGGTAATCCATCTGTCAAGAAAGAAAGTCTCTGCTTGCAGCTTTCTGAATAGGCTAGTGTTTTTAAAGGTACAAATGTGATGTTGGAAGACCAGGTGCCAGCTCACACCAAGGTCCTTAGCCCTCAGCTGAACATTGACAAATATGTAGCTGAATTAGTTTGTCTTATGTCAGCATTGTTAAAATAGATGTTAAGTTTATAAGAATATGTTTAGACTTCATGACATGCGTGTAGGATCCTGCACATTTATAACATCTGTATCCCACATTACAAGATATTAAGAGTTCACATTGTGATCCTCTGTAACTGTGGAACTCAAACAGGAAAGGAGCTTTAATTAATTTTAAATGCTGGCTTCCTACAGAAGGGGTTAGGTCCAGCCCACCAAGAAGGTCCCTTGAAACCAAATGAGCCATTGTTAAACATCAGAGAATAAAGACTTTGTTAACTGCATTCCTTTGCCCCCTTCCATCCTCATGAAGAGGAGACATGCATGTGAACTCCTGCCATTAGCTTGAACTCTGGGGAGAAGGGAATAAAAATCCTTAACAAGAAGGACTTGTCTTCACATATAGCTGCACTGCTTTAGTGAAGATGCTACTATACCAGTGGGAGAACTTCTCCTCCTGTCAGCGTAGATAATACACCTCCCAGAGAAAGGTTATGTTGGTGGGAGAATCTCTTCTGTCACCATAGTGCTGTGTACATGGGGTTGGGGAGTGAGAGATTAGGTCAGCATAATTTCACTGCTCAGGGGTGTGTCTTCCCTGACAAGCCAACAGTGATGTCGATGAAGCATCCCCGATGATTCACTAAAGCTTGCACTATCATGGAAAGTAGCCCTTTCTCTTGATATACTCTGGGGAACTATGGACTGGTGCCAAAATAGGGATATGCATGCCATCTACAGCTCCACCACAGTTTGGGAACCTTATTGTTGCAAATCCATCCACTAGGTCCTGCACACAGCCGAGAGTCACAGTCCTGCATAGCAGGAAACACTTAATGGCCCTACACATTTGCATGACAACAGCCACCATAGTGGAATTTTCAACTCCAACATGTTTTCCACTGACCGCTAGCAATCAGGTTTTGCAGCATGACCACCATTTGCTTCTTCAGTGTCAGGGCAGCTCTTATTCTGGTGTCCTTGCTGGAAGGTTGGGATGAGCTTGGCACACAGATCCAGGAACATGGCTTTGTGATCCGAAAGCTCTACAGTTCCTTTTCGTTGTCCCAAACCTCCATTACGATGCGATCCCACCAGTCAGTGATCATTTCTTGGGCCCAGAAGTAGTGCTTCACCCTCTTCAGCTGCTTCATGAACACCACCAACAACCTTGAATTGGTTTTCACTACGTGCGACAGCAATCTGTCCTCCACAAAACTGTCATGTTCCCCACTGACACAGTTCTTCTTCCAGCTTTGCAAATACTGGAGGATTGTGTGTTCTTTGCTTACAACACAATTGTCTATGACAATAGGACAGAGCTGTGCAGGCGCCATGCTTCTGTTAGAGATGGTGAACAGTGCGGAGGACCACCTGCGTTTGTGGGATTTTTAAAGAAGGTGCAAAAATTATGAGATTCAGATGACACTATAGGATGAAAAAAGTTGCATGCTGAAAACTTGACCCCTTGTTCCCAGTCACCCTTGAACAATGCATTTCTGCCCTACAATGCGTTGCCAAGACTGCCCAGAAAACAATGCACTGGACAATGGTGAGTTGCACACTGAAATTACCTATCCATGGTGTACTCTGCATTGACACAAACATTTCAGATGAGTATACGCAGCGCTCATGCAAGCAGCCAAGTATGCACACACGTGAGCGATATACTAACTGCAGCGGCCTTATGCCGACATAACTTGCATTGGCCAAAGTTTGTAATGTAGACATGGCCTTAGAGAGGGAGGTTTAAATCCTTTTATACTGCTACTTCAGAGTTTACAGGGTCCATCTGACTGCCAGTTACTCAGTAGAATAACTGCATAATCCTAGCACCTGACCTCATGCTGAGTGCACAAAAGAGTTCTGCATAGGATCCTGAAACCTGATACCCTGTTCAGGGATTTCCTCTTCTTGACTAGGCAGGGCTGATTTCTAAGGCAGGTCAGGTGCCCCAGAGGACTTAACTCCTAGAGGTCCACATGCAGGGACACATGGGAGAAATTCCCATTTTTCCCAAATCTTTTTCTCCAAAGAATACACTATAGAAGACATTCCCCTGATGACTACATCATGAGACTCTTTAGCAATTCACCCACCTCTGGTGTAGCATCTCCACTGGTGCTAGTAATGGCAGAAACACTAAGTAGATGTCCACCAGCATTTCTACCACTGCGTTGTCTAACCCTGCTCAGAGCAGGATTAAATGAGACCATACCTACACCTGATCTATACAAATGCTTCCAAGAGTGAAGATACATCATTGCTGGATCAACAGTGGGAGAACTGATATAAATTCTCAAGGGAGAGAAGACTAAAGAAAACAGAGATTCCCTCATCTAAGGCCTGATGTACACTTAAAATTTAGATTGATCTAGCTACATCGCTCAGGGATATGAAAAGTTCACACCCCAAGTCCCGTAGTTAATGTGATCTAACTCCTGGTGTAGATACAGCTAGATCAGTGGAAGTCCATTGACCTAGCTGCTGCCACTCAGAGAGGTGGATTAACTAAAGCAGTGGAAAAATCTTTTGTGTTGTTGTAGGAAGCATCTACACTACAGCAGCACAACTGCAGCACTGTAGCTGTGCTGTGGTAGAACCCATAATGTTGAGGTGGAAGTTGCATGTAAGGAAGTTGCATGTAATTTGCATGCTGATGGCTGGCTATAACAACACCTAATACTTCTGTAGGGATTTATATTTTCAAAACATAAAGTATTGCCTGCTCCGCCACAGCAGGGGGGAAATCTCTGCTATGGGAAGAACTGCAGCCTGTGTTCTGCTTCCTGAGATGTGGCTCCTCGTGTAGATGCCTTCACTATTGCATAAATCTCCTTTTGTACGGAGCCCCCACCCACACACTTTGCTTAGGAATGAAGCTTTCTTGTCAGTGCTTCCCCACTAACCTTTTTTCCCCTCAGTTCCCATGTCTGGGTCCTGCTCAGTCTGGGGCAGTCTTAAAACGGCTAGTCTGAGATCTGGGAGTTCTCCGTCCCTGCCTCCAGCAGCCAGTAATGATACCAATGCAGGAGTAAGGTGGGCGATTGGTGGGCTAATGTTGTGCAGCTCCAGAGTGGGAGGAGGAGGGAGTCAGAACCAGGTACATGGAGTGGAAGAATAGCAGTCAGTGTATGGGGGGGTGACATTGGTCCATGTGTGTGGCTGGCTGTTCTGAGGACACAGCAGCTGTGTGGTAGATCAGGATGCTTATCTGGAGTAGTCAAATGGCTGAGGGAGGATTTAGTGGCTGAGAGGGGGATTAGGATGTTTATCTAAAGGTAAAGTGCTGTGATGGGATTTGGCAGCTGGAAAAAGGAAAATCAGATTGCTCGAAGGAGGGAGAGGGCTTGAGAAGATTCAGCAGCTGAGGGAACATGTGCTTGACTAAGACAGCTGCTGGGGGAGAGTTCAGCAACTAGGAAAGGCATTGGGTTCTGCATTTAGGAGGGGGATATGAGCTAGTCTATGGGGGTGTTGTGGGATAGTTCAGCAGCTGGGAAGGGAGGGGAATCAGGCTGCTTGTCTGGATCTTCAAGACCTTTAAACATGAGACAGCCAGTAACGACCTGCCCCCTTCCACCTGCAACCCAACAAGACAGCACATCTCAGTGAGATGCTGAATCTAGCCTAGGGTAGCACCTTTAGAAGAAGGGGTAGAGTAATTTTAGCAGAGGGGCCTCGACTGTGGAATTCCAAGGCATCACGTCTACCCCGGAAAGGCACACCTCTTCCCAGAGGGGAGAAACTGGGCTGTATTGAAGCCCATGGCAAATGCCAGAATTTTACCCAAACACCACCTCTCCCACCCATAACAAGGGCTAAAGAATGAATTAAAAAAAAATTCCTAGCAGTAGCTACACCTAAGAATGGGGAAGCGCAGTGTCCTTTCCAGGCAACCGGGCCAGGGCTCTGCATTTGGTGCCTGGATACTACAATGATGGTGCAATGGAAATGCTTGCATCTTGGTAACAGATCAATTAGGTGGGAAGGAAAGGGTGGCAGTGAGAGGGTCCAGCATCTTCACCCCGGAGTAGGATGATTGTCCAGAGGAGTGGTGTGGCTGGAATGCCAGAGGTCAGGACTGAGCACTTACCGGAAGTGGATTAGGTAGCAACAGTAACTCGTCAGGCACTAGTACTGCATGTGGGCCAGGGTGGAGTCAGGGAATTTGCAGCTGTGTGATGTGGGGCAGGGCCTGATGGGGTGCATGGGAACATAGCAAGCATAACTCTTCTTAACAGGTATGAGTAAGTGATGAACACACCCATGGCTGTTAAGAGTTAGTTTCCTGGTTGGCCACTCACCGGCATCAGTGTCTCTGGTCACAGCCTTTGAACTGCACACACACACCTTGATCTTCTGCATTATCTTCGGACTGTTTACTAAGAAGTTTCTATTTTACTAAAGAAAGCAGCAAACAGACTCTGTGTCTCTGAATCCCATAACCACAAGCCCAGCTCTTTGTGCCTCACAACAGCAGGCAGTGGAACTAAGGCTCTGCCAGCAACCCCGTTCTGGAGCTCAGTCCCTATCTCTTAACAGTCATAGTTAATCATTGACTAGGGGCCCGATTCTCCTCTCACATAGTTGCAAGTCAAGACAACTTTACTGAAGTCAGTGGTTGAACTGTAGTTTAAAACTGGTGTAAAGGAGAAGAGAAGCCCTGGGAATGCTGTGAGAGCCTCTGGAGAGATGAGGAAGAATCTGACACAGCGGCAACTTGACCCATCGAAGAAAGTTCCCCTCTAGCCCTCTTTGGCAAGAAGCACGAGTGCCACAACTTGGGGTGATGGAAAAAACTGGTAAGTTTTCCTTGGTGATTCAGGAAACAAGGGACCAGAACCAGAGATGGAACCTACATTTCTCACAGAATACGCACATAATCCCATTGAATAATTATTGTGAATTTCATTACTTACTTACTGTTTTATTCATTATTTTATTAGCATCTTTCAAGGCACTTAATGCCTTAGACAAATACCAGGCCTAATTTTGCTCTGCCATACCCCTGCAATTCATCATCTGTACTTTTGCAAAATGGGAATAAAATTCTTCCAAATCACGTGATTGCTTGTTTGTATTTGCTTTCCACTGGTATCTACCAAGACACAAGCTACAAGGCAGCTGAGACTTGCGACTGATGTTTTTCAAAATCCACTAAAGCACAATTTTTCAAAAAGTTAAAACAAGGAATGACAAGAACTTTGAGATTGTCTATACTCGAGAGAAGAAAGGAGGGAGTGTTGTGGGGAGAGGTAATAAAAGGTATGTCTACACTGCCATTAGGAGGTGTGATCGCGGAATGTGCATGTGCAAGCATACCGGGCTGGTCCTAGCTTTGATTGAGCTAGTGCTTGCTTATAAATAGCAGTGTACCCACGGCACAGGTGTAGGCTAGCTGCCCAAGTACATAGTCACTGGGTCAGAGCTGAGGACACCAGATTCAGGACAAGCTGCTGAGAAGTGGGGCAGACACACCCCAGACTGGTGGTTATTCTCTCATAAGATACACGAAGCCAGTAACAAAAGTAAACTTCTGTCTGCCCATACCAGTTAACAAGAAGTCAGAAATGCAGTCTCCTTAGGTATCCCAGCCCTTGTTTCACCACCCACACACTAGATTTTATGATGAGTGGTTATTTAAAGCCAATTTCAAAATAGGGTTCTTCTGATCCCAAGAGATCAGCCACACAGCCAGGTCAATATATAACTCAGATATTACCCAATAATTACGCTGATATCAATCCTTTAGTATCTAATATCTGAAGTTGTATTTATAGGGAATAAAAGAAGAGAGTTAAAATGGTCAAAGAATCATACATACAATCACTGGAAAGTTCTTGGATCAGGTTTGTAGCAATGAACTACAGGCTGCTGACTTGAATAGACTCTGGTAAATTTCAAAAGACTGGAAGGCCCTCAAACCCATTGTTTGGAAAGCTGCTTTCAGTATAAGTCCAGAGATCAGACAAAGAAGGAAAGAAGCAAAATGGAGATGCTTCCAGGGTCTTATGGATTGTCTCTCATGTGGAAGGGATGCTCAGACTCTGTCTGTAGAAAATTACAGTCCAGGGTAACATGAGCACATCACATGTCCTTGCATACTTTCATGACTCATAAGAGCAACCATTATCCATATTCTGACTAACAAGTCCACAGAAAGGCTCAATGGATGGGAACAGGTTCCTTCTATGGCCTAGTGTGTGAGTTAAGTATCCATTAACTTGCACAGTCCATTCACAAAGGTGCTGGCTAGATTGTATATAAACTACCTTGTGGGTGTTATCCCAGGAGCAAATACATTTGAAATACAGGTAAACAGTCAATATCAATAACTTCAGATACAAAGATGATACATACATACAAACAGAATAATCATTTGTTAGACTGCAACTTTTCCATTGATACCTTACATTACATACTTTGCCTTTTCATGTGCTTAAAGTTAAGAATGGGCCTAAGTATTTGCAGCATCAGGAGCTAAAATTATAACTTTATTAAACGTTTTTCTCTTACCAGCATAAAATCTTTGTAATTTCAAAACAAAAGTGCTTCAACTGTAACAAAAAGTTATTTTCACTTTCAATACTTTAACAAAGTTATTGTGAACTTCTTTTATACACACAACTTTTAAAAAATAAGCAAGATTGCTTTAGGCACTAACTCTTGCATAAGTCTCATATTTGGAGTTCTTCTTAAATTCCCAGCTCCTTGAAGCAAGTAATTATGTGAGAATCTCAGCTAATTTAAAAAAAAATGTCTGACTCTCATGACTGTGGAGAAAATATGAAGTGAATATACCTTATGCTCAGAAACCAGAAGTCAAATTAAATCCCCAAAATATGTATATATTTTAAAATTTCTAATCATTAAGTCAATTATGATTTTTAACAACATTGGCAATACTGGGTTAAAATGTCTGTCTGCACTAAGATTCCCACTGATAGAGCTGCACATAGGGGAGATCGCCAAAAACCGTCCATTCTGCAAGGGCCCCTTGACACAGCTTCAGTGGTGGAAATTGCCTTTAAGAATATCCCTGCATAAGAGGGTTATTCAGGCAACAGAGAGCTGCTGGACTGAGATTATGCTTTTATTTACAGACACTGAAATAGAGCATGTCAAAGAAGAGAGAGGTCCTGCCCAGCTCACTTTGCAAGCAATTTACCTGAAGACAGTCAGGATGAGGTTACTGAGGGGTGAGGCTTCATCATGGTTTAGGGAGGCACAGCCCCTCCACCCACAATTTTCTGCCTAGCCCACCTCAGGCCCTATGGGAACTGGGTAAAGGCCCTAATTAGTGCTTATCTCCCCATTGTACTAATGGGGCAGTTCACACCTATTAAGGTTACAGCAGTCAGAGCTAGCTGTATGGTTTCCTCTCTGTTCTCTCTCTCTCTCTCTCTCTCCAAATGCATCTCTATGGGTGCCAGGCCTAATATCTTCACCTCTGGTGGCGTACAATTTTGCAATTCTCTAATTTAGATCAGTACCTGGACTACTGCACCCTGTGTACCAAAACGGATAACCCTGCAAGTCCAACTGAGTTCCTTCCCTGTGAGTCTGTGACTAGTGGCATGCTGTGATAAAACAGCTTTCTTAAACCACAAGCATTGTTTATTTGGCTATAAGATACAGCACTGGAAAAAAAATATTTCTTTTAATATCTCCATGGTGTCTGACATACCCAAAGCCCTACCAGCTCTCTCTGGCTGGTGACCTAGACTGACCTATCTTCTCCAGACAACCCCTGTAGATTCTGATGTCTAGTCTGGTTCGCCCGGTCCCTTTGTCTCTCCCTCCCCCAGAGCGTTTCCCTTTACCCCCAGCTTGAGTTCTTTGTTCTCCGGTGTTTGTTGGGCTCACTCCACCCTAGTGAATACCGTGAAAGCTTCCCAGCAAGAGGTCTCAGACGGCCCTCTGGTGAGTTGGAGTCAATCCAACAGAGGCACACAGCAAACACCCCCATTAATTAGACTAATGGGCCGTATTAAGTCGTTACAGGGCAACTCCAAATCCACCGTCAGCCGTCAGGGAAGGCAGTGCAGGAGAGGCGGGAAGACACGCCCTCCCTTCCGCGATTTACCTCCCGATCGCAGGCAGGTCCCCTTTGCGCGGCGCCCGCCGGGCCCGTGTGTCTACACGGGGATAGCGAGCAGCCGGCTGCGGTCTGGGCTATCCCGCAGCAGCTGCTCCCGAAGGGCTGGCTCCCCGGGGGGACTGCCTGGGGGGAGCCACTGCGCAACCCCCATTGCGGCCCGATGCCCGGGACAAGCCTGGGCCCCACACGGGACCCCTCGGTCTGCCCCGGCCGTGCGGAGGCTCGCTGGGCTGATACGCGCCAGCCGGGCTTTTACGCCGCGTGCCAGGCACGCAGCAGGGCCCACCCGGCGCGGGAGGCGCCCCAGGGCCGGCGGGCCGGGGCGCGGGCTCTGCCGGGCGGGGGACGAGCGAGCCCCGACCAGCTCATCGCAGCGATGGCCGCTCCGGCCCCGCCCGCCGGGCAGTGGGGGAGGCGGTGCCAGCGCCAGGCCGCCGCGAAGCCGTTGAGTGGCCGGCTCGGCTGCAGCTCCCGGCCAATCGGCGCGAGGCGCGCCCGCCCGCGCGCGGGAAAGGCGACGCCGCGCTGCTGTCCCGCCTGAGGGGAGCGGCGCGTGCGCAGCGCGCGGCCGGGCTCGGGCGCCTCTTTCCCGCTCCGTCCACGGCAGGCAGCGCGCGCGCGCCCACCGAGCTCTCCCTCCCTCCCCCCGGCATGGTGCGGACTAAGGCGGACGGCGGGGCCGGCGGGGCCTACCGGAAAGGTGCGCGCCAGGGCAGGCAGGCGGGCGGGCGGCGCGGCCCCGGGGCGGGCGGTCCCCGGCCGGGCACTAACCGTTCCCTCCCCTTGCAGTGGTGGCCGCCCGGGCTCCCCGGAAAGCGCTGGGCTCCAGCAGCGCCAACGCGGGCCCCTCGCCGCCCCCCAAGAAAGGTGAGGCCGGGCTGGGGCCGGGGGCCGAGTCTCAGGGCGGTCGGACCGGCCGGGCCTGCGCGTCGCGCTCCGGGCTCGGGCGGGTGGCGCGGCGCGAGCGCCCTGTCCCGGCCCGGGCGCGGGGAGAAGCGGCGCGCGGGGCCCTGCAGAGCCCCCCGGGCAGCCGCGGCGTCTCCCGGATGATCGCCCGCGTGGGCGCTGCTGGGCAGGGAGGCGCGGGCCGCCGCCGCCCGTTGGTAACGGCGCGAGGCTTTGGCCTCGGTGACCGCCCGGCGTGCGACGCCCGAGTGTGCAACGCCGCGCCGGCCGTGGGCGCCGAGCGGTGCCCCCCGGAGCCATCGTGTGTCCGGGGATGGGTCTGCGGCTGGGGAGCGGCGGCGTGGCGCTGCAGTTCACGCGGCTGTAAGCCCGGTCAGGGCGGGGTGGTTAGTGGGTTCCGGGGCGCTGTTTAGTCTGTGCTCTCATTGAATGAGCAGGTGGGTCCGGGGTCGGAGAACACACGTTTTCTCAATGGGTAGCTTGATAAACTCATTTCCTTGGTAGTTGAAAGCAAGTACGCTGGCGGAAATCCAGTGTGTGTGAGACCAACGCCAACCTGGCAAAAAGGGATCGGGGAGTTCTTCTTGCAGTCATCAAGACATGCAGAGAAAGAGAACCAGGTGCCTGATGGTGAGGAGGCAGGAAGCAGTGGAATAGGAAGAATTACTAAGAAGTAAGCATTTTTGTTCTTAACTGACATCAAAGATGTGAGCATGAAGCTCATGAGTTCCCCCTCATTCTCTCTCTGGTCTGTGTTGGTGATGTGGACATGCGATCTTGAAACTTTCTGGAAGCAACAAATATCTAACTGCAAAACAGTTCTCTTTTCTGCTGGCCCCCATGATTCTGCCATTTTAAAACAATATCTTGTCTGAGGGACAAGGGTGCAGTTTTGGGGCACTCTTTTGTTCATTGACCAGTTGTCACAGGCAGAGATCACTGACGAGAGCCAGTCTGTTGCTCCTGTATATATAATCTGCTCTTGAAGGCCTGTAGAAAGTACCTCTCTGGATGTAATATTTAACTGTATTAAAGGCTTAGACTACAAAGCAGACTTCTGAACTTGGGTTTAGATTGCTGCTCCTTGTTTCAAAACAGTAGAACAAAATGTGCACACAGGTTTGTTTTGAAAGTAAGCAGATGGTGGTTCTTCTGCCTCAACCTTTTTTTTCCCTAGGTAAAATAGTAGCTTTCTTTAGTGCATAGTTTCTCAACCTGTGGTATGCGTACCTCTGGGGGTATGTCAGATACAGGCAGGAATTCCCTGGGGGAAAAACAGAGTGAAGGGGAGGCAGGTGGCAGCTTCCCCCTGTTTCCTGCCCAGTTCCAGATCCCAGGTGGGAGCCCGGCAGCAGCCACCTGCATCTCCTGAGCTGGGCCATGGCTGGGTGGCAGCCACCTGTTCCCCTGCTCCAAGCCAAGAGACAGCTTCCAGTGCCCCGGCTTGAAGACAAGCAGCAGCTGCCTGCCCACATCCCTGGGTCCATGCCAGTGCGGAAGCCTCCTCTGTCCCAGCTTGGATGGGATGGCAGTCACCCACCTCCCGGACTGGCAGCCAGGCAGCAGCTGCTTGCAACTTGCCCAGGTGGCAGCCCCCTTCCCTGGCTCAAAGCCCAGTGCCCAGAAAACTTGTCAATTTCACTGCTGGAGCTGAAAAGTGAAATTGATCACTATGACAGCCCCAGATTTCACCAGTTACCCTCTTTTTTCTGTCTCGCTCGCTCGCTCTCCCTGTCTCGCTCGCTCACTCTCTCTTGCTTGCTCTCGCGCTCGCTCTCTCTCTCATATCTATGGCATAAATTTTGGCACAGCACTTTATATTCCCCAGCATTGGCATGCCACTCAAAGCCTCCTAGCTTTGGCCAACATCACCTCTAGCCCAGGTACATACTTGAGTTATGCACTCCTGATGTAAAGATGGTAACCCTTCCCACAATAGATTGGACATCTGTTATATACGCAGCCTTTCTTCCAACATATGACTCACATTAGTCGGTACATACAGAATCCTGTGAAAAATTAGGTGTTGGGGTACTTATTAAAATTTTCAGAAGTTGGGGGGGTACTTGCTACTTAAAAGGTTGAGGAACACTGCTTTAGTGACTTGCTTACTAGCCTTACACCACTGGGAGATGGGAAAATGTCAATGCATGGGGGCAGAATAGGTCATGTCTTGGGTTTGGCTGTGAAAGAAGCAGATTGGATATGATATGGATTGGATATGTCTGGAGTAGATTCAGTAGAAGGGCAGAGAGAGAGGGTATTGAACCCATAGATAAGAAATTTAAACAAAATGCAGTAGAGACATTAGAATTAAAGTGGGGGTATGTGATAGAAGATTGCAAGCAGCTGTTTCAGATGGACTGAATGGAAGCAAGTTGGGAAGGAGAGGCAGGGACTGCAATTATGAAGATAGCAGGTAGGGTGTGTGCAAGAAATCTTTGTACAGTAGAACCTCTGAGTTATGAACTGACTGGTTCATGGCACAACTCATTTGAAACCGGAAGTAGGCAGTCAGGCAGCAGCAGAAATCCCCAGAAAAGCAAACATCGTACAGTACTATGTTACATGTAAACTATTTAAAAAAAGGAAAGTGTGTTTTTAAATGATTGGACAAGGTAAGGAAACTGTTTCTGTGCTTGTTTAATTTAAATTAAGATGGTTAAAAGCGGCATTTTTCTTCTGCATAGTAAAGTTTCAAAGATGTACTAAGTCAATGTTCAGTTGGCAACATTTGAAAACAACCATAATGTTTTGTTCAGAATTATGAACAACTTCCATTCCCAAGATGTTTGTAACTCTGAGTTTCTACTGTATTTGAAATGGTTCACTCATTGGAACACTCCTGCCCTGAATTAGGTGGGCAACTTATTTTGTGCATTATTTAGTCAGTGCACAATAATGAAGGTATACCTTGAGTTGTCTCATCTGCTTCTATTGTTTTGGGGGGCAGGGTAAAGGTAACTAGAGGACGATAAATTGCACAGTATTATTTTTTTGCCTAATTTAAACCTTTGTGGCTGGATGCACTGTGACTGTCTGGATAAAATACTTGGACTGGCATCTTTGATCCATCTAGAGAGTAGATGTGTAATAAATTAGTTCTGTCTTTGGACTAAGTCTTTCCAATGGGAAAATCTTACCAGCAAACAAGGCACGGGGCTTGGAGTAGAAACTGCTTGGGAAGCCAGCACTTTTCCTCTTGTATAAATGCTTACTCTCTTTATTTTACAGAATTGTGTCCTGCCTCTGCTCATACTGCTCCCTTCATTAGTAAATAAAAACTGACTTCTTTTTTCAGCCTCATTCTTCTACTGGAGATACGCGTGTGTACAGTAGCAAAGGGGGCAACTTTCTATATACTGCAGTTAAGTTTAGAGCTTCATTGCCATAAAAGGTGACAGTTTTCCCTGTTCAAGGAGAAAATAGTCATCAAATGGCTAGGATAATGGCCTCCAAAAATGAAAGTCGAGCTGCCCCTGTCCCCTTTTGATAGAGGTGCATCAAGCTCAGCCTTTATAGATTAAATCAGAACAACAGTCTATTGTGATGACATTTGACCTTTGAATCCACTGAGTCTTCCAGAGACAGCTGAAGATAAATAAACTAGCAATAAGGTGCTTAGGTAAAGTCTTTGCTATGGACATCCTTCATCTGTAGAGTCTTTTGCTGTCCTAACTTGATGTAATTCTGATCTGAGCTCCAGGGAAGCTGTGGAGACTGTCTGCATATTTTGTATGTTAGAACCTGATGTGCTGTGATTCTTCCCAAGCTAGTTGACACTTCAGCTGACTACAAAATTCTTATTTTTAGGCTTACAGAAATAAAAGGCTGTGTGAACTTTCACTGTGTGAAGGGGGTTCTTTATTACCCATGGAGGTCTAGGGGTAACTGGGCTAGGTGCAGAAACTACATCTTGGATCTTGTTGGGAGTCCTTGGTCTCCTAACAGGAAAGGCTTTAACTGGGACCTTAGGGGTAACTGAAGTGCAGATCCCTCATCACTCTGCTGTTTTATCTCCCTGCAACCTACCCCATACCTTCATGTAGGGAGAGAAGCACTCTGCAGACAAATGGTTCTCAGCCTCTTCACACCAAAAAAGCTCATTTGGCAATATGGGAAGGGCAGGCTGAGAATCTGTGCTGTAAATAATTGTTTTCTGGTCCAGCTCCAAGGCCTTGTCTCCTTAAGATGCTGACCAGAGCATTCTTGTTTTTACCCCTTCATCTGGTTGCTCTGTGCTAGGGTTTTACTCTTGAGTGAAACAAAAGTCATATTTATTTAATCACACATCATTCTCTTTTAATGCCCCCTGCTGCCTGTGTCCCATTCCCTCTCCCCTCCTTTCCCTTCCTGACAGACTTGCTTATATTGCTCAGTCCTGAAACTTCCGTTGATAGCCTCTCAGCTCCACCGAAGCTATGGAAGGTGGGTGTGTGGTCATCTAGATAAAGGAGGAAGGGTGGCTGAACCAATTCCTGCCCTCAGGAAAGGTTCTCAGGTGGGTATCTAATGCAGTATAAAACCCTCTCCACTTGAGTGAGCTTCAAAGCAGAAAGGCTTAAGAACTCTAAGTGGGCTAGTTAAAGCTGCTTCCTTTGACTGTTCATTTGCTAAAGTGAGTTGGCAACTGTAACTGATTTAAGAATTCCTAATTGTTTCATCAGTTTACAAAAGAACATTCAGATCAGTTAATGGCCACTAATTCTAGTGATCTACATAACTTAGTCTTGGATGTAGAGGCTCCCTGAAGAGAACTGTTCCAAGAACCTCTCAACCAGCCTGTTGGTCAGTCACACTTGTTTGCTTTGAAAGTTAAAATTCTCTCCTATCCCTACAGACCTCGTCCCTTGACTCCAGATCCCACGGAAGATGGAGAATCCTCTGAAGATGAGCAAATATGACTCTGTCCTGCCTCTATTTCTTACTGACTGCATTTCCTATACTTGAGTTGGGCTTGTTTGTACATTTTGTATATAACTTTTTATATTCATGATGGCTTTTTTGGTTAGTTACTGTACAGAGCTTTAAATAAAGTCATATTAGGCATTTTACTCAATCCTCAATTGCTTTAAAAGTTGGATTGCAAGAAACTTTCTGGTAAAATTAATATATACCTCTTGGAGCTTAGCATTTTTTATAAAGCATTGTTTGTCTTTTTTATCACCTTGCTTAAAATGGCTTTCTTGGCTTCCCTAATGATTCCACTGTAGCATGCTGCTTATGTTGAAGATTGGTGCCCTATTTGTGCTTTACTGTCTAAAAGACAGTCTGATTTTTTTTCTATTAAATGGAAATAGTCGACAAAGAAATCTGAATTGGTATCTTTATTGAAATAATCTGTTGAAGTGCCTTTCCCTCTCAGGGTAGTGAGGGCAGAGACTGGAAATACACTTACCTGACACGGGTCCAAAATACTTCATAGGAGAGGCACTTGAACAGTCATGCTGAAGTAACTGAGGGATAGTAGACTGCAAACAACACATGTAATGGAGAGGCAGGTGAGCTGACTACTGTACTCCACAGAGCCTAGCCCAGTGAGGCCCTGATTCATTTGGAGCTGGTAAATGCTGTTGTGCAGCAGCCTATAGTCTGTGTCCAAGATAAGTCCAACTCAGCCTGGTGAATAAAAAGTGTTAATAAAAAGTCAGCAACAGTTGGAGACCCCAGGACCTTTATCTTGCTCCTGAAAAATGTCCTAGCTAGACAAGACCAGAGAAGGAACCAGTGATATTGCCACCTCCCCTATCTTCAACAATCCTAGATAGCATCTAGAATATGAGCCATGGGTTTCTGCTGTTACCCCCTCCCTCATGTCACTTTTCTTCCATATTTTATTCACTTTCCTTTTCTGTCTGCTAAGAGCCTAGCTTAGCTGGCGAAGCCTGTGCCTTTGGCAACACTGCTGTGAGGCAGCTAAAAGCAATACAGGCTGATGCTGGTATAAGTTTGCCAGGTCTTGGAGTGACTGATGGGATTGCTGCCGTGCCTGTATTTCAGTAATGAGGTTGCAAGTGAGTCAGGAGCAGAGACACAGGCAGTATTTTCTAACTGCCCTGCTTTTGTCATCTGTGTGTGTAGCCATTTTGCTTTCAGAGTCAGACTCCAGCAACAGCAGTTCCAGACCATCTCCATTAAGTTTTTCTTTTTCCCCCCCCCCATCCATGGCATTTAGTACATCTGAAATATCAGATGGGTTTTCCCTAGAAAAATTCTACATGCAAAGGGAATGAGAGATTGTTAAATGGAAAGCTTTATTTAATACTTTACATTTTAACTGTTCTTTCTATATCTTTTTAATAAAAGGCTAGACTATTTTGTGGCAATAATTACAATGGGAATAAGCCAGTGATGGTTTGACACCTAATCCTTGGCCACACTTAACTGGTTAATGTAACAGTGAACAAGATTATCCTTTGGGCTATGTACATGCCCTTTTCAAAACCACACTGCTATTCTTATGCAAACAGCATGCCGCTAAAGAGAGGTCCGTAACTAAATGCCTAAGGTTAAGTCTGCAGCCAACATAAATATTCTGTTTCTGTACCACCAAGGCATGTTCACAAGCTAATAAGTGGTGTGCCTAGCTAAATATCTGTGATGATTAAAAAAAAAAAAAAAAAAAAGCTCACAATACATCTAAGAGCCACATGAGATATCTTTTCTAAAGGTTGGGAAACCTGTATGTGCCATTCCTGTTACCTCTTAAGGGATTGTCTAAGTGAAGAAGTTGACAGGCATGTTACAGCTATGCTGGTCTATTTCCCGATGTAGTAAAGCCCCATAAAGAACACTAGAAACTAAAGGCGAGATGGCAGTAACAGCAATTCTAACAGTATACTTTTTTTAATACAGCTAGTAAAGCCAAAGCTAATCAATATTAGGAAGAAAAGCAAACATGGTTATGATTGAAATTACTGTAATATTCTCAATATAGGTGCATCTTGTGAGGCTTTCAAACTAGACAAGCTAAGTCTTGCTGCTATAACTCCCACAACTTAGCAGGAGCTAGTTGGGTTTTTTTCTGTGAGGGCAAACTTTTAAGTTAGACAAACTGCCACTCGGACTGAGTTGAGGGGGCTGGGTCTGAGCCCTTGTCTAAAAACAGAAATTGCACCACCTAATCAATGACATAAAAGGAATTCAAACCTTTGTGTGGACAATCATGGATTTACAAGTGCCTTTTGTTGATTTAGTTTGCAATGGTAAATTTACCATTAACTCCTGACTAAACATGTCATTGCAGCACTTTTCTTTCAGAAGATTAGAGTCCTTCTATTACTCATGATAGACCAGGCCCATAGCCATCCATGCAGCTCTCTTATGGATCTCAGCTCGAGTTTGTTTTTTGAGAGAGGGTAAATCTCTCCTCCTGAGGGAGATAAAGGGGATAATCTTATGGAAAATGAGGAGGATCTTCATGTACTGCTTGCTTAGTTTTTTCTTTCCAAGGGAATGACGTGCACATTCAGCCTGTCCATTCTAAAATCTGATTCTACTCTCCTTTACAACACACGGTCAATTCACTGTCTACACTTATTCCTGAAGAACAGGTCGTCTTAGCTATGGAATGGAGAAAAATGCAACAGCTATACTTGGAAAAAAGAAAAATTTAAGGAAAAAGAAATGCTCTCCCTGGCCAATGAGCAAGAAATAAAGTTGTCAGCTGGACTGGAGGCCTTTATCAAAAGCAGCTGTATTGTTCCTGTTCCACGCTACTGGAAGTGTTTAAATCATACAGAAGACAATTCTATCAACATTTATTGTAAAGGGCAGAATGTAAAACGAATGAAAGAATTCAAGATACAGTAACACATACACTTCAGCTCAGCCATAAAGACTAACAAGCAAATAAAACTATACAACAGAGGTACTAAAATGTTTTTGGCTTGTAACAAAGTAATGTGCTTAGCCAAAAGATTAAAATGAGCTTTAAATCTTGAACTGAAGCTTTGAAATTGAACCCCAAAGTCCTTGTATTTCCCTGGAAAGGGAGTTCCAGAACAAATTGCAAGACACACAAAATGGTGGCCTTTAAACTTTCAGATTTGAAAACGTCTATGTCTCGTAGACTTACAGCAAGGAGAAATTTAATTCTTGAGCCTTGTTTACACATACCAATTGCACTAATATAGTGAACCCAAGCCCTTGTGTAGGCATATAGAGAGGCAGAAATCCAAGGATCATGGTGGGATGTGTGTATGTCAGGACAGCAGAACGCTGCCATGCAGAGATCCTATAGAGTAGCAATATTTACACTGATAGTATGTGACTGCCTCACACTTTCACTCAGCTTGCTCCATAGATGACATATGGCACACCTGTCATTCTTTTGAGTATAAAGGTAAGCTACTAAATGACTAGATCTTTAGTTTAATCAAGTTAGAAGACTGCAGCATCAGTTGGAACTTACCACATCCTGGCAGCTTTTTACTTCTGTGCTGTGTAATTCACCCATTGTGCTGCTGTGTGCAGCCACTATAGTAATTGTTTCTCTAGCTATTATAAAGGTTTTCTTTCAGCTATGCCTACTTCTAAGGTGCCTGGTAATGTGGAATTCTCTCCTGCCTGTGTGTAGTCTGGTAGATGAGGGCACAAGCTTCAGTTTAGCAGTCAAGTTCAGCCATGGCACCATGCAAGCAAGACTGAAATTGTACTCTCACTATGGCTCAATGTGGTCCTTCCTACGTGTGGGAATCTGGCAATAAGGAACAAAGTCACTTTTAAAAATAACTACAGAATTCCTAGACAAATAAGCTCTGTAAAGTTGTAGTTAGACTGAAGTTACTAAGTTTTTGCAGAATGCCTTAAAATATCATTGCAGTTTAAAAATCTTGAAATGCCTGGAAATCCGGAGTTAAGGTTCTATTTAAAAACCCAAGCATTGAAGGTATGGAAATATACAGGAAATCTTGCCCAGGCAACCTTAGCACTGCCCCACACTGCCATCCGCAGACCAATCACAAGGTTAGATA
>ML675621.1:10499992-10581011 GCA_007922155.1 Mesoclemmys tuberculata
AAGGCCTACACATCACTTAAGCCTGCAGACGTAGTGAATTTCACCCACTGTGATTACATGCTGCAGCACGATTGAAATTTAGCAGCATCTCGTTTACAGCACACCAGTTTCCTTTACAGATGTGCATAGGTCACAGACACTTTATTATTTTCCAAATCAAAATAAAGCAGCCTGAGAACAATCTTTTCTCAAGTTCCTGAAAGGTGCTGCCGCCACCACCACCAATATTAATAGAACAGGTCAATTATCGAGTGATCCATCCCCTGTCATCCCTCCCAGCTTTTGGCAGTCAGAGGCTTAGGGACACCCAGCCCATGGGGCTGCATCCCTGATAAATTTAGCTAATAGCCACTGCTGGACCTACCCTTCATGAACTTACCCAATTCTTTTTTTAACACAGTTGTAGTTTTGACCTTCACAACATCCACATGCTAACTGGGCATTGTGTGAATAAGTACTTCCTTTTATTTTAAGCCTGCTGCCTGTTTATTTCATCAGGTGACCCCTAGTTCTTGTGTTATGTAAAGTGGTAAATAACACTTCCCTATTCACTTTTTCCACACCATTCATGATTTATCTCTATCATCTCTCCATTTAGTCCTCTCTTTTCCAAGATGATCAATCCCAGTCCCTTTAATCTCCTCATATGGAAGCTGTTCCATACCCCTAATAATTTTTGTTGTCCTTCTCTGGTACCTTTTCTAATTCTAATCTATCTTTTTGAGATGGGGTGACCGGAACAGCTCTGTGTTCAAGGTGTGGGCATACCACAGATTTATACAGTGGCATTATGATATTTACTCTTATTATCTAGTCCTTTCCTAATGGTTCTTAACATTGTTACCTTTTTTACTGCTGCTGCATATTGAGTGGATGTTTTCAGAGAACTATCTACAATGACTAAGATCTCTTTCTTGAGTAGTAACAGCTAATTTAGACCCCATCATTTTATATGTATTGTTGGGATTGTTTTCCAATGTGCATTTACTTGCATTTATCAACACTGAATTTCATCTGCCATTTTGTTGCCCAGTAACTGAGTTTCACGAGATTCCTTTGTAATTCTTCACCGCCTGCTTGGATTTAGCTTTCTTAAGTAATTTTGTATTGCCTGCAAATCTTGTCATCTCATGTGTCACCCCCTTTTCCAGATCATTTATGAGTTTGCTGAACAGCACTGGTCCCAGTTCAGATCCCTGGGAGATACAACTGTTTACCTCTCTCCATTCTGAAAACCGACCATTTATTCTTATCTTTTGTTTCCTGTCTTTTAACCAGTTACTGATCCATGAGAGGACCTTCCCTCTTATCTCATTACTGCTTACTTTGCTTAAGAGCCTTTGATGAGGGACTTAAACATAGGTTTTCGGAAAGTCCACAAATGCTGTATCTATTAGATCATCCTTGTTCACATGGTTATGGACTCACTCAGAGAATAGATTGGTGAGGCATGATTTCCCTTTACAAAAGCCAGGTTGATTCTTCCCCAAAAATCATGTTCATATTTGTTTCTGATAATTCTGTTCTTAACTATAGTTTCAACAGTTTTGCCTGGTACTGAAGTTAGCCTTACCAGCCTGTAATTGCTGGCCTCACCTCTAGAGCCTTTTTAAAAAATTGACATCACGTTAGCTATCCTCCAATCATCTGGTACAGAAACTGATTTAAATGATAGATAGCAGAGCTATTAATTGTGGTGTGTAATTTCATATTTGAATTCCTTCAGAACTCTTGGATGAATATCATCTAATCCTGATGAATTGTTACTTTGTATCAATTTGTTCCAACATCTCTTCTATTGACAAAAATGGGAGAAAAAGGCAGGGTTTTGTGGCCTGCCTTGTGCGGGAGGTCAGACTAGATGATCATATTGGTCCCTTCTGACCTATGAGTCTATGAGTCTATGAGTCTATGAAAAGGAGAAAGATAATTCATTATGATTCAAAATTGACTAAACTATTAACTTCATGTTTAAAACTCTCTTTAATATTGTCTACACTTCAAAAGATACCTATTGCTGACAACTGTCAGCAACAGATCCATATTATCCAGTTTAGTTGTCAGCATAGACCAGGCGAACCTTAGTCTGTGCCCTTTCAGTAACTGGGTAAAAGAGCTGATTACAGTTGCCCTTGGCTACCCTTGCAACTAAATTACACTCAGTTATACCCATTTTTAGCAATAGATTTTTTTTAGATAGATCAAACAATCAAAACACTTCCTTCTCATTAAGCTTAACTGCCTTTGAAGCTTCCTTCTAATAGAGACACACCCACCCCTTTTATAGCCTTGTTGGAGCTAATTGGACTCACCTGCTAGCATGACTCACCTGTGATTACCTTGATTTGTCCTAATGCAGAGTTTTAATATTTGAGACAGGGGGATGGGGTAGAAGAGCCTGGAATTTCTTAGTCCCCCCAAATATTTAATGGTTTATTCTTACAGAGTCCTTGTGAAATGGAAAAATTATCCCCATTTTACAGAGGGGAACAGGGAGCTTAAGGCCCTGATCCACAAAGGTACTTAGGTGCCTAAGCCCCAGATTTAGGCTCCACTGCAATCCACAAAACTCCCACTGAACCCTGTAAGTGCCTATGCTCTCTCGGCACCTGTTTTCAGGGAAAAGTTCCCTAGGCGCCTTGTTCTTTGCTTCTGAGCATGCCCACTGCCACATCCCTCTAGCATCTGTATTCCTACCTCCTGCCTGAACCCCAGAGCTACCCATGAATGAGAAGAAGACAGGCATTTGCTCACCTCTCTCACATGTGGGGTCCACCCCTGGAGGCATGCTCAGAGGCTGCGTATTGGCTCAAGTCCCAGCAGGAACAAAAATGTCACTGCTTTTGGCTGGTGGAGCTCACTCTCCCCTGTGTGGCCCTGGTGCTGGAGGAGGTCTCGTCTAGCTGATTATTGGGGGCCCATGCCCCTGCTTGCCCCCACCATGCATGCCAGTGGGTCCCATTCAAAATCCAACCAGATGAGGAGGTGAGGTTGTCCACCCTATAACTTTTAGCTTAGGGGGTAGAGTACTCACCAGGGGTGTGGGAGACCCAGGTTCAACTCACCCTTCTGCTTCATGGGGAGAAAAGATTGGACCAGGGATCTCCTACTTCTTTGGTGACTGCTTTAACCACTGACATATGGGGCATTCTGAGTTGGAAGGGGGTCCCCCTCAGCCTCTGCTGCTCTGTTGGGATAACTAATGAAAGATAGATTGGAGTTGGGGGACTGGGCCATGGGTTTCTCGCTTCCCAGCAGTGTGCCCTAACCATTGGACTGCAAAGACTCTTTTCATCTCTTGATTGGCCTCCCCACCCTTTCCCCATGCCAGAGACTATTCCAGTGTGCATGAGGAATTATAAATAACCATTGGAGAGAGACAGCAGGGATAATAAGAACATGAGTGAGAATGATGCTTGGCTGATGGTTAATGCACCCAGGTAGGGACCCACATTCTAGTCCCCTTGCTCCAATCGCTCTTTCATTAATTAGCCACAGTGGAACAGCATCAACAAGAGAGATTGAGGGAGTTTCATATTGCAATATCACATTGCTCAGCTATCAGAACCTCCTTTCTCCCTAAGGGAGGAATTGAATCTGAGGTTTATACCTTTCAGGTGAGTGCTCTAACAGCTAGGTGAAAAGGTGGGCAGAAGCAATACTATTGCCTTTGGCTTTTTGGTGTGGAGTGAGGCAGGCACTTAACTCATTCCTGCAAGAAACTACTTAGACACTAGGTTACTGTAATTTTTCCCAGCATCAAAGTTTGCAAAATCTAGCAGTTTGTCTGTGTTGCTGTTGCTATGTTGCCTGTACAGTGATCTTGTGAGCACAAATGGCTTTTCCATAATTTTTACCATCAATTACAATCTCTATCATTCATCTACCTAAAATTCCACTTTCAGTCCACACACTTAACAATCCAGAGTCCTGTATATGCTGCTCCAGCACTTTTAGGAAGTTGGTGAAGTAGCTGCAATGGATTTATGAAGTCTGCTCATTTTCCCTTTATCTGTGTACATTGCATAACAGTTTTCATGCCAAAGTAATGATTGCCTGGATTCAGATTGAAGAGCCACTTGAATTCCATCAGTTGCATCCTTATTTTGGAAATCCCCGAGTTTCTGTCTTGCATTGATTGCCTTTTGTATCATAGCCAATCCCTGTTCTTTAGAAGCAAAAATGGTGTCCTTTTTCACTTCTTGACAAATAATGTATTGTTCATAAGATACTGTTAAGGAATGCTTCAAGTTCAAGACTGCCTCCATGTTTAATCTATGGAACATCTTCAGATAATAAACATAATTAAAAACTGCCACGTAAATATTGAATAAAGAACAATACATAATACATATTTACTAATATGAAGCTTATGCCATGGCATCGGTATCCAAATCAATACTCAACTCACTTACATTGTAAGCAAAAATCAGCTTTAGGTTAGGTTAGTGGTTAGGGCTAATAATTAGCTAATAATGTATATTTTTGAAAGAGTAGAACTTACAGAAATATGTTGTATAATATTTATGTAATGCAGAGCAGTGCATTTAACTCCTTCACATATCAAAAATACCTGACAAATAGTTAGTTTACTTAAACTTAAACATCTTCTTTACTACAAAACCAACAAAATTCAAGCGTATATCATCATGTGACTAGAGGAATCACAGAATATGATCTTCAACAGAGATTGGTCCTTGCATTTTCTGAGAGTACAGTATTCCAAATTTGGAAAGTATTCCATATTTAGTACCTTGTCTTTACTTTCTTTTTTTCTTTCTTTTTGCTTTTTAAGTTACAAATGGTAGCCATTGTCTCTTGTTTTTATTTACCTTAAAGTTCAAAATTCAGCATGGTAAAAATAATTTTCAATTCAAGACATTCAAAGTATAAAAGAAAACATGTTTACCAACTGTTCCCCAGAGATGCTTTCTGTTGCATTAACACCAACTTATCTGGGAATGTGCCCTACTTTACAGCGCGTATTGCAGTGGTTTGCCTAGCTATAAACACCACAGGTGCCCAGGGAAGACACAGTCATTTGACCAGTTGCAAGTTAAGATTTATTCCCTCCATTCACATATCAAATGCATCAGAGATCTGTGCAGTAGAGGTCTTTACAAATCCTTCATATAAAGAGAGACTTTATCTAGTGCTAAAATATGGGGGCTTATACCTAGGGCAGTGGTTCTCAACCCGTGGCCCAATCAGCACACAGCTGTGGCCCATATGACATCCTTAGGGCCATACAGGTAGTGTGTGGCTGCAGCCCACGTGATGTAACACATAGGGAGCTGCATATATGGCCCACGGTGGTAAATAGGTTGAGGACCACTGACCTAGGGGTAACAAGGCAAAATTACACAAGAGGAATAGAGACTGAGTATTTAAAGAAACTTCCTATCAACAAGATAAATTAGGCCATGCAATAGTCTCCCAAGAGAAATGGCAGAAGCACCCACTCCTGGGCATTTAAAATTCAACTGGACAAATCACATGGGAATGCCCCCTGGAAAGCACTGCTGTGGAAGTGGCAGAGGGGTAAGTCCTCCTCAGTAGATTATTTCTATCTCTAAATAGTGACGGGTTTCTGCAGATCCTCTGAATCATTTCCCTGGCCCATTATCTTTAAAAGCTCTCTGAGAACATTGTTAACCATCAGAGTAATGAACAGAGTAGGCTAAATTCATCCCTCATGTAACTCCATTGAAGTGAACATAATTATACCTGGCATGAATTTATGCCTAAAGGCTTCTAGGATATTGCATGTTGCAAAACCTCTGCAGCAGAGGAGGGAAAAAAGGCCCCTCCAGATGATTGCCTAGCTGGTTCTTTCTTCGTTCCACTCTGTTAAGGCAGGAGTAGAGCTGTTTTGCTCATCTGGAGGCAGGCTTCTCTCCACAGTATGAGTGCTTTCCCATAGAAAAGGTGTCCTGTTTGGAAAAAAAAATTCCAAGCATTCTTAGTGCTTCTTCCTTTGTTTTGTTTATGGAATAGCTACTGCCATTCCACAGTTCATCTTATGGCTTATTTTCACCCACCCACACACCCAACTGTTCCCAAAAGACACTGATCTTCCTGACATTTTTCCTGATGCATCTCATCACAGGCAGAGCTCGGATTCAGCAGGTATGTGCTGATATAGCAAAAAAGTAGGTCTCTAGTGGTTACGGAGGCTGAAATTGCCTTGAAAATGTGAACTGAGTGTAACTGATGCACTGATATCTGCCTGCATTTGCAGAATCAGAAACAGTAACTGAGTGGTGTGAACTGTCCCATTCATCTCAATAGTTGCCAGCTGATATGTTAAACAATGCTGACATTTAAAGTATTAACTATTTCACTGCTCATCGAGGCATAGTAGGAAGGATCATAGGATGAAGATCTGCATAATTTGATCAGCATGACAGCTCATTTTGACACCACAGGTGAATGGACAGGTCTACACCTAAAATGTAGGTGGACCTAGCTACATTGCTCAGGGCTGTGAAAAATTTCATGTTCTGTGCAATGCAGTTAGGACAACATGACCTACCTGTGTCTACACAAGGGGTTAATGGAAAAATTCTCCTGTCCAGCTAGCAACTGCTTCTCGAGGGGATGGATTTATTATGAAGATGGAATAAACCATTCCATTGCTGTAGGAAGTGTCTACACTACCGTGCTACGGTGGAGATACCACCACTTCCACCCCTCCCAACCAAGAAGACACTGAGCCCAACGAGCTGAGCAGAGCCCAGTGGTGCATCTGAAGCCACTAAATGGGAACCAATATCAAGAAGCCTATTAGGGCATTAGAGCCTGCCCAGGAGGTAGCTAAGCCTGAGGAGTCCCCTGAACCCATGGACGTATTCAGACCCCAGTAGGGGAAGCCAAGTCTAGAAAATATGTGTAATCATATTTTGAACATTGGCACAATGTACTGTGAATGGTGAATTGTGTGGGTGGAGCTTGGATGAGTACCATCACTCTCTCCTCCCCCCTCGTCTGGTCCCTGTTTTTAGAGTAGAATTTTTTAGGGACGTTTGGCTCATCATATCTCTAAGATGACTTGGCCTACACACTCCAGCCTTGGTATATTTTGTGGGCCTTGCTGAGGTGAAATGTCTTTTAGGTGTTTTTATTACCGGGTGGGGGGGAAAGGGTGGCGGGTCGGAAGTTACAAATATACGTAGTAATGTAAAAACTGCTCACAGTACTCCACTCTAAGGTGGACAGGGAAAGAGTTAACTAAGGATTTATTGAAGAAGGATATAAAGAGGAGTCCATGGAATACTGATGGAGGGGCAACACCAAGGAAAACTTTGGAAAACAAAGAGGAGTTGGGAAATTGATGAGTTTAAAAGAGATTGTAAATTAGGGACTGACAGCCATTCCTTTGATTACTGCTTTTGTCAGCAAGCTGGTTTTAGACCAAGATGAAGAAAGCTCCAGATCAGACTGTATATTTGTCTGGGGCGGAGAAATGTTCTTCATAGTGGGATGTGCACTTTACGTGGCAGGATGTGCATGGTCTCATCTCACTCTGATGCGTGCCCTGCATCACACAGCAAGTCTGCAGGTGAGCTAACACTCCTTTCTCCTGTGTGGCATTTCACTGCCTTAACCGCAAACCCATCCGTTTTGCTTGCTGCAGCTCAGCTTTCCCTATCCACTGTACCATGGATTCCTTTGCAGTGGGTGCTGATATGAGACACTGGCGTGGGGTACATACACAGGGCTTACCCTGTTCAAGGGTTTTTGGCATGCTCCCAAAATCAAGATGTACAATTGAAGCAACAAATAGAGTGCAAGAATCCTTTGCAATGGAAAATGTTAGTCAGCTAAATGTAGGGGTTGCTGACAGTTCCTCCGATATTAATAACTGAAGCAGCAACTGACTCTAGGCAGGCAGGAATGTAGAGAGGTTAGCAATAAGAGGGAAATGTGGAAGGTGAGGCATCAGGGTGAGATGAGACATGCTTCTTGAGAAGGGGTGGGTGAGAGAAGAGAGGGCAAACATGCAGATGGAAAGAGGGATGCAGGGAGTCTTTATTTTTAAAAGCAGTGACCATGTGTTTCAGTGGAATCTCCCTAGTACTCCAGAAACAATCTGACACTTTACAAAAAATGTACTCCTTTCAGAAAACCCAGGTGTCAGTGGAAATGGGCAGTTAACAGATCCTCCCAGTTCCCCACTGTCTTATAAGCCTCTCTCACTCCACAGTGTTCACTACCCTTCCAGTCTTAATGTTGCCCCCTAAAATCTGATGATATACACCACATGTCAACATAAGGAATAAAGAGATGGATTTGATAACAACCTACTAGTTTATTTTTACCTTTTGAGTTTTAGGGGACAAAGTTAACTTTGCTTGGATGTTGTGGCATGACAGTGAGTGATGAAGGGGGATGTGGTAGCAGGCACTGGGTTGGTTCCTTTCCCTTTTCATTTCCAGACAGTCTAGTGTTTGGGGTTGATTATTTTCTATTAAGGGATGTGGGGTGATTGTAAAAAAAGGGTTGGTGCTTTGCTGGATTCTACTGACACACACTTCATGCCTTCCTTTGGTGAGAGAATTGAGTGAAATTGCACTTCTTGCTCCTCTCTGGGGAAGGATGGGTTGTGGAGGCTCTCTTCTGCTCTTCAGATGGGGTGGATCAAGCTGGAAAGAAAGACTGCCCACTCCTACATGAGGCAAAGCAGGATGCGGCCTGCATTCACAGAGAAGCAGATGTTTCACAGTGGAGGGCAGATGTCTCTACTATGAGGAAGCAGATGGGGAGGAGGTATTTGCCTATGGGAAAGTGGGCCTTCAGTTGTCATGCTACCCCAAACCTGTCTCAGGAGAGAGGAGGGAAACTGGCCAACCTTTTCCTAAATACATATCCTCTGGAGGCAGAACCTTGTGGCACCCTGTGCATTCTTTTCTGGATTTGTTCGTTCTTTGCCAGGTTTTCTGATGCTCAGGTCTCCTCCAGACTCTGCCTGGCTGCAAAATAACTTTGAAAAATCTTGAAAGGCAAAAATAGGTGTAGAAGGCTAGAAATTATTGCCACACCATGCTGGGCTGTGGTGTGTTACTTGTATGAGTTATAACTTGGTTTTTGGCTTATTACACCTTTACAGGGAAAGAATCCTCTCCTGCTGCAGAAGCAGCTGCTATTTTGTGTTCAGATACAGCTTGCTCCAGAGGAGACACAATATGCTCTCTTGTGTGGAGACTTTACTTTTGCTCTTTTATTTTGTTCTCTTAACGTACAAGTATATGGTTCTCTCTGGGCATATGGAAAAATAGATCGTAGTCCATCTCAGCTAGGGATAATTATTTTGCCATATTCAGAAAAGTTGCCTTCTCATACCTATGAGTCAATAATGTACTGAAGTCCTGGCCCTATTCCCTGTCTGTTACGGTTAGAGATATATTACAACTGATACCTGCAAGAGTCCGAGGAAACTCTTAGTCTGATGCACACAATCAACCAAATGCTTACTGGTCAACTGCAATCTCTCACTTCCCAACACAGGAATAGCCTTGTACACACATAAAGACATCATGGGCAGTGGGTGTATGAAATTCTGATAAATCTCTCATGAGATTACTAAAGGGTCAGCAAGAAATGATACAGTTAATCTATTTTACTAGCAGAACTACTTAGATATAAATGGCTTCAAGATAAACAGCAGGCTTCAGAATTAAGATAATCCCTGAGAGGTTCTGCATGGTTGAAAGTTCAGATGATGAGTGACCTTTTTGCCTGGATAAACTATCATATTTCAAAACGTGAACTTCAATACAGTCCTCTCTTTGGGCCTCCTGCTCGGGCGCAGACTTGTTGAAAAGTGACACAAGCAGCTTCTGTGAATTGGAATCCATCCCCCACCTCTGTTAGTTTAAAAAATCAAATAGTTCATTTTCAAGTTTGAAAAGTTTTATATTCACCAATATCCTTCACTTGTATCTTAGACATGCTACAATAAAACTGACAGATGGGTAACATACAAAATGTGCCTGTTGAATCTGCTAAAGGAACAAAATTAAATTCCATGCAGTATAGTAGACTTTAATGGGCTATATTAAATCTGATAATATATAGAAGGGCAGTATACTTAGAGAGTTGAGTTAACATAATTATATCTTTTATATTTATAATGTAATTGTTTTAAAGCATAAAAATTATAATAAATAATGCTGTTTTCGGCCTCATATAGTACAATATCACCGACAAATATAACAAATTCAGACTCAAGGATGCTACATAGATAGGAAAAATACGATTGCTAAGTCATAAATTCTGAATTTAAATGAATTTCCCATGCAAAATGTTTTATTAATCTATAGTTAGTTCTTGGCAGACATAAAATGCTGTCAAAGTCCATTGTGTCTGTGCCGAGAGCATAGTAGATGTAGAGCAAGTTTTTGCTACCAACTAATGAGGTTATTTCATTAGCTTAAGTGGTAGGGGACCCAGGCTTTGGTGATAAACATTTTATGTACATGACCCATGGAAGGGTTGTTACACAAATATAAAATTAAACTGTTTGCAGAATGCCTGACAAGAATTTTGCAAGTTTTAAAACAAAACCCTAAACTAGGGTAACTCTAGAAATCTAAAGTAAAGGTTCCACTTACAAAAACAGTGAAAGTATGGTCATATGCAGTTAAAGTCAACCAAGCAGTTTAAACTCTACTCTTATTCCATCTCCTTCCCTTGGTACCTATTGGTACTTTTTTAGATGTGATCTCTTTTATTTGAAAGGACATAATCCACTTAAAAAACTGCCTTTTTCTCTGAAAAATTGTTTTATCTTGTATCATTACAAATAATCCTAATGAGTACTATAACTGAGATTAAAGAAAATTAAATATTTACCACTATATTTTCATTGTGTTTACTTTATGCATTTGATAGTATTTTTGGTTTAGTTTGTTTCCTTCGTTAGTCAGTTTCCCCTGATGTATATTGTGGCTTTTTCACACAGCAACAGAGGGCAGAAAAACATCTTCAAAATAGGAAAATGTGGTTGTAAAACCACAAAGAGTGACAGGAGGAATGCAGCGCAGGTATATTACCTGAAACTCTAAGCCTTTGGATGCTCTCATAACATAAATAATTAATAACACTTTTAACTGGCTAGCTTTCATGTTGATGGTTTAACCACACATCTTTATGCAGCCTCATTATCCATTTCCTTTTCCTTGCATTCTTTTTCAGAATTATAATATTGTCTCCTACTTATACAGTAGAGTCTTCTGGCACTTTCCAAGCTCGCACCACTCTGATGAATTTTAATATTTCCCATCCACCCCCTTCAGGCATCATACTCTGGTCTATACTACAGTTAGGTTGATGCAAAGCAGCTTACATTGATATAGTTGTGCATGTGTCTACACTTAAATTTGTCCCCCACCTTATGATAGCACTACCTCTCTGAGCGGCAAAGAGCCATGGTTGATGTACTTAAGGCAATGCAATGTGAGTGCAGACACTGCATTACTTATGTCAACGCTAACTGTCCTCTAGCAGCTGTCCCACAATGCCCCACACTGACTGATCTGGTCACCATTGTGAACTCCACTGCTCAGGGATCACAGAGACCGGAAGCACCTTCCTCCCCTTTAAAGCCCTGCAAATTTTTGAAATTTATTTTCCTGATTGCTTGGTTTGGTGAGAACACCTCACAACTCTCCATTGTTGAGTGCAACTGCCCAGTTGACCATGCCAGCTACATGCTTTTGATACACTCCTGCCTGGAGTAGACAGGAGATGTTGGATCTCCTGGGTCTGTGGGGAGAAGAGGCTGTGCAGATGTAGAAATAGCAACGTCTATGAGCAGATTGCTCAGTGGATGCAAAAGGGGCATGACAGGGACCGGCAACAGGGTTGCATGAAAGCCAAGGAGCTGTGGCTGGCATACCAGAAGGCCAGGAAGGCCAACAACCAATCCGGTGATGAGGTGCAGACCTGCCGCCTTTACAAAGAGCTGCATGCCATACCCGGTGGAGGAGCCCCCCTCTTCCCCAAATCACTGTGGATACCTCTGAGGACCTGAGTTACAGACCTGCTGTGAACAGCGTGGAGGAGGAGAAGGTGGTGGATGAGGAGGAGTATGGGGGACAGGCGACTGGGGGATCCAGCTGCACAGCGAGACGGGACCTGATCCGACTCCACCGCAGTCCAGCCAGTCCTGCCAGTTGACCACAAGCAAGTCCCACGTAGGGGAAGTAACCTTGGATAAATCTACAAGTAACATTTCAATTACAGAGATGCCCCTCCCACCAAAATAGGACACAATCTTCTGACTTTTCATTCATTTACTCCTGCTAGAAAAGGTCATGGTACAGCCAGGATAGGTAGAGTTGCTAACTGCTTTTCATTCCTGTTTAGAGTTAGGCAAGAGAGGCATGTGGAACAGTTTGTTTGTGTACACAGGGATGTCCCTTGAATCCTCCTGAGCGATCTCGATGAAACTTTCATGGAGGTACCTCTGCAATCCTCGGCCAAAGGTTTCTGGGGAGGGCAGCCTTATTTCTTTCTTGGTGGTAAGACACTTTCCCACACCACTCAGCGATAACTTCAGCAGGCATCATTGCAGAATGCAGTCTAGCAGCATGCGGCCTACGTGACTTCAGGATGCCAGCCTCAGCTGTGCTCTCTCTGTCTTTTTTACCTTCAGGAATGAAAATACCATCACCTAGGAAAAATGTGCCAATATTCACTGCCATTGCTATATACTACTAGAATGGTGCAAGTGAGCAGTTTCCTCCTTGTTACCCCAAACCACGGCAGGCCACACCCACCATGGCTGGTGCTGTGAGTGGCACCGTGCACAAGCAATTCCAAGCAGAAGTGAGAAGGTAGTGCTTAAAATATTTGGGGAGCAAGGGGAGTGAAGTCCGCATCTAAACTTTCACTTTCTATAGTAAGTACGCTGACAATGGTAACTCCATGTGTTCCACCTGCAGCTGCTGCCATTGTGGGCTTCAGGGTCTCCACCACTCCCACGGAACACCTGAGCCAGATAAAGAGGAGAAAGAAGAGGATTTGGGATGTCATTTTTAATGAGATCCTGCAGGCCAGTGCTGCACTGGACTGTAAGAACAGGGCCTGGACGATGAACGTTGCGGACAGCCTGGAGAAGAATAGTGGGGAGGAGAAAGGACCAGGAGTTCCAGCTGGAAAAGGAAAGGGACATGCACCAGGACATAATGGGGCTTTTCAGGCAGCAAACACAGACTCCATGCCGCAGACTCCTGGGGACCTACAGGTTCAACAATCGCAAGGTCACCTCCCTCTGCAGCCCACTGAGAATGCCAACGCTCTATGTGGTGTCTGGGGTCACTACACTATCCCTATCACTCCATCCCAGGGGACATTAAAGGCAATCACAGCTTCACATGCCTGTGAAAGCCACAGTTGGTGTATGTATAATTGAAATGAACATGAATGTTATTTCCCCTGGATAAATTCTGTTCTCTTAATTTATTACGTTTTTAATGTATTTATTGTAAAATTGCACAGGTGGTTTTTTTTCTGCACCGATTTAGGCCACTCAGAAAAATAGGTATGATTTTACAGTGTGTTAGCTCCTAACATATTGCAAAATCCTAGTCTTATTGTGGCTGCTGCGATAGGTAGGTCTAGGCCCACCCAAAGCTAAAGGCCTACCTCTGTGGGGGAGGAACCACTGAGCGCAGGCCACAAGTGATTACTTGGGACAGCAAAGGAGAAAACAGGAATCGGAGTGAGGTTAAAAATCAGGGAACCAGAAGGGGACACTGAGCAGAGAACCCCAGACACTGCCCGCTGCTCCTCAAAGCATCTAATGAGTCAGTGGACACAGCCCAGAGAAACTCTGCTTAGAGACACCATTTGACAAGAGACCAGAAATAGGCCTCACTGTTATAGAGTACCCCCACCCTCCTCCTCTGGTGTGATGGTTGGCTATGTTAGCTAGTGCCGGGAGGTGATTGATGAAAAGATCCCATGACTTTATGGGGCTGTGGATAGGGTGTGTCAGGCTGAACAAGTCTGGGGAAAAGAGAAGCCAGAACCTCAGTAAAAGGTTCTGGAGGAACTAGAAGAGGGGCTGCAGCTGGGTACACTCTGCATAGGCATGCGCCAGGCTCGTCTTCTTGCAGCAGAAGGGGCAGGCAGCCAGGGATTGGATTCCATGAACTGTGCCAGGTACAGGCCTGTGCATGGAAGAGCTGCCAGCTGCTGTCCCTGGTGGGCGGTGGCACCACAGTGGAGTACAGCCGGGCCCAGCGGGGCTGTCAAATCCTCGTGTGGACAGGGCAGGATCACTCTGAGCAGCTCCATTCAGGCCAAAGGACAGCTGCCCCCCAGTAGGATTTCACAACACGTTTGTGCACGGTGACAACGCGCCTATTTTCCAGGGTCGCCTCAGACAGCCCCTCACGGGCTGTACGGCAGGGACCCCCGGGCCTCCGAGGTGGGGGCAGGTGCCCTATGCCCATTTTACAGACGAGGCCCAGGCACCAGGGCACGGAGTGAGCCCGTGGCAGAGCAGGGCCCTGAGCCGAGGTTCCCTGGGTCCTGCCCTAACGGCCGGGGCAGCCTGCCGCCCCCGAGCCCGGCCCCGAGGGGGCTGCGGCGCCGTGGGCCCCAGGCTGTCCCGCCGCGGTACCAGTGCCACCGCCTGCCCCGCAAGGCATTGGTGCCTCTGCAACAACAGCGGGGTCTTGGCGCCGCCCCGCTCCAGCGCGGCCCAGCCCGCGGCCGTCGGTCGGCGCCTCTCCCCGGGCAAGGGTCACCGAGGAACCACGGCGTCGGAGCGGCTGCACTTCCGCATAGTAACGGAACGCGGTTGCCAGGGAGGGGCCGGCGCCGCGGTGCCCCGGAAGCGGTTGTGCGGCGGCCGGGCCGCCGCGCTCGGGTTTCGGCCATAGGGCGCCGCTCGCTCAGGGGCGTGTCCTCCGGGACCGCTTCCGGTTCGGCCCCGCCCCCTCCGCCCGCTCCGCTCCCTTCCCCTCAGACTCGGAGCGAGAGCGAAGGGGAAGCGGCGGCCGGGCGCGGAGGGCGGAGCCGCCGGCGGGGCCGCAGGGAGAGCAGCGCCCGGGCCCCAGCCCGCCCGGCCGGGGCGTAGCGGAAGCGGGGCCGGCGCTAGGTACTCCAGGCGGGGCGGGGGCGCAGCGGCCGGGGCCGGGGGGGTCCGTGCGTGCCCCCGCTGGGGCTGCCTCGGCGGCGGGGCTGCCTCAAAGCAGCGGCGCGGGCGGCTCGCGGGGCCTCGGGGGCTCTCCCCTCTGCCGGGCGGGGCGAGGCGGGGGGAGCCTGCCCCGCCCCAGCCCGGCGGGTGCGGCCCCGCGGCGGCTGGCGGCTCCCTGTGTCAGCGGGGCGCTTTGCACCGTGTGCGTCCGAGCCCCGTTAACTGGGCCCATCTGTCTCCGGGGGCGGCTGCGGGAGCAACAGGCTTTTACGGGCTGCTTGGTAACATCCGTGAGCTGCTCCTGCCCTGGGGCTCCCCCTTTCCGCCGGCCGGACGTGTTGGGGGGGCCTCGGTTTGTCTCCTGCGGGGCTGGCGTGTGGGGCTGGCTCACCTGGCCGGGCAGGCGTGGGGGGCCTCCCGTACGAAGGCGGTGCCAAAGTCTCCTGCAAGCCTTGTGGACACAGCTGCTTCTGGGCGCTTTTCAGCCTTGCCGTGTGGTGCCTTGGCGAACAATGGGCTGGGAGCCCTGGAGAAGGCTCGCCGCCGATGTGTTGGTCCCCAGGTTACCTGGATCGCACAAAACGTTGTTTGGTGACAGTTGGGGAAGTGGTGGTGTCACGCTTTTAGTCGCTGACCTACCATTGCTAGTTTTCCCAACCGTGGGAAATGTTCAGAAGCTCCATGTTGATGCAGCCGAGGTGGCTGGCAGATCTTGGGTATGTTTCATTTGGCCACCCTTGGAAATCTGTTGTATGTTTTTAAACAGCTTGGTGACTTCATTTTTAGGCTACTAGAGGTTAAATTACTTTAACATAAACTCAACTGCAAGGTGGCTTCTTCAAAAGTCTTGTAAACAGGCTTAGGAGTCCAAAGGCTTCCCCACCAGTGGGCATTCAGAACTAGTAAACAAGTTACTTCCCTGGTATTTGAGCCATTCCCTCTCCTGCAGACTTCCTGAATGGATTGTTTTTCTCCTGTAATCCTGGATGGTTCAGTGCATAATTTCCAATGGTCCTGCATAATCTCCAGTGATCCTTTATTACTTATTTGTATTGTGACAGTAGCTAGAGGCTGCAAATTAAATTAGCATTCCATTGTGTTATATTGTGTACAGATGCATAGACAGTCTTTGCTTTGAAGACCCTATGGTCTAAATAGACAAGATGACAAAGGAGAAGCAAGAGACAGAAGTGCAGTGACTTGCCCAAGGTTATGCAGCAGATGAGAATCAGGAGTAGAACCTGGCCTTCTGACACACAGTCCAACTCCCCTGTCCACTAGACCACACAGTCTCCTGAGTTAGAAGATTTGTCAAAAGGCCTCTTTACCTATTGGCTATTTACCATCTCACAAAGAGGAGTTGACATGATGTGGTGTTTTTTGTATTCGATATAAGAGCTCATAATTTTAATACTATAAGTGTGTGTGACACAGGTGGCACCATACAAGTGCAGTGACTGAAATTATTGCAAAAGATGCTACAATTAAAAACAGTGATGTGCACATCAGATGGTATTAGCTGATTTAGCACAGATCTGAATTAAAAATGTGTATTTAAGATTCAAAGAGTAAAAACTACTCTTAATATTTGTGTGAATGTGGAAAAATAGTGCTTGATTTTACTAGAAATAGTGGTGGGGTGGAAAAACTGTCTGAAAGCTTAACTCTGAATTAAATATAAAAAAATTAAAATTTACCCCCACTTTAGTAACACAACTTTATTTCTAAACTCTTACTAGAAAGTAATCAGATTTTTGTGTGTAGGAAAACAATTATATATGGTATATCTTAATCCAAGAGGTAGTAAATGTGACCTGTCTATGCATCGGGTAGCCCACCTGAAAATTCCAAGGTCTGGGCAGGCTGCAAAAAGAGAGCTGCTTCTCCCAAACTGGTGACGAACACTGCAGTTAAACTCACCAACCAGTCACATTCCTGATTCCACATACTGATTAATAAGAAGCTAAACCCAAGAAGTTACACAGCCGCCTTTATTGCATTTCACACTCTGGCCCCCAATTAGCTACTAGGTCCAGTAAAGAGATGTTATTAAAATTGTTCCCTTTACCAAAAATGTTCTCCTGATCCCCAGAGGGTCAGTCACATTACCAGACTAATATAAGTTTGGATCTTACCCAAAATACCATGCTGCCAGCCAGTCCTTTAGTAACTAAACTAAAGGTTTATTATAAAGGAAAGAAACAAATAAGAGATGTTAAATGATGAAAGCAATCTGATAAATACAAATGACTTCAAAGTCCACATATATCAGCAGAATTGTGGAATTTGCAGGCTTGTACAGTTCCTCTGGTGTACATTGAGTCTCATCCAGATACTGAGTTCTTTGTTTTACAGATTCAGTTGTAGATGGGTTGATCCAGAGGTAGGAAGCAGGATGCGGGAATGAAGACAAGAGCCTTTTATGGCCCTTTGTCATGTGGCTTGTCCCAAACAGCTACATAGCACATGGCATGGAAAAGCCTCAGTCTCCTGTCCCTAGGCATATTTTTACATGCCCTGGTGACTCTAAAGGTGTAGCCCCGGGGTTCTTTCACTGAGCTGATTGTAGCTTTGAGTTCCCATGATGGACCATTAAGCAGGGTTAGTGCTGCTGCCATCCTGTCTGGGGTGTCACCTAAAAACACAGCTCCAGCTGAAATGCAAATATACCATACATACTTAGAACTTATGATACAAAATTGATACATATAAACATGCTTATCAACCTGAGCAAATTATAAGCTTTCCAGTGGTACCTGACATGGCACATCTTGTACAAATTTTTGTAATGTTGATATCAATAATATTGTAAATGATCAGCCCTAATCCAGATAGCATCGCAGTAAAGTGTTCAGTAATTAGAGATGCAGTTGATACAGAGAGACAGGGTGGGTGAGAGTATATTTTATTGGACCACCTTCTGTTGGTGGAAGACTAGCTTTTGGACTTGCAAAGAACTCTTCAGGGTGCAACATGCCTGGAACAACACTGCATATCTCTAGTTACTGGTAGGCAATATTCCATTAATGCTGTTTTACATTTTAGTGCAGTGTCAAAGCTTTGGGCTGTCCTGGTATTACATTTTCCTAAGTATATGGCATACAATCCTATAGCACTTTACATTTATTTAAAATGTAGTACATTGATAAAATGAAAACCAAGTAATACTATCCTGGGATGACAAAGGAGGAGAACTTGATCCATAGCTTTTAAAAGAGGAGTGTCTCTTAAGAAAGTTGAAATTCTTTTAAGCATGCAGTAACTGCCTGTAAAATTTGCCACCTTTCCCACTCTTCAGACCACATAAGAGTGGCCTTGCAAAACCCTTAGAGGTGATTTGTAAATTACTGTTTGTCATCATCTGGATCTCAAACTTGCTTTTTATCACAGTATGTCTTAATCACTGTGTGTAACCACCACATGTGCAGCCTTCCTTATTCCCACAGCCCCTTCAACTTTCATCCCTTCCTCTTTGGTACATTAGATATTGATCACATTCTCAGTCATAAGCAAACAATTTGCCCAGTCTTCATTTATTTCTGTTCAGTTGCCATATTTTCAATGCATTAAGATATTTGCCAAGTTGAAGTAAAGGGTGCAGTTAATGATTTTAGGAAAAGAGTAAACTCTGCGTACCCATTCTGAAGTCATTATAAAAGATTAGCAGCCCTTTCCCACAGAAACATTCTTAGGCTATGTCTATACTACAAAGATAAGTCAACCTGTGTTAGGTCAACTTACAGCCTTCACATCAATTACTGTCATGGCTGATGTCCACACTACCCTTCTTGTGTGCATGGTGTGCATCTTCATCAGGAGTGCTTCCATTGACCTAATGGGCAGTGTGGGGAGTTGAAATCCCTGTTTCTCAGTTCCACTGACAGTTCCCTGCCAGGAGCCTGGCTGCCCCACAGGCTCCAGGGCTCCTGGTGGGCTGCCCCTCCATCCCACTTCCTGGCTCCCAGTGGGGTCCAGCTGCCTGGGCTTCTCAGCCTGGCTTCTAGCTGGGAGCAGGGTTTAGCCACCGACTTCTCGGGACAACTCGGCTCTAACTGTCAGTTTCCCAGCTCCAGCAACAAGAATGCCAGTCAACAGCCGATGTAAGGAATACAATGTCTGCACTGATGCTGTTGCCCTAGCTACCTCCCTTTGAGATAGGTTTTTTTTAATTCTCTCAGTATAGCAGGGGAGTTACATCAGTGGGAGGAGCATTTCAGTGTGTACACCTCCACTGTTTTGTTGAGAAAAGTCAACTTTTGTCAACAAACTCTGAAGTACAGACCAGGCCTAACATAGCCAAAAGATTCCTTCTGAGTATCTTAAGGCAAGCCACCTTTTTAGGAGGTTTTAAACCAACAAGAACCATAGATAAAACTTTGCTTTTTGCATCAGTAGCTAGCTAAAGCTTTGCCTATAGTAGGAAAACTTAGCACAAATTTCCAATGTTGCTACCTCCAGGTCAGGTGGTGGTGATGATAATTGTGGGAGCATTAGTGTACCTAAAACACCCTGGACCATCTGGAACCCTGTCTGTGTTGGAGCTGAACTGAAGATTCCCAATGGGAAATATTAGCAAAAAATCTTTGTGTAGGAAAAATAGTTTTTACTTCTGTAGCTAAGTTAAACTTGTGTACCATTCAAGGGATACTGAATTTAAAATAGAATTCTTTACCTATTTTATTAAAATAGATTTTCAAGATTAACTTGGATAGCTAACTTTAGAAAATAGTTATGTATAGCTAATGGCTGTATGTACACTAAATGTTTTTGCCACCATTTCCCAGCCCTGCTTACACAGTGCTGCTCCACTGGTGCTAGCAACAATGGTTACTTTAGGGTGGACAAGGTTCCTGTGCTTGCTGGAGCTAACGTGGCATCTAACCCCACTCAGAATTAGTCCAAATGACCATTAGACATGCTGGATGGAACCCTTATGTATGCAAACACTGCTTATGTTTCCACCGCTGGTTGAACTACATTGTCAGTGAAGCACTGAATTCTTCAAGATGAAAGATATTTGAATGTCAGAAGACTATTCTTGTAACTCCGGCCAACAATTGATGAAAAAATGTAAATGTATTGACCTGGTTTTCTTTGAACTTCCACTAATAGAAGGTTCTGGATCCTGGTTTTATTTTTGTCAGGCTGGTGACATATCCATCTGCTGGATGTAAACTGTCATATTTGGCATGTTGCTGTAGATTCCCAAGTGTAAAATCTCTGTAGAAGTGTCCCTAATTTTTGTAGTAGGAGAGGCTTTTTAACAGAGAGCTTTGCTTCTGTAAACTATATATACCTATTTCCTCAGCTGATTTCCATTGCGTATGAAGTACCATGTACCTGCTAGTGCTAATTGTTGTTAATGCATCCTTCCCTGAGTCAGTAAACTCCTTTGGATAGTAACCTAATAGAATCACTACGGGTAATCTGGTGACAGTAATCGCTTCTGTGGGTAATCTAATCTTAGTTAAAATTAGTTCCACAGTTTGTTGTGCAAAAAAAATTCTTCTTGCTGGCTTTGTATCTGCTACCTTTTAATTTCATTGACTTTCATTCCTTTCAGAGCAAAGGAAAGTGGGCAGTTCCTGCTTTCCCCTCTCTCTTGTATTATGAGAGGGAGAGAGCAGAAACTTTCCTTCGCTATACCATTCATAATTTTATATCCTCTTCTGTTCCTTATTTGTTTCCTTTTTAAGGTAAACAATCAATCTCTTTAGTCTCTCTTCATATAAGGTTTTCTCTACCCCTGGTAATTCATGTTGCCTTTTTCTACCCTTTTTAAGTTCGGTAATGTTTTCAGATGGGATGACGAGTACTGCACTTGTATTCTAAATGACAAATCATTGGCATTATAATATTTCTTTATTTTCTGTCCTGTCCCTTATGCATCCTAACAACTTGTCTGTGTTATGTACACTAATTATGTAAATTTACTTGTTGTCTGAGACGTCTATGAAAGCTATAGAATAGTCTTCTACAAAACTATTGCTTTATTTTAGTTTACAATCCTGTGGTTTTTGCTGAGAGCTGAGACCAGGTTAATCAATTCAGGCTGTAGCAAAACATGCTTTGAAACCATGGCAGCCCATTTTACATAGCGCTCTCCTTTAATAGTATTCATTATACACAGCTAAGATGTAAGCTTTTGTCTGATG
Organism: Mesoclemmys tuberculata; assembly: GCA_007922155.1. Classification (NCBI taxonomy): domain Eukaryota; kingdom Metazoa; phylum Chordata; order Testudines; family Chelidae; genus Mesoclemmys; species Mesoclemmys tuberculata. Next base: position 10,521,299 of record ML675621.1, read on the forward strand.
ATATAAATGTATCTAGTTTAATGTCAGCTTGCTCACTTCATGTTTGTGTAGAAAACCACATTTGATGTGTAACAATGAATCCTTATAGGGATTTAAATTGCTTGCTTTTGTGAAATTCTCATCTTTATCACTTAAAGTAACAGGAATATCGAGTTCAGTAAAAAGATTGGTCACTGGTGTGAGTTCACCTGTGGGTCACAAATCTGATTAAAATCTTTTTTGAGGAGAGTGCATTATTGTACAGTATGAGTGAAACAAACTTAACTGGAATGATAGTTGGACAAGACTAAAAAATATAAGCTTGATTGTGAGGAGTCTGTAAATTCAGAATTTTATTCCTGCTTGCTAATATGAAATCCAGGTCAAAAAGCATTTTTATCTGTGAAGTGCCCTGTCTTCAAAGGAAATCGTTTTGATAAAACATTGCTGCAACTCTTTGAAAACACAGGCATTCATGTTCAGGTGGTGTTTGAAAAGCAAATTCATATTTCCAACAGATTGTTGTGCCATCATGTAAAACGACTTTAGTTGCTGTAGCTTTATCATCTCTGCAAAACATGTGCGGTGTCCTGGTGTCTGACTGGGACTAGTTCAGTTAAATTTGTTTTTCATAAGTAGTTCTCAAAGCACTTTAAAGGGTATCGATAACATTACCTCCTATGTGTCTGTTTCCCCATCTGTAAGGTGGAAAGTGACTTGTCCAACGTCACACAGGCTAGTGGCAGAACTGGCAATAGAACCCAGAGACCTGGGCCTGTGGTCTATCAACTGTACCATGCTACCTTTCACAAATTATCACATCCTCTGACAAAGCAGGGACAGAATTTTATCCTGAATTGTCAACATACAAGGCAAAGATCTTAGTTTTGTGCTAGGTTAGCAGTCTTATTTAAATTCTGCATTTCCTGAATCATGTATTTTAAGGGAAAAGAAGCAATTCTTAGGTTGGCATTCTGCTTGAAAACTTTCTCACTACTAGTCTGTCTTTAACAGGTAGGATGACCACAGTTGAAAAAAATGTAGAGTGGAAAAATCTTTTCCAGTTTGTTTACTTGATACTTTTTGATAGTATTCTGTATGGCTAAATGTTCAGTTCTCCCTGCTTATGTGGGTGTTTTGCAAAGCAAGTATGGAGGAAGAACTCCTAAAAATAAGAATGATTTATGAAACATGCAAATTGAGGGTGAAACAAAGGGGCAGATATAGTGCCTGAAGCGACTTTAATTACTTTTTCATATTGTCCATATTCAAGTTGAAGTCAAGGTTAAAGTTCTGCAGCAACATTATCTTTCCCAAAATGTGCATAATGTTTTCTGTTCCTGTGTTTCTTTAAAATGTGCTTAAATTATATAGATGTGCAATGTGTAAATCCTGTAGAAATTGTGGTGATATTTCCTAGTTCTTATCTGAACAAGCATGATGATGCCTTAGTATAGTTCTTGACACAGCCAGGCAACAGTGCACCTGTTTACACTGTGAGAGCTCGATCTTGGCAATGGAAAAAGGTAGAAACTAAACCTTTTTACATACTCTTGAGAGTTTGAGCACACTCGGTGTGGGAACGCCCTAAAACTGAGTCATCACCATTCTGCATATCTACAACTTTCTCTGTGCGAACATTGACTGTTGTTGGGAGAAGGAGAATTATTCATAGACCAAAGATCTATAATTTTTCTCGTGGAGGCTGTCCCAGTAGCACTCCTGGGCTTATTCATGGGAATATACTTAAGGCTGAAGGGATCTGTTAGTGGTCTTCAAACTTGAATGTGTACATATTCAAAATAAGTCTTATTTACATGCCAGGTTTCAAAGTTCAGGTATCAGTTTTCTCTCTCACTCTCACAGACCAAGCATGGGAAACTCCAGCTCAGAAGCATAACTTAAGAAGTTATGTAAACATGGTTCTCTCTCCTTTCACATAACTCCGTCTACTTTGGCCTGGGTGCCTCAAATACTTTATTTTGTGTAGCTTTTTAATTATTTTCTTTATTCTGAGCTGATCAGAGTGAAATGCTTGAATATCATCAAAGGTTTGTCTGTTTGCATTTGGGAAGTTCTTACTGTGGGAAACGGTTGAAAACAGTTTTGTATCTAAATCTTAACATGGTCAGTTGTAACTGCAACTTGCAACTTTTTGGTAGCCTTAACTGTTATGTACGCACTATACTACTGACATGACTTCATGAAAAAAAATCTTGTCTGATTATAAAGGAGTAGTTGCTCCTCTCTGTATTGCAATAAAGTGTTGCCTTCATGAAAGTGAAAACTTGGATGCTACCATTTAATACAGGAAATGATAAAATACTACTTAAATATGTCACTGTTTACACAACCAAAAGGGGTGTGAAATGAATGAATACTGAAACTGCAGATTAATTTGAGACACATACTGTTAACTCAGGGCTTGATGGAGATGCAATTTAAAAAAAATCATGTGATGGGATGTAGCAAGTTCTGATTCTGTTTATTTTATCCTATTTCATTTAAAGGTTATCTTATAAATTCTTCTAAACTTATATGTAGTGTTGTTGTAGCTATGTCCCACCCTGGTCTTCTAAACTTGACTGAGCTTTGCAGAGGATTCCCAGACACTACTTTAAAATAGAATTAAGGTTATAAATAGATGATTTAAATATCTTCAAGTAGTCTTTGCATATTCCTACTTGTGGAATTGACTCCTCTGGCCTTTGAGCTGTGGAATCTTCTAGAGAACAGTTTCTCTTGGGACAGTCTCCTTGTGTGCTGTTCACTTGGCTAATCTACTTGTCAGAGTGGCTTGGTGCTCACTATCAGCGATACCCAGGTGTCACGGAGTGATAGGGTCTGACTATGCCCAGCCTATAACCAGTCTCTTGGGAGTGACCCTGCTCACACACTTCTGCTGGGACGGGCCTATGCCCTCCAAGACTAGGCCTTTGGCACTAGTGAAGTTCCCTACAGCGAATCCAGCCAAGCCAGACTCCTGCAGGAGGCATGTATCGTACCTCTTCAGGGCACAGTGCTGTCAGTGAGCATTTACAGTGACACAGGCAGCCTTTTCAAAACCAGATTAATCATTTATTAGTCACCTGGCGCACACAATCTGAAATATTTTAGGTTAGAATAGAGGAATGAAGGTTAAATGGAATAGTCCAGTCTGGTGAGCCCGAAGTCCCAGCCACACTGCAGTGAAATTCCATTTTCAGGCTCTGTCTCCCTCTCTGCATGACCTCCTTAGGGCTAGTCTATGCTTAACACTTCCAGCAGACAGCTTTGCTGCTACAAGAACGCTTGTGTAGCCGTGTGTGTCAATGTGGGAGAGCTCTCTCACTGACATAATAAAACTGCCTAAATGAGTGGCAGTAGCTATGTCAGCAGGAGAACGTCTGCTGCCAACATATCACTGTCCACACACTTATGCCAGCAAACTTACATCACTCAGGTGTGAGAAAAAAGATTTGCTGGCATAAGTGCTAGTGTAGGCAAGGCCTTAGTCCGTCAGTTCCCAGATGAGACATCTCCCAGCTTCATCCAGAAGGCAACAATTATTCTTCTGGCTCTCATCTTGAGGGGAAAAAAGAGTGAGAGGTGTGGTCTTTCCTCAGCTCCCTTGCTGACAGGAAGGAAAATCGGAGAGTCACCAGAATTTGTGTTCTTTCTGACTCCCTTGCTGATCTGGATCAGTTTCAAGCTTTCTTTGATGACCCTTCAGTCTTCTTAGACAGGGAGGTGACACACACACTTGTCTTAAATTGTGTCTACACTACCAGTTATGTTGGTATAACTTATGTTGTGCAGGTGTGTGAATATTTCACCCCTGAGCTACATAATTTACACCAACATAAGCGCCAGTGTGTACAGTGCTGTTAGTGGGAAAGTTCTTCTACCACTGCTCACTGGAGGTGGATTAATTTCATTGGTGGGAGAGCTGCTCCCTTCAGCATAGAGTGGCTATGTGGGACATCTTACAGCAGTGGCGCAGCTGCAGCTCTGCGGCTGTAAGGTTTCTAGTGTAGACATAGTCTTAGTCTGCCCTGACAGCAAACTTAATCCTTTTCCCCCATTGGGTAACAGTGCAACATATAGGGGAAATTAAGGCACAGATAGGTCTTATAAAATACTACAGAAAATTTCCACTGTCAAATGAGGACCCTGGCTTTGCCTAGGTTAACTGGGTCCTGTGCTGCCACTGAGAGGATTCTGCTGTCAGCAAGGTCCCCTCATTTGTCAAGGTCGTCTGACTCTGGTGCTGAGGGCTAGTACCCTTGATTTCTAGGCAGCAGTATTCTGTGCTTAGCAGTCTGATTCTAAGGATTCAGGAGAATTACATGGTGTGAGGTTCTGTCCAGAATAAGTAGTTCATAGCCCCCTGGGTTTTAACTAGATTGGGGTCTGGTGCTGAGAACCTGACATCATAGTTCCTTGAGCCTTCCAGGTTTGACTTTAGTTGTCGCCCCTAAATCTGGGTTTAGATTTTTGTGTTCCAGGTCCTGCAGGGATAGGCATCTGAGACCCTGGGCATTCATTTTGTGGCAGTCCCTTCAGATGAAATCAGAGCTTTCATGTTTCTGTTCTGGAGTTTTGAGTAGGACCTGGGATGATCTTTGGGGGCTCAAACTCTTCAGCAGGATTCTCTGAGATATCTTTGAGTGCCAATAAAGGTCAGCACAGAAACTTTAGAAGCCCATTCCTGGACCTATATTGAGATAGGTCCAGTACCTACATTGGGGGTCATGGTGGATAATCAGCTGAACATGAGCTCCTAGTGTGGCATTGTGATCAAAAGAACTAATGTGATCCTGGGATGCATTAACGGGGAGTAGAGAGGTTTCTTTACCTGTATTTGGCACCTGGTGCAACTACCCCTGCAATACAGTATCCAAATCTAGTGCCCACAATTAAAAAAAGATGTTCATAAATTGGAAAGGGTTCAGAAAAGAGCAGCAAGTACGATTAGAGGATTATAAAATGTGCCTTGCGGTGATAGACTCAAGTAGCTCAATCTGCTAGGTTTAACAAAGACGGCTGAGTGACTTCATTAGTCTTTAAGTATCTATATGGGGAACAAATATTTAATGATCTCTTCGTTCTAGCAGAGAGAGAGAGAGAACACAGTTCAATGGCAGGATGCTGATGCTAGACAGATTCAGGCCAGGTCTACTCTATACAGCACTACAGACCTACATTGATATTGCATAACTGTGTAGCTCAAAGGTGTGAAAAATCCACTCTCCTGAATGATGATGTTACACTGATGTAACTTGACACCCCCCTCCCCATTCAGACAGCACTATGCTGGCAGTTGAAGCTGCTCAGGTGTGGATAATTAATTAGGTGTAGGGCCCGAGGATGAGAGAATGACTTGATAGCTTTGGGGTTAGGGCACCCACCTGTAAGGTGGAAAACCCAGGGTCCAGTCCCCCTGTTCTATTGACTGTAATTTATCCACAATGGAACAGCTTCCTCAGGAGAGATTGAGGGAGCCCTACATCTATCTATCTGATAGCTCAGTGGTTAGAGTGCACTATTGAGAAGTGGGAAACCCCTCTTCAAATCCCTTCACTCCTTCAGGCAGAGGAGGAAATTGAATGCAGATCTTCCATGTCCCAGGTGAGTGCTGAAATCACTGAGCTAAAACCCCTGACTTTGCTGTAGGAGGTGTCTACATTATGGCGCTACAGCAGTACAGATGCAGCGCTGTAGCTTTGCCACAAGCATTTGTGGTGTAGACAAGCCCTGTTGTTTCCTAAGTTCCTAACTTCTGTAGGTGGACTGAAGGAAGCTGTGGGCATGAACCTATGTCACTGGGAAAATTCTAAATTTTGATGTTGATGGTCACAGCATGTCAGAAATTAGTTGGAAGTATTTCTGCAAATGCTCACATCTGAGCTGAGTAAATATGGATTGCTGTGTGCAATTTAAGTCGTTAGCTTAAAAATTTTAGTACCTGCAAAACTAGTTTTTTTGTTTGTTTGTTTTTTTGGTTAAACTAGAAATCAAAGCATCTCAAATTTACTTTTATAGGCAGGGAAAACTGACTAATACAAATCAATTTCCTTGCTGACCACATGTTCAGGAAGTTGCAAGTTAGAATTTTTAATTATCAACTTATAAACCTAGGAGTTTATAATGGAAACAAGGTAATGTGCATGCCTACTTACATCTGTTACTGCATTCTCACTGATTAGGACTAATCATCTGAAATTATTCAAAAGGTCTGTGACTTACATCATTTTATATTCTTGTTTATTCTTTGTTCTTTCACCTCCATCAGACGCCTGTCTTTTCTACAATCATGAACACAAGATGCAAGGCAATTTTGGCAAATGGCACTGGGGAAAGGGAACTGATGTGGTCTGGCAGTCAGTTTCTCTTCACTAGATATTCAAATAGCCTGCTGTTTTGCTCTAAAACTCATTGGGTTGCTTTTGGCTGTCTTTTTTTCCTTGAGTAACAGTTCTCCCTGTAAACTGCCAACAATACCCTGTGGGCAAAGACTGACTTAGATTTACTTAGATCTCTGGTCCCTCAGATCATAAGCACCATACAACAAACATTAAAACAGGACATTAAAAATAAAATGAAGAAAACCTAGTTTAAACAGACATCCAGAACCAAAGGATCTGTCGCAAGGGCAAACCAGATAATCTTTCAGTCAACACCCCATTAGCTGAAAAGAATCAATTCCCTATTTTTGGTGAGTGTTAGGGAAGGAAATGGAGAGCTAATATCTAAAATGAGAGAACGAAGAGGAGGATGGGTGGTGGTGCAGAAATGGGGGGAGGGGAGGGAATCAAAATTGTTTGCCATAACATGTGGAACTTGAATCCTTCCATAAAAGCATCAATGAAAAGATTTGTTTGTGGAAGAGTTCCACAGCAGAGGATCTCTGACCAAGAAAGTCTCATCCTTGGATCAAGAATTAGATCTACCTTGGTGGACTGGTCTGATACATGCATGAAAGGCCTATCATTCAAGTATTTGAGGCCTGGATTATGAAGGGCCTGGCTGCAGTACTGATATCAAGACCTTGAATTACACCATTTTGGGTATTGGTATGAGTGTGGGTGAAAGGATGGGCGCACACTTGTTCTAAAGAACAAGTTAGAAGCTGGTGTTTGTTTCTAGGGAAGTTCGATAAAACGTTACGTTGACTTGGCATGAAGATTTGAGAATGTCTGTCTTGTTTCTACTTTCTTATCTACTTGAAGGCTGCTAGCATGGTATTTGTAGTATTTTGAAGCAATTGTACAGCCTTCTCTCAAAAGCCTATAAGCGGTTGAAGAAAGCTCCATTACAGATGTTCAGCATTGGAAATTTGGATGCCAGAATTCCTTGGCCTAGATGAAAGACGATTGTGAAACGTACATATGCTTTCCAAGTTAGGATTAAGAAATCTGGACAAGTGAACATAGCCATGTCACAAGGTAGTCTCATATGAGATGAAGATCACATTTTCCAAGCCTCCGAGGGGAAGACATTGACTACAAGTGGAACAGGATCTTTGTTCCTCAACTGGCCCAGACACCCCAGCAGAGAGAAATACTCCTTGTCAATTAAACAGGCTTTCTTCACATAGCTATTTACTAAATAGTACCAACTAAATAGTGTATAGCACAGTCTGCTATATTGCACCCAGTTAATTTTTTTTCTTGCATAAGAAGTACTGTAAAGGTAACTTCCTCATGTTGACTGTCCTGACATAGAAACATAGGTCAGAAGGGACCAATATGATCATCTAGTCTGACCTCCTGCACAAGGCAGGCCACAAAACCCTACCCATAGAAGTTTTCAACAAAACTAAGCTAATTCCAAACGAATGGAGACTTGCAAAACCATCTGGAGAAACCTGCAGAGACTGAAGAGATTTGAAGTTGAAAGATGATGGAACCTGTTAAAACTGATTAGAATTACTTGTCTATGTCTCTTGGCCTATTGACCACTTCCTATAATCTAGATAAACTAGTTAAATTTTAAGCACCAGATAAAATTTAGCATAATAGTATGCAGCGTTTGAAAAATAACTTAATTTGAGTAGGAATCTTTCTTGCGTCAATTCTTGCAGAGTCTCAACTTTCATATTTTAAAAAAAAGTTTCTAGTCTCTGTATTCTGAGAACTTCATAAATTTGAATCAAATGTAAACTGAAGCAGTGATGCCTTCCTGATTATGCAGTAGGACACCGCTAGTGCTGTCGCTCCTACTGGGGGAATGGCAATTACTTCTTATAGGAGTAGGGTGTCTTGGAGACACTGCTGTTCCAACTCTAGAAGGGGAATAGTAGGGGGTGCCATTCTCTCAATCAGTGGCTGAATTACTCCATCAAAGGGTGCTGCATGTCTAGTGTCTACTGACATTACCCCTGTGTATATAGGAGGAGGGAGGTGGTGACTGAGCCCCAAATGCTAGTGTGTTGATATGGTGGGTGGCCAGGATCATCTTGTCTCATCCCATGGCTCCCTTTTCTGAGGGTAGGCTCAAGTCTGGTCCAGAGGAAACATAGGAATTACCATACTAGATCATACCAGTGCTACAGCACTCCAGTATCCTGTCTGTGATGGTGGCCACTACTAGCTGCTCCAGAGGAAGGTGTATGGTAAACTTGTGGTAGGCAGTTACAGAATAATATGACCACAAAGAAAGTCCAGTCCTAACACTGATATTTAGATGTTGCTTTATGTCTGAAACAGAAGAGTTTATGAACATTCAAAAATGCTGTGAGAGCTTTTCTTAACACTACTCAATACTGTTAACATGGAAGATGTCAGTCCTTTTTTGAATCCTGCTGAAACTGTGCCCTTGATGTCTTGTGGCAGTCAGTTCCACAGGGAGAAAAATGTTTTAGCAGTTTTAAATATGATGCCTTAAATTTAATTAAATGGCCTCTTGCTCTTGTTTTGAAAGAAGATAAATAGAAAATGCTGATGTGCCTTTTCTGTACTGTTCACTTCGTATGTCTTTATCATAGCCCTATTCTGCTCAGAGAGATATCTACCTTAATCTCTCTACATGGAAGCTTTTCTGTGCCGCTGATTATTCTTGTCACTCATCTTTGGACTCTCTTTCTGCTACATTTGTTCTGAGATAAGGTGACCTGGGCTGAAAGCCAGGTGAAAGAGGGGTGCCATTGATTCAGACACACTGACACAATACTTTCAGAATTCTAAGATAATACTAACATCTTGCCTGCTTTTTAGCTACTGCTGTACGTCAGGCTTTGCTATCCAAGGAAGCAAAAAGGACAGAAGTCTATCTTTTTTGCCTTGTCGGGTCATCTTTAAAGCTTAATTTAATCTTTCTGCTTTAATTATCCTCTTCTGTGAAGTGTGTTGAGCTGTATGGATGAGAACAGCTGGGAACATTCAGTGTTATTTTTTTAATCCATTTTGTCAGTGCATTTTAGCTACAAGCTTAAATCCCACCCCTTGCTATAGTATTTGTGCAATGCTTTAGTCATCTACCACATAAGGATGACATTCCTCCTCAGCCTTGTGTAGGAGAGTTATTCAAGTTAAGTGAAGGTGAAGTGGCTGTTACTTCATTCTGTGATGTATTAATTTATTTTCTTATTCAAGGAGTTCCACAGTCGTGACTTTCTAATAAGGTTCTGTTTGTTGCACATATATTTGACCGTTGTTGACATATTTGACATGCTTATTGTTCCAGAGAACTGTAATTGCTGTGGGAGGTTATGAAATGTGAAGCATTTTCTCAGGTAACCTGCACCAATTGCCGTAAGAGCTTTGAAAATGGAATTGAAATCTTCACTCAGTGGAAATGTGGGAACCTGTATCAAGTGTGGAATGTTTGAATAAGGTTTTTGGGCATTGCATTCTGAATGAGGTGAACCTCGAAGGTAAGGAGTTTCATTTCAAGGTGTATGCATTGGGCTAGTCAACCCTGCAGATACAAATGAATGAATCACCGTGGACAAGTCCAGATAGGGACACAGTCTCCTCCTTGAATGACTGCAAAAATTCCTTGCCACCCATGGGTATCTTAGGGAGGAGGAGATGAGGAGGAATATTCATTATTGATGAGGAATCCAGAAAGATTCTAAGGTAACAGAGTGTGAAGCTGTTGGGAAAGTCTCCCTCAGTTGGGTGGTAGTAGGTGGTAACAAGCTCTTGAGTGCCTCAGAGTGTCTGGATTTAGCTTCAATCAGCTGCTGTTCATTCAGATGCTGATGTAGCCTTGGTATTGATGACTGAAAAATGGTGCAGGTTGCCATTGACCTAGAAATGGTTGACACTTGTTCACTGCTAGAATTATTCCTGTGATCGCTAACAGCTGCATTGTCCCTGGTGTTCCTCTAAGACAAGACAGCAATGTTCTATGATCGATTTGTACCGCTCTGGCAGTGTAAGTATGGATGTGTAGGGCACTTGTCCATGAGCAGTGTCCTCAGTCAGAGCAGTCTATTCTGCTTTCATTATCTTGCATAACTTTCCTAGAAGTGGGAAGTTAGACGCCTCTGGCTCTGTCAAGCAATGAACATAAGAACACAAGAATGGACGTACTGGGTCAGACCACTGGTCCATCTAGCCCAGTTTCCTGTCTTCTGACAGTGGCCAGTGTCAAGTATTTCAGATAGAATGAACAGAAGAGGTAATAATCAAGTGATCCCTCCCATTGTCTATTCTCAGCTTGTCGCAAACACCAATCCCGGCTATTTCTTTAACTCTGGTCCAGACAATGAAAAGGTACCAGAATATCTAAGTGGTGAGCACTTACCTTGATTTGCTGTCTCAGTTCTTAAACTTGAAGGGAACAGATAAATTACTATGCAAATAGCAAAGCAACCTTATCTATACCCATCACCTAATAAGGCCCACCTGGACTAGGGCTAACATGTTAATGAAGCATTCATGTGAGTCAGTGCCAAGACTTTCTAACGCCTTTTTGGCCCACATCTATGATGACAAACAGTTGTTAACCTGAATTAATTTGAATCTTCAGTATATGCTATTTTAAAATAATTTGAGGTACTATTGATTTAGCATTTAGTAAATGAAGCCAAAAAGCAAGTTTTAAGACAGTTGGGCACCTACTAGTTTTCTGCATATACCCAAATAAGTTGGTACAACCAAGGATTTTCAGTTTATTTTCTATGTTAATAAGGATGGAGACTCAGATGGTGAAACATGTAGAATCATAAAACTTACACGCTTAGAAGGGACCACAAAGGTCATCTAGTCTAACCCTCTGCCAAGATGCAGGATTTGTTGCGCCTAAACCATCTGAGACAGATGGCTATCCAGCCTTTTTTTGAAAACCTCCATTGAGGAAAATTCTAGGTTGTTTGTACCAGTCTTACTATTTTTACAGTTAGGAAGTTTATCCTAAGATTTAATATAAATCGGCTATCCTGTAATTTGAACCCATTGCCTTTTGTCCTGCCTTCTGTGGCAAGAGAACAATTTTTCTTTTTTTTTTTTTAATGGCAGTCTTTCAAGTATTTGAAGACTATCATGTTCTCTCTCCCTCCCCCTGTAATCTCTTCTTCTCCAAACTAAACACTTCAACCTTTGCTCATATGGCTTGCATTCCATCCCTTTGATCATCTTTGGATGTAGTGGATATTTGATGTAGTGGATAGTTGAGAAGAAGCAATAAACTTGTCAGCTAGCGGGACAGATTGTTAACAGGCCTATGGCAGAGAGGTTTGTAACTGAACTTGTTCTCAAAACTGGCACATTCACAACAGGAAGTACTAGAAGCAATACAGGAAACTCAGGTCATTCCCTAAGACTGATATGTGCCCTTTCTAGCTGATGAAAGAGCAAAGCATATGTGTGACCCCTACTTGGAAAGTTTGTTTTGAGGAAAGACATTTACTAGCCATCTTAAAGCATGCAGTGTCCTGCTGGTATTCAAACTATTGGGGGCCAAACAGGCTTTAGAAAGTCTTGGAACTGATTCACAAAAATGGTTCATTAACATGTTAGTCCTAGTGCAGGTGGGCCCTATTAGGTGATGGGTGTAGATAAGGTTGTGTTGCTATTTGCACAGTAACAGTTTATCTGTTACCTTGATTTGCTGTCTCAGAGAGCGCTTCACATCAAGTGTAAGCACTATTTTGATATTGTGGTACCTTTTCATTGTTTGGCCCAAAGTTAAAGAATAAGCAGTGAAAGGGTACTGGAATAGTCTAAGACAAACACCAGTAGTCAGTTTCCAATTACTTTAGAAGTGATTACTGAATGAATGTGTAACCTGTGTACTCCCTAGTTTGTTTATTGCGCTGGTTATAGAAGTGCAGGTTGAATGATCACGTAGAAATGTTATGTAAATTACATGTAAGGATTCCTAGTATTAGTCTGCCTAATTGAACACAACTCTTGTGCTAAAGGTTTTATTTGCTGTTACTGTCAGTTTTTACAAGTGCACAATAAAGGCCTAATCCTCCTTGCAGTGTTTGTAGTCCCATTGAAATAAATGACACTACTCATGCGACCTAAGGGGATTGTGGGATACACTTCCAAGTGGGAATGCCCAGCTTTTGCAAGCAGCATTATTGATAACTTGCTTAAAACTTTCTGGTTTCACATCTAAATTCAGAAATCTAATGAGTTCCTGTTTAACAATGTTGCCCATGTATCATGGGTGATGATGAAACAGCCTTTTTACAACTTCTTTGGTTTAACAAAAGCTGACTGCAGATGAATAGAAGATGAGAAGCACAAATGTGATGTGAGGCAGTGCTGACGCGAAAGGGCATCAGTGTTGCTATGTTGGCTTCCGGCCCTATGCTGCACCTGGAAGTGAAAAGGCTGTAGGGAGAGGAACCATCAGGTCACTCTGGCATTCTTCTCTGTTAGTGTGCATCCATTGGAGCGGGGCGTGGTCTGTCACCAGGGTAAACCTCCTTCCAAGTAAATAATATCGAAGCGTTTCCATAGCCCATTTAACTGCCAGGCACTCTTTCTCGACAACTGCATACTTCTGCTCTCTGGGGAGGAGTTTCCTGCTGAGATACAAGATGGGGTGCTCCTCGCCATCTATTATCTGTGCCAGGACAGCGTCTAGCTCTGTCTCTGAGGCATCTGTTTGGAGGATGAACTCTTTCTCAAAATCCGGGGCTATAAGTATTGGGTGGCTACAAAGAGCTGTCCTTAGATCCACGAATCCTTTTTCAGCCGCCTCAGTCCACTTTACAATATCTGGGCCTTGAGCCTTTATCAGGTCGGTCAAGGACCCTGCTCTAGTGGCAAAGTGGGGGATGAATCTCCTATAAATAGCCCACGATCCCTAAGAATGCTCTGACCTGTTTCTTGCAGACTGGTCGGGGCCAGGCCTGGATGGCCTCTACCTTGTCCCACTGGGGCTTTACTAAGCCTCTCCCTACCACATAGCCCAGGTATTTGGCCTCGGCCAGTCCTATTGCACATTTCAAAGGGTTTGCAGTGAAGCCAGCTTTCTGGAGGGTGTCGAGTACCTCCTCTACTTTCCCCAGGTGCGTTTCCCAATCGGGGCTATGGATGATCACATCATCCAGATAGGCGGCAGCATACTTGGCATGGGGTCTCAATAATTTGTCCATCGGTCGTTGGAAAGTTGCGGGGGCCGCATGGAGTCTGAAGGGAAGGACAATGTACTGAAAGAGACCATCAGGTGTGGAGAAGGTGGTCTTCTCCTTGGCTAGGGGGATTTGCCAATAACCCTTGATCAGGTCCAAGGTGGTCAGATATGGGGCTTTGCCCAACTGGTCCACTAGCTCATCGATACGTGGGAGCGGGTAGGCATCAAATTTAGATATTTCATTCAGCTTTCTGAAATCGTTACAGAACCTGAGGGTGCTGTCGGGCTTGGGAACTAGGACGATCGGGCTGGACCACTGGCTGTTGGACTCCTCGATAACTCCGAGTTCCAGCATCCTCCTTACTTCTGTTCTAATCTCTTTCCTTTTGGCCTCTGGTATCTGATCTGGTTTTATTGTCACACGTGCTCCAGTGTTGGTGGTGATGTGGTGCTGGACCACCGTCGTATGACCGGGCTGCTTTGAGAACACATCCTGGTTTTGCTAGATCATGTCAACTATTTCTGTCCTTTGCTCTGGGGTCAACTCGCAGGATATTCTCACCTCCCCTTGTGACTGGGGGGGAGCTTCTCGGGAGATCAGGTACACTTCTCGGTCTCGCCAGGGTTTCAACAGGTTCACGTGACATAGTTGCACCGGTTTTCGGCAGTCTGGTTGCCTCACCTTGTAGTTCGCTTCTCCGACAGCTTCCACAACCTCGTATGGGCCTTGCCAACTGGCCAGGAGCTTGCTTTCTGTTGTTGGCACTAGCACCGTTCCTGGCTGAAACCTCCGTGCCTTTGCCCGTTGGTTGTAATAGGTCTGCTAGGCCTCCTGGGCTTTTTCCAGGTGTTCTCGCACTATGGGGGTCACTCGGGCTATTCGTTCTTGCATCTGGGCCACATGCTCAATAACGTTTCTCCCTGAATTGAGCTGTTCCTCCCAGTCCTCTTTAGCAATATCTAAAATACCCCAAGGATGGTGACCATACAATAATTCAAAGGGGGCGAATCCAGTGGACGCCTGGGGGACCTCCTGTATTGCGAACATCAAATATGGTAGTAAGGCGTCCCACTCCTTTCCATCCTGCGCCACTACCTTCTGTATCATACTCTTGAGGGTATGATTAAACCTCTCAACCAGGCCATCCGTTTGCGAACTGAGGTCCGTAGGGCCTGGGTGTGGAGCAAGGTACGTAGATCCTTCATCAGTTTGAACATAAAGGCGGTCCCTTGGTCTGTCAGGATTTCCTTAGGGATGCCCACTCCAGCGAAGACCTGGAGCAGTTCCTTCGCAATTGCCTTGGATGTAGGGTTTCTTAGGGGAATGGCTTCAGGGTACCGGGTGGCATAGTCCACAATGACAAGCACACTTCGATGGCCACGTGCTGATCATTCTAGTGGCCCCACCAGATCCATGGCAATCCTTTCAAAGGTACTTCAATAATGGGCAGGGGCATTAATGGGGCTCGCAAGTGAGGCTTGGGGCTGTGCAATTGGCATTCCAGGCAGGAGAGGCAGTATCGCTGGACCTCCGCCCGTATGCCTGACCAGTAGAACCTTCTCAGAATTTGGTCCAGGGTTTTATCTGCTCCTGGGTGTCCCCCAAATAAATGACTATGGGCCAGTTCTAGAACCGCCTTTATGTGCTTCCATGGCACCAAGAGTTGCTCTACTTCCTCCCCCTGTATCAGGGTCACATGGTACAGTAGGTCCCATTTCAGGATGTAGTAGGGCCCCGGGCCCTTAGTCTTTCCTTCCACGGGAACCCCATCAATCTCTGCTACTTCCTTTCTCACGTTTGTGTATACGGGGTCCATGGCCTGGTCCTGCCCAAAATTTCCCCTTGGGACCTAGCTGGCCTACCTCTAGGGGCCCAACCTCATTTTCATCTCCAGGGTCATTCCTACTAGTGCTGGGTACTGCCCCTGGGTCTTCACTAGTTCGAGGGGTCTCCTGGCCTCCCAAACGGGTTCATTTACCAACCAGGGCAGCTTTCTGGTTCCCAGCTAGTATCCGAGTGCCTAGCCTTTTATCTGCCCTCCTTTCCCGCTGGGATTGCCAGGGCCTTCCTGGGGGCGAGAACAGTTCTTGGGTGAATTTGGCAAAAACAGGGGAAGGGCTGGTTGCCTGTGTCTTGGTCTTTGCCTGGGGTTTGCTGCCCAGCCCGAGCGCCATGGGTTAGGAGTAGGTTCTCGAACCCTGGAAAATCCCTACCAATCAAGATCGGGTAGGGGAGCCTTGGGATCACCCCTGCCATTACCCAGGTGGTATTCCCTTGGATCTCGATCTGTTCTGGGATTGAGGGGTACAGATTTACAGTCCTGTGTACACAGGTCACCCCTGTGTGTTTGGCCCGGGTCAGCTCGTCTCGCCCTACCAGTTTCCCCAAGACCAGCGTCACTGCACTCCCCGAATCTACTAGGGCCATGGTGTCGATGCTGTTCATTTTTACTGGCCTTGTATATCCATGGGGGGCTGTTAAAACCCTTATCAAACTAAGGAGACCACAGCACCCCCTGTGACCTCCCAGGTTGCCCTGCATGGGCTCCTCCTGGTTGGGGCACTGGGCTGCTATGTGACCCAATTCCCCACATTCATAACACCGGTACTTTAGGCTGGCTGCTTCCCTCTGCCTTGGGCTGCTTGATCGGGTCCCCCAGGCCTCAGCCCCTGAGTTCCCAGGTCCCTTCCTGTCCTCGTGCTGTTCCTTAGCTACTAGGCGCTCGGTTCCCATACTCTTGGGTCTCCCAGAAGGCCAGGATCTGGGGCTGGGGGCCGGCTTCTGGGCCTGCCCTGTCTTCTCCTGGGGGAGTCAGGGACAGGTTACGGGCTGCCAGCTGTGTCTCGACCAGGGCGACCAGCTTGTTGTAGGTAGAGGGGTCGTTCTGGCCAACCCAGGCTCGGAGATCTGAAGGTAGCCCTCTTGCGTACTGGTCCATCACCAAGAGCTCCAACATCTTCTCCCTGCTGAGGACCTCAGGGCGCAGCCACTTCCGGGTCAGGTGGATTAGGTCAAACAACTGTGACCGTGGTGTTTTATCCATACTGTATCGCCATTCATGGAATCTCTGGGCTCATACTGCTACCGTCACTCCAGACCTAGCGAGGATTTCAGCCTTCAGCCGGGGGTAGTCTTCAGCAGATTCTGCTGCCATATCATAATAGGCCTTCTGGGCCTCTCCTCTTAGGAAAGGGGCAAGGATGCTGGCCCACTGATCTTGAGGCCAGGCTTCCTGCATGGCTGTTCTTTCAAAGGCCAGGAGGTATGCTTCTATATCATCATCTGGTGCCATCTTCTGCAGGCAGTTGCTGGCCCGGATGGTCTGCGCCTTGTCTTGGCTGCGACCTTGTTCTATCAGGGCTTTCAGTTGGCCTACCGCCTCCTGAAGGAGGGCCTGGTCCTGGGCGGCTTGGCTCATCAGCAGGTGATTGGTCTCTTGCTGCAATCGTGCAGCCTCCTGCTGGGCGGCAGCCTGGACCCGGGTAGCTTCCTGCTGGGCAGCTATGGCTTGTATCAAGGCCTTTACCACGTCCTCCATCTTCGGAGTGGGGTGGGCTAAAATTGCCCTGGTTTAAGCCCACTGTGCGATAAATCCCTCTTCTGACACCACGTGCAGCAAACGGCCAGCTTCTCCCTAGTGGGTCTCGCACTTTTGCCTCTCTTAGTGGGCCAGGGCGTTGCCAGTTACCCCATCTTCCCAGGGAGAGGGCTAGGGACACGGGCCCGCCCACTCCTCCGGGTCCCAGCCCAGGGGCCCTCTGAGTAGCAGCTATGTGCTGCTGGCACCTTACTTTAAGCTGCAGGCTTTTCCCCTGGGCTACTTTCCCCCCTCTGTCTTTATGCTGCCTTGAGCCCAGTACCTTCCTCAGGACCCCACCTCTCTCCCACACACCGCTGTACTCTGTTCTGTTCTTCTTCACAATCTCCGTAAACTTCTCTGCTCACCACACACCTACTCTTTCAACTCCCACCCTGCCTCTCAGGTTTTTTCAGGCACCTGGGTGGGACCTTAATTGGTCAGCTGACCCTAATTATCCTTTGGCTAATCTACAGGGAATAAAGCATAGAGCATTCTAGCACTTACATAGTGCCCTTCTAGAACTTTCCCAGTGTCCTCTGCTCTTGCTATACCACAGAATGTATTGGATTATATTCCTTGTCATCCTTTGTCACCTGTTTTTAGATTGTAAGCTGTTTGAGACAGAGACCATGGCTTCATGTTTGTACAATGCCTAGCACAAAAGGACTGTAATCTGAATTGCGCTCTTTGGTACTACTACAGTATGGACACTTAACTTAATGTCTACATGGCAACTGGGCCATGTAATTCACAGCTTGAGTAGACATACACACTAGTTCTGCTTGATGCTTAAAAACCAGCAGTGTGGTCATGGTGTCTTGGGCTAGCTACCTGCATAAATAATTAGGATCTTGGACAGAGTTTTATTTGCTTGACTAAATAAGCCTCCGCTTGTGCCACCCTAAAGGTATGTCTGTACTGTTCAGTTGGGTGCTTGACACCCATGTTAGCCTCGCCCAGATGCAAGTGTCCTACCCATGTTGTGTCCTTGCTGTTTCTGCACTCACCCATGCATGTCGGGGGGTATGACCTATTGTTTGTGCTGAGACACTCTAGTATTCTTTCTTTGTCAGTTGTAGGAGAACTTGCTGTCCTTTGCAGGGAATTCTGGAAAGGCCATTAGAGGACTATCAGCTATTTTTGCCTGTGTCCTTACTGCAAAGGGAGTGTGTTCCATCCCAAATTACAGCCCTGGCTCTCCTTCGATCTAAACCCACTTGGGTAAACTAGCCCAGGCTAAAAGCACCTCAGAACCTGGATCAGAGTGGTGGACAGGGGTTTGGCTAACATCCAGGTAAAAGCCTGCCTTAACTATGCAGTGAATACATTGAAATGAGATTATCAAGATAAAGTTTTAGTAGTAGGCAATGCATTGTTCAGAATGCAGTACATAAGAACTTTTGCTACACAAAGTTATGCATTAACAGTTCAAGCTGTGTCTTGGAGCAGCTCCTTCTGGAGCCCACAAGGGGAAAGGCGATTCTGAATTTAGTCCTATTTGGCGCATAGGATCTGGTTTAAGAGGTAACTATAGCTGAATTGTTTGATAGTACTGACCATAATGTAATTATTCCCCTACAAGGATGTTATTTTTAATAGCCCACCATGGTAATGTTTAACTTTAAGAAATGGAATTATAGGAAAAAATCAGGATTTTTGTTAAATATAAATTAAAAGGATCTTTTTAATAGCATCTTTTAAAATTTGGAAGTCAGTGCCTAGTGAGGATAATGGGAACATGCATGAACTCTGGCAAGTCAACTGTGTGAGTATAGTGAGGTAGGCCAAGAAAGAGTTTGAGAAACAACTTGTTAAAGATGCAAAAACTAACAATTTTTAAAAGTATTGTACATCAGAAACAGCAAGCCTGCCAAACAGGAAGTAAGATGGATGACCAAGATGTTAAGGGAGCCCTCGAAGAAAAGGCCACTGCAGAGAAAGCTAAATGAATCCTCTGCATCAGTCTTCACTGCAGAGGATGTGGGTGAGAGCTATTCTTTTTGGAGCTATCTGTAGTACTGTCCCATGTTAATGTGTCAATAGAAGAAGTTTTAGCATAAGCTGATAAATTAAGCAGTAAATCACAAGCATCAGCTGGTATTCACTTGCGTTCTAAAAGAACTCAAACATGAAATTTCAAAACTACCAACTGTACCGTTTCAGAGGGGTAGCTGTTAGTCTGTATACAGCAAAAACGAGAGTTCTGTAGCACCTTAAAGGCTAACAGATTTCTGCAGGCATCAGCTTTTGTGGGCTGCAATCCACTTTGTCAGATGCAAGAAATAGAAATCAGATAGGGGGTGTATATATGCATCCAAGGGTAAGGAATAACAACGGGAAGGGTAGGTGTTAGCAAAGTCCATTCAGTTAGAGTGGATAAGTTCTTCTCAATGGTTGTGAGTAGACGGTGAGAATGTGTGAACAGTGATTACTTCTTGTAATGAGAGAACTATTCCAAGTCCCTATTCAGACCCAGTTTGATTGTGTCAAGTTTGCATATGAGTTCTAGCTCTACAGTTTCTCGCTGAAGTCTGTTTTTAAAGTTTTTATGTAGAAGTATGTACTGTGTGACCAATTGCTGAAACAAGCCTCTGTACCAGATGACTAGAATTTAGCAAACGTAACGCTAATTTTTAAAAAGGGCTCTAGAGGTGATTCTAGCTATTACATGCTGGTAAGCTTAACTTGTAGTTAAAGAACAGAATGATCAGAGACACGGATGAACATGATTTGTTGGGGGAAAGAGTGCACTTTCCCTTTTGTAAAAGGAAATCATGCCTCAACACTCTACTAGATTTCTTGGACGGTGTCAGCAAGCACATGGATAAAGATGATTCAGTGTACTTGGACTTTCAGAAAATCTTTGACTGGGTCTGTCACCAAAGGATATGCAAACTAAGTAGTCATGGGATAAGACTGAAGACAATCTCATGGTTGGCAATTGCTTAAAAGATCAGAAACAAAGGGTAGGAATAAATTATCCATTTTTCACAGTGGAGAGAGGTAAATAACAGGGACTCCAAACACCTGTACTGGGACCAGTGCTATTCAACATGTTCATTAATCTGGAAAAGGGAGTGAACAATAAAGTGGCAAAGTTTTCAGATTAAAAACTTAAAACAGTGAAGTCCCAAACTGACTGTAAAGAGTTACCGGAGGATCTCACAAAACTGGGTGACTGGGCAACGAAATGGTAGATTAAATGCAATATTGGTAAGTGCAAAATAATGCCACACATTGTGTGATAGCAACCTCTCTTGGGTCTCACCTATTGGCCACAGTCTCTTTTGGCAGTGGGGCCTGAGGTAACTCTGCCCCAATCTGGACAAGTCTTTTGTGTCTTCCCCATGGCACCTCTCATGGAGCGTTTGGTGCAGGCCTTACTTCAGGCCTGAGGAGTGTCCTTCTACCCCATAGGGGAGGAGTGGGTAGTCTGTCTGTGTATGCGCCCCAAGGCCTGGGAGGATACCTTTCTGTGGCTCCTTCTCAGGGCTGTAGAGGCGGTGGCAGCTCAGCCCTAGAGGGTCAGAGACACTGGTCCTTCCTGATAGGCTGGGGCCAAGGTTTTCCCTACTCTGCTTTTCTGGCTTCAGAGAAGCACTGTCTCCTAGTCTGGGGGAGACTCTCCTCCAGCTGCCACAAACCTTCTGGCAGCTTCCTTCTCCTTTGTTCCCCCCTGCCCTTTATGGAAGGCAGGGTTTAAGTGCACCTGGAGTAGCCCTTAATTGGGTCCAGGTGCCCCTAATTGACCTGTAGTAACCTCTCCCCTGCCTGCGGGGGGGGGGGGGGGGAGGGGCCTTTTTTATTTTAGGGGTCACAAACCAGCCATGGTAAACCCTTTTATAGCCATCTGGCCTGACATTACCACAATAGATTAAAAAATTATGGAGTTGAAATGAGCTATTACCACTTAAGAAAGATCTTGGGATCATCATGGATAGTTGTTTGAAAACTTCAGCACAATGTGTAGCAGCAGTCAAAAAGGTGAAAAATATTAAAAACTATTAGGAAAGGAACAGAAAACAAGACTGACTATATCGTAATGTCACTACATAAATCCATGGTTCATCCACATTTTGAATACCATGCCCAGTTATGGTCACCCCATCTCAAAAAGGGTATAGTGGAGCTGGAAAAGGTTATGAGAAGGACAACAAAGAAGATCAAAGATATGGAAAGACTTCCATATGAGGAGAGACTAAAAATGTTAGGACTGACTGGTCTGCTTAGGAAATAGATGACTGGGGGGAATTTAATCAAGGTCTATAAAATCATGACTAGTATGGAACAAGTGAATAGACGAGTGCTATTTATCCTTTCCCACAATACAAAAAGCAGGGGTCACCTGATAAAATTAATAAGTAGTAGGTCAATAGAAACAAGAGGCAGTACTTTTTTGTACAACACAGTTATTCTGTGGAACTCATTGCCAAGGGATGTTGTGAAGGACAAAAATATAACTGGGTTAAAAAAAGAACTAGATAAGTTCATGGAGGATAGCTTCATCAATGGCTATGAGCCTAGATGGTCAGGGATTCAATCTCATGCTCAGTGCAATTATATACTTCTGACAGTCAAAAGCCAAAAGGGGAAGACAGAGTGAATTATGCTATAATTGCTATCCCTTACATTCCACTGAAGCTTCAGTACTTGCCACTGGCAGAGGCACGATACTGGGCTAGATGGACCATTGGTCTGACCCAGTATGGCAGTTTTTATGTTCAAATACCCCTCCACCAGACTAATCCCTTAAAAGTATATGTAGTTTTGGTGAAATAGACTGTAGTCACGCAATACGCTTGTTCACAAGGGCTAACAAAGGCAAATTGAAAAATTGTGAATGGGGTTTCATGCATCTGGCTTCTTATATCTCAAGACTTCTCAGGCCTGGTGTATGCTACAGAGTTAGGTTGATGTAAGTTGCCTTCCATCAACCTATTTGTACATATCTACACTCAAATTTATCTCTGGTTCACATAAGCACCCCTTTTCAGAGACATAATAAAATCACCTCGCTGAACAGCATAGAGCCAGGGTCAATCTACTAAGGTCGATGCAGTGCAAGTGTAGAGATTGTGTGGCCTGTGTCAACCTTAACAGTCCTCCAGGAGCTGTCCCACAATGCCTCATTCCCTATGATAGTGACTGCTCTGGTCACAATTGTAAACTCCACTGCCCAGGGGTCACAGACTGGAAGCCATACCTCCTCCCCTTTAAAACTCCCTACATATTTTTGAAATGCCTTTTCCTGGTTTTCCACTTTGGCATGCATACGTAGCAGCTCACCCTTGGGTGCAACTGCCAATATCCATGCTGATTCCACATGCTAGATGCAATCCTGCCTGCAGTGGAGAGAAGGTTTTGGATCTCCTGAAACTGTGGGGAGGAGAGGCTGCGCGATCACAGCTGCAGACCAGCTGTGGAAACCTGGACATCTACAGACAGTTAGCATGGGGGATGCAGGTAAAGGGGTGTGGCTGGGATCAGTAGCAGTGCTGAATGAAAGTGCAGAAATTTCGCCGAGCATACCACAAGGCTGGGGACACCAACAATTGATCTGGTGGTGCCCCGCAAATCAGCTACTTTTACAGTGAGCTGCATGCTGTACTTGGAGACCTCACTGTCATCCTGCAGGTCCACAGAGGAGCCCAAGACTGAGACCCCTGCTGAAGAGGAGGGAGAAGCAATAGGGGTCTCCAGCCATGCCATGAGCCAGGACCTATTGTGGACTCTACCACGATCTAGCCATTCTCACCAGGCAAGCACTGAGGAAGGTGATGAAAAGGAAGGGAACTCGGGTAAATAAGTTTTTGCCGTTTTCCTTACAATATTTAAATATAAATATGGCATCTGACCCATGCCCAAGTTAACGAGACAAAGGAGTTGGCTCTTTGTTTTTGTCACATGAGATGGGATAGAGGTACAATAAACAGAGGTAGAGTCGACACCTGCTTTTCATTGTTCTCTTTGGTTGGGGCGGACATGTGGAGCTCTTTGTGTACATGTGGTTCTTATTCTCCTGAGAGCTCAATGAAACGTTCATGAAGATGCTCTGCAACCCTCTCCTGAAAGTTTCTAGGGATGGCTGCCTTATTTCTACCTCTGCAGTAGGACGCTTTGCCCATGCCACTCTTCAATGACTTCGATTGTCACCACTGCAGCCAACAGATTAGCTGTGTTCAGGGCCCAGGTGGTTTTGGGGCATCAAGAGCAACTGTGCTCTCTGTGCCTTTGTGGGTCTCAGGACTTGAGATATCAGCTAAATCCGTCACTACCTTTGGAAAATAGTACCCATGTTCAGTCCTATTGCCCTGTTAGGCATGTGGCAATTCTCCAAAAAAGGCCATATTTTTGGGGTTTAATGTACCCACCCCACAAACGCCCACATCACCTATAATTTGAAAGCTTATTTTATGTAGATATTGATGAGGCGTGATGTGGAGCTGTCTAGTGCTGCTGGAAGCCTATAGGTGCGGTAAAGCCATGGTAATAAAATGAGTGTCATTTTTTTGCACAGTTTGAGAAACACCGCAGAAACACAACTACAGTTTTGGAGTCAGTCACCACGTTAGCATGGTGGTCAAACAACAATGTATTAAGATTTTTATTGGTTTTGTATTGGTCAAGTATCATTTTAGAAATGATGAAACTCTTTAGCACATGGCAAAAATGACAGATATCAACGTTTTGCACTATGCTAAATGACATGATTTTAGATTGAATATTCTTAATTGTCAAAGTATGTCACAAATGATTACAATAGCTTTCTGTTTTCAATTGAAATTGATCTGATCAGCAAATCTCATACTGAAGGTTGGGCACTATCAGCAGTGGATTGCATGCCCGTAGTTTGCATTGCACCGTGGGTAGATACAAATGTGTGCGAATTTCTAATGTAATGCTTCTCCATTTGTAAGCTTTGCTTCATGCATTGTAACATCTAGTCTAGTTGTCAAAAGAAAAGACACTTTCGTCACCTACAGATGAATTCTGTCTGAAGCCCTGAGTACTGACAAGTGTTGCTTCATGCCCGTACATGCAGTTTGTACTCACTCCTGACTTCTGCAGCATACTTCCTGCTTGTACACATTAACAGGCTGTGACTCTGTCATCCCTATTTAGTACTGGGGGTCAAAAATCTGTTTGTTGTTGTTGTCTAAAGTGGTAAACTCCCTTTGTTTTGACATCTTGTCAAATTGGGAGAGAGTGATGGACAAATTTGCAACTTCTTCAGCAAGGAAGTTGGCAGTAGTGCTGTATGACCAGAGTGGGAGAGAAAATGAGACCCAGAGAAATCTGAATTACTTGAGTCTCATTCTAGCCTCCACAAATGACAAGTCACTGCTCAGATTCTCACCATGTGATGCAGTTTTGATGAACATGTCAATAGAGCATCTTGGCAAACAAAGATTTAGATGTCTTTGCACATAGGTAAACCAGGTATTTGATTCATCCATGTTGCAGTGGTGATCTATATGAATGATGAGCTACTTTCTGTATTCTTCAAAGGCTCAATGATTTCTGAGCTTCTACAAGACTTTCTATTTGTGCCTGTAGCATTAGGACTTGCTGGACAATCAACTCTGTAGTCAGAATAACCTTCTTTGCACAGAACTGTGTATATGCCAGGGCAATGAAGACTATAGTAACCCCCATGCTGTCGACAGAGACCATGATGAACAAGATGACTAGAAATGTCACCAGTGCTATTACATTTCAGTGATACCTGTACAAGTATATATCCTAGATTGATGCTTTGCAGTCACCAAATCCAATTCTATGTTTTGAAATAATACATAGTCATTAAACTAACGAATGCAAATATTTCAAAGTGGTCATTTTAACATCTTGATGGTGTCATTCTGTACTCCAATTTCTATGGTAATAGCTCCACTTGACAGCTCCATATCATACTTCATGTTAAAGTAGACCTAATAACTGAGACTTGGTGGAATAACTCACACGACTGGAGCACTGTCATGGATGGGTATAAGCTGTTCAGAAAGGACAGGCAGGGGTGAAAGGGTGGAGGAGTTGCACTATATGTAAGAGAGCACTATGATTGCTCTGAGCTCCAGTGTGAAACTGGAGTTATGCGAGTTGAGTCGCTGCGTTAAGCTTAGAAGCAAGAACAATAAGGGTGAAGTGGTGGTGGGTGTCTGTTATAGACCACCAGACCAGGAGGACAAGGTAGATAAGGCTTTCTTCAGTCAACTAGGGAAAGTTTCCAGTTCACAGGACCTGATTCTCAGGGGGACTTCAATCACCCTGACATCTGCTGGAAGAGCAATACAGCAGAGCACAAACTATCCAGGAAGTTTTTGTACTGTGTTGCAGATAATTTCCTGGTGCAAGTGCTGGAGCAACCAACTAGGGGCGATGCTGCTCTTGACCTGCTGCTCACAAACAGGGAAAATTTGGTAGGGGAAGTAGAAGTGGGTGACAACCTAGGCAGCAGTGACCATGAGATGGTTGAGTTGAGGATCCTGACAAAAGGAAGAAAGGAGAACAGCAGGATACAGAAAAGCAGACTTTGACTCCCTCAGGGAGCTGATGGGCAGGATCCCCTGGGAGGCTAATATGAGGGGGCAAGGAATCCAAGAGGGCTGGCTGTATTTTAAAGAGAACTTACTGAGGGCACAGGAACAAACCATCCCGATGTGTAGAAAGAATAGCAAGTGTGGTAGGTGCCCAGCTTGGCTTAACAAAGAAGCCATTGGTGAGCTTAAACACATAAAAGAAGCTTAAACGAAGTGGAAGTTTGGTCAGATGACTAGGGAGGATTATAAATATACTGCTCACACATGCAGGAATGAAATCAGGAAGGCCAAAGCACCCTTAGCCTTGCTCCATGGGAGACAGCTGTCTCTGACCCGTGGTCCCTGCTGTTCTGCAGCAGGGCACTGCACAGTACCTACAGTAGGGCCTTGGCTTCCCTGCAGGCAGCAGCAGCACAGCTTCCTGTGTCTGCCTGACACCATCACCATGGAGACGGAGAAGCCATGCTGCTGGTTAACCCCTGTGCCACTGGTTAACGGATAACTATTCGTCTTAACAGCGAGACTAATACCGAATGGTTACCATGAAATATTTTACATCCCTAGCGGTGATGATCATTGGGATTTGTCTCACTTAATTCAATCTAGTGAGCAAACACAGCCGGCATCCCGTCAGTTTACCAAACGCACCCTAACACGCATTTTACATCTTCTGAGCTGGTATTTGAACTTTTCCTGGGTGCTGGGGAGGTAACTTCTGTGTACATCTTCATGAGTCAGGACCAAGGATTGGCTGGGTCCCACTGAAACATTATTGGCATTTCAGCATCGCTGATGGTACTCCACCAGAATATCCAGGCGTGCAGTTGTTCTTAAAGATGTGAGAATCATGCACCTTCCCTGGCCAGTCAACATTTATATTGGTAAAGCATCTGTGGAGATCCACTAATGCTTACATAACCAGTTAATTGGTATGCTGGGATACCTACCTGGGGGGATCAGCACTTTGCTTTGACACAAGGTCTCCTTGTGGGTATGTGCAGCGCTAATGCAAGCAGCCAAATAGGCATGTGCCTGAACAATACATCAACTTTCGCAGCTGTGCTCTGGTGTAAATTGCATCGAGCAAAGTTTGTAGTGTAGACATGGCCATCGTCTTTGCTCTCAGGGTTACTCTGTGATTGGAAACTGTGGTATCTAGATATAAATATTCTTTCTTTAAGAAACTTACTGTGCCTTAGTAAATGACTCTCACTGCTGGCTCTTGCCTTTGAAATGGATTAGAGGTAAATGTGCTAATTCTAGTGAGAGAAATTCTATAGGAGAGTTGGGAATTGGATTCTTTGATACTTTAAATTTGAAGTAGACGCTTGTAATGGCTCTAAACACTTTTTTTTTTCCTGCATAGAAGCCTCTGGTGCTCTCTGTACTGTTAAAGATGAAGCAACACTTCTTGCTTTAAATAGATTTGGCTAGCATTTATACTACTAGACCAATTTATGATTTTTTTAATGTTGGCTAGTTTGTTTTTTACAACCACTAATGAAGACTGGGTTTAATAGTTTAGCTTGTTAATTTGTCAACCTTTTATACTCTTACTAGGATTGACCATGATAGATAACAGGGTTTTTAAAGTTATGAAACTCTCTATGCTAGTGGCTTTTAAAACATATTAACTTAAATAGTAGCTTTTTTTTTTTTAAATCTAGATAGGGCTTTACTCTGATCGTATATTGGAGATGGAATAGGTAATTCCAGGCACTATGCCAGATTATTATTGTAAACTATGTATTAAATGGCCCTGAAAAGAGACTTTCTACATATACTAGCAAATGATTTGTAGAAGTTGTATATTTTTCATTCTGCAGTACAAAACTGCTTGATCCAAAACATTTGAGAGTACAGTTTTTAGTAAACAAAGTGTTGTAAATTTGAAAATCTTTGAGGATTTTGACTCCTCCTGTGGTTTTTGGAGGAGCCTAGTCAAAGTTCTAAACATTGCCAGATGTTTTCTTGTAGTAGCCTTGGGACTAGATACTTCTATGTTCAAACTGAACTGGGCACAGGCGGGGTCAGTAACATGCTCCTTATATTGAGGTGGAGCAACTGGTGTTGGAGATGGCTGTGCCAAGGGAATTCTTGTCCTTTTGCAATGTTGTGTTGTAAAGCAGTGGTTTTAAAACTTTTTTCATTTGTGGACCCCTAAAAATTTTTGAATGGAAGTGCAGACCCTTTTGGAAACTTTAGCCATATTGGTGTCTGCGGACCACAGATGAAAACCACTGTTGTAAAGGAGCAGAAATGAGTATCTGGACATCTCTAATCTGTAAGAAGAGAGCAAACAAGACAAGTCTAGTAGTTTTGTGAATCAAGAATAAGTGTCTAAATCTGTTACATTTCTAATGCCTTTTATTTCACATTTATATTTATCATGCTCCCAAAAAGGGGATAGGTTTGACACTAAAAGTGATCAGTCTTTTATGCTCCTACAAAAATGTTAAATCCTTAGTGAGTCTTTTTTGTCTGACAACCCAGAGTAGATGTTCTTCATGCTTAGATATCATTGCACCCTTTCTCTTAGAGAGAGAGTTTATTCAAGGTGCTTTCTCATAATTAGTTGTAACTGTTTTTGGTATGGCACAAATAGTAAATGGATTAGACCACTAATGGCCACTAAAGCCCAATTACAAGGAAGCTTTCATAAGTAAATCAGTAATGGAAAGTCTCCAAGCCATTTACAGGTAACAGAAGATTAAAATAAAAAACACTGAATTCTTAATGAATTTAGAAGTTTAACAAATCCATGTTCTCACATGGAAGGCGCCACTTAAAATGACAGACTGAAAACCTCACATTTTCTGCATGCAACCTCTTAAAGCAAGGAATTGAACTAACTGTTCACTTATTCATGTCAGTCACTCCCATTCCTCAGTTATTTCTTTGCAGTATTAAAAGCTGTGTCCACTCTGGAGACCAAAAAAGCACATTCAGTTAACTAAAAACTGGCTGGCTGTAAACAGTTACTCTGGAAGGCCATTTCTTAGTTCTCTGGTTTGAATCTTCTTTTTCAGAAGTGAGGTTGAAACTGGTTAGATGCTAATAGCATAGTGATAAGCCAAACCTTTCATTTTGTGGACTGCGTTCAGGACACTAACTGATTCTGCCCTCCATCAAAACTGTGTGAATTATGCTCAAGAGCTGACTTACCCTTTCTTGCTCCATGCTATAGAAAAAGTGTAATAGGAACAGAACTGTTGCTGGCATCTAAACATTAAATTTTTAGTGTTGCTTTTTTATCAGAAGCTGACAAAGCATCTTGAATGCCATCACACGAGTTGGTAAAGAGCCAGAGGAACCAATGTGAATGCTGGAGCCTGTAAGCTTTAAAAAAAAAGCTGCTTTTTGATGGCAACTTTCCATTTTGGGATATTGCAAAGGTTAAAAAATGAAGGTCACAAGTAGGTCTTCTAACCAAGTGAAGTGATGCAACATTCACCAAAGGAGGGTTTTAATCTGTTGTCCACATTCTCTCATATTTATATCCTTCCCTCCTCGACTCTTCCGAGTCATTGTGCTTTGTATTAACTATTTTCTGTTTGAATAATCATCTTCACTTCCAACAGATACAGAGGAAACTGAATGAGTAGATTCCAAGACAAGAAGGGAATCTACTCAAAAGAGCTTCCTTGTTACACTCTTGTATTAGGCTCTGGTTTCTCCTTACTCTATTTTAAGTTCAAACTGGTTTATATGCCTAAAATATTCTGATTATAAATAAACTGAGGTTAATCTAGGGGTAGCCCAGGATAGAGTTGCATGGAAACCAGGCAGGGTGGCTGGATGTGAATGGGACAAGCTCGTACGTCAGTTAATATTAGAGGCTTCAATATCCTGTCAGAAGCTTAAAGTGATTGTGTCTCACACTCTTTGGTTTCATGGTCACATTCTCCTGGGTTCCCATTTCCCTGACTCAGCAGCTCTGCAGACCTCTTGACGGTGTCTGTCACATTAGCCTTGGGGAGCCTTGGAGAAACTTTTTCTCAGTCCATTGTGCAAGCCTAACTATAGGTACTGTGGAAATGAAGTTTAGTGGCCCTAAGCTGGGCCCCTGGTCAGAGTCTGTCACTGCTTTTCCTGTTGTGAAGGGCATTTTTACCATTTTCTGTCATGGAGAGGATTGAGTGAGGTGTTCCTGGGTTCTGATCCTGCCTCTGCCAGTGACTCCCCATGTGGTCTTGGGCAGGGCTTTTCTTCTCTAGTCAATTTCTGCATCTGTAAAATTAAGATGCTTTCCCTTTATTTTATAAATATAAAAGCCAGTTTAAAATATAATGGCACTTGGGCCTGGCCCCCCATTCAGAGCCTATCAGTCACTGCTTTTCCTGTTGTGCAGGGCATTGTTTTAAGCTTTTATATTTCACATGGTTTCCATGAGACTGGGAGTCTCTGCTACTGAGCAAGCAAAGTATATGAAGATTGGGGGATTCCTGCTGTCTACAATACTTCAGATTGAAAGGTCTGTTACTGGAAAAGGTTTTATGCTTGAAGTACAGATCTCAATTATTGAAATAATTCATTTGCCTCCTTTCATTTCAATAATTCATTAATTTCAGCTGAATGCTTCAGAGAATGGGCCATTGTTGGGGTTGTAAAAAGGGATGTATTGACAAATCTTTTACCTTGCTGTGCTTCCAGTTTTTAATGTTTCATTAGGCATTCTTGAGGCGTTATATAAATGCAGTTTACAAAAGTTCTGACTAAAACCCATTAATTCTAATAGAGCTTGAGAGAAATGATTAGACATACCTTGAAATAATGATAAAAAAATACACTAGATCAATCTTATTTAATTTGCAGCAAGTTATAAATAAATCAACCTCTAAACTGCAGGCATTTTGCATTTTTTCCTCTAGTTCCTGCACTGTAAGGTATGAAAATATCAATTACTATTAGAGATTCAGTGAACCGAGGCAACTTGTTTGCCAAAAATGTCCCTTTAATAAAATTCTGCTGTCTGAAGAAATCTTTGTGTTCTTTCAGATGAGGTGTAAGATACCAGAATCATTTTGTTTCCTAACTCTTCTCCACAGAATTGCTCCATTTAATGCTGAATGTGGCCTAGCCTAATTTGTTTGTCTTTTGAGTACACCGTAAATATGACTGACTTGTCATTGTCCTGTCTTCCCCTCCCTCTGGTTACTCTTCTTTTGACCCAGAGTGCTATTAAGATCCATGTTGTCAAGGAAAATATCTCTACTCCATTAAAATTTAGTACACGGAGACAGACTGGGTGGGATTGTGTGAAGTGTTCCAAATACTACAGAAAGTATTTTTTATAAGTATTCCAGGAACTTTATCATTATATGGCTTATAAAGACTGTATAAGTGAGCTGGTTTTCAGTCTCTTTTTTGCATTTAATCAGATTAAATTACCTTGTTTTACTAAACATGGGAATGGCTGC
This sequence comes from Mesoclemmys tuberculata, assembly GCA_007922155.1. NCBI lineage: Eukaryota > Metazoa > Chordata > Testudines > Chelidae > Mesoclemmys > Mesoclemmys tuberculata. The sequence continues at coordinate 10,552,340 of ML675621.1, forward strand.
ATAGATCCATCCTAAAATTTTGTTTTAAAGAACTCTAGCATTTGGCAAAATATTTCCAGTTGCCCAGCTTCTTCCTACTCATCTATCTGGAACAGGTTTGTCATGTGCAGTATGTAATATATGTTTAAAGATAATCTAAAGCCCTAGAAAAATAGAGCCTCTTGTCTTCTGAAACAACTGGTCGGATTCTGAATTTAGTGCTGAATAACTTTACAACAAATATCTGTCTACAAATTAGAAACCATATTTCTGAGATTTTTCCAGGGAATGGTTCTAAATTGTGCTTTCTGGGTCATTGGTGGGGAATTTCAGGATGGGTGACATCAGGGGCATGTATAAGATCTTATTCTGGGCTAACTACCTAAACACTTTTAATTTTTTTTGAAAGTGAGGGAATATCTGCAGATCATAGAAGATTAGGGTTAGAAGAGAATTCAGGAGATGGTCTAGTCCAACCCCCTGCTCAAAGCAGGACCAACCCCAACTAAACCATCCAAGCCCAGGGCTTTGTCAAGCTGGGTCTTAAAAACCTCTAAGGATGGAGATTCCACCACCTCCCTAGGTTACCTGTTCCAGTGTTTCACCACCCTCCTAGTGAAAAGGTTTTTCCTGATATCTAACCTAGACCTCCCCCAGTGCAACTTGAGACCATTGCTTCTTGTTCTGTCATCTGCCACCACTGAGAAGAGCCTAGTTCCATTCTCCCAGGAACCCCCCTTCAGGCAGCAGTCTTCAGCTATCAATCCCCCACCATCTCTTTTGCAGACTAAATAAGACCAGTTCCCTCAACTTCTTCTCATAAGTCTTGTGCTCCAGTCCCCTAATCATTTTTGTTGCTCTCCACTGGACACTCTCCAGTTTGTCCACATCCTTGCTGTAGTGGTGTGCCCAAAACTGGACACAAATACTCCACATGTGGTCTTACCAATGCCGAATAGAGGGGAATAATCACTTCCCTTGATCTGCTGGCAGTGCTCCTACTAATGCAGCCCAATATGCTGTTAGCCTTCTTGTCAGTAAGGGCACACTGTTGACACTCATATCCAGCTTCTTGTCCACTGTAAGCCCCACTCCCCAGGATGTTTTCTGCAGAACTGCAGCTTAGTCAGTCAATCGGTCCCTAGTCTGTAGCTGTGCATGGGATTCTTCCATCCTAAGTGCACTTGTTCTTGTTGAACCTCATCAGATTTCTTTTGGCCCAATCCTCCAATTTCTTTAGGTCATTCTGTATCCTATTCCTATAATAAAGTCCTGCACAATTAAAAAAGGTGACCTACTGAAAAGGAAATAAGGTTTATCCTTAAGCTTTCTTGTAAACTTTCATTTCTAGAGCTGGTTAGGAATTGAATTTTTCATTTGAGTGATGTTCTGATACAAAACTAAAATTTTCTATGGGAAAACTGCAATTTTTCTAAAAACTTGATTTCTTCCCCTCTGCCACGCCCTCCCATTGAGAATATTAAAAGCAAATATTTCATTTTGGATCTGTTTGACCTGAACTGGGGACTTTTATTTTTTGAACTGATATAAAACAAAATGTTTCAAAACAGGGCCTATCATGATACACTACACAACTTGGTCAGATGGGAGTCTGCATTGAATTATGGGAGTTGTAGTCCAACCAGGAAACCTCACCCCTAGAGGAGAATGGGCGCAGCAGGCTCCTGAACCACAACTCACATAAAGCAGTGTGTTACAATGGGGCAATGCAGTTCATTAAATTGAAAGAACGCTTCTATTTCAGGATGTCTGTTTTGTTTCAATAAAAAATGTTGTCATTTCCAAATCAATATTCTTTAGAAAATTTTGATATTTCAACTTTTTGTCTTGATTAAGGATGAAACCAATGTTGAAATATAGGAATTTTCTATGGGATACAGATTCTGCTTTTAGCTCAGCTCTAACCTTACAGTACACACACAGAATAGTACTGTGAAGATTTAAAGGTGACCTACAACTTGTTCCTTATGGGCTTGATCCTTCATCACCTAAATAAATGGGCATTTCATTGTTCCCCTATTTAGAAGTGGCATCTGACCCTGTATGAAATGTAGAATTATGTGCAGAGTGCTTTAAACAGGACTATCTAAATGTATTGTATGGTGGTTTAGGTTCCCTGAAGTCATGGTCTGCCATCTTCCTTGGTTCTAGAACTGCCACAGTTATGGCTCCTATTCTACTTTGATGTCCCAGCATATCCTATGCCATGACTTCAGGATAAGGTGACCAGATGTCCCGATTTTTATAGGGACAGTCCCAATATATGGGTTTTTTCTTATATAAGCGCCTATTATCTTCTGCTCCCATACTGATTTTTCACACTTGCCGTTTGGTCACCGTACTTCAGGGGACCTAAAACAAAATAGGTAAGTTTAGAATCTGTTATGGTGAGTACCATAGCTATATTTGGTGCCTTAGTGTATAATTCTATAGTATTCCACCTCCCTACTTCCCCCCCCCCCACCCAAGAAAAAATTGTAGCTCTCCTTCTATTCCAGTTCCCTCTTTCCCATTGTAAACATTCAGCCATCCCTACTGATGGGAGTAGGAAGTGTCTGTAAAGGATATAGAAGAAGGCTTAAATATAGGTGTTTTTTATTCGTGATTTTAATCGGGCTTGCCTGTTTTCCATTTCCTTAATTTTTTTTCTCACTTGTGACTTCTGACTGACTTCATTCTTTTAGTCTAGTGTTTATTTCCTTGTATTCATTTTCCTGACCAGTTTACACTGGTCAATATTGCAGTACAATGCTGGGCAACAAAATGGCAGATAAAACGAGAGTCCTGTAGCACTTTAAAAACTAACAAATTTAATTTCTGCAGGCATAAGCTTTTGTGGGCTGCGGCCCAGTTCATCAGATGCAAGAAATAGAAATCAGATAGAGGGTGTATATATATGCATCCAAGGGTAAGGAACAACAATGGGAAGGGTGGGTGTAGGAAAGTCCGTTCAGTTGGAGTAGATGAGGCCTATTCACAACCATTGATTAGAAGGTGAGAATGCGTGAGCAGTGACGATTACTTCTTGTAATGAGAGAACCATTCCAAGTCCCTATTCAGACCCAGTTTGATTGTGTCAAGTTTGCATATAAGTTCTAGCTCTGCAGTTTCTCTTTGAAGGCTGTTTTTGACTTTTTTTTGTAGACAGACGTATGGCAACTTTCAGGTCAGTTAGAGTGTCCTGGGAGACTGAAGTGCTCCCCGACTGGTTTATGGATGTTGCTGTTTTGTCTGATTTGTATCCGTTTATTCTTTTTCTTAGTGACAGTCCGGTTTGGCCAGTGTACATAGCAGAGGGACATTGCTGGCATATGATGGCATATATTAGTTTAGTAGATGTGCAGGTGAACGGTGTGGCTGATGTGGTTAGGACCTGTGGTGGTGTCACTAGAGTTGATGTGCGGGCAGAGCTGGCAACAGGGTTTGTTGCAGGGATAAGTTCCTGGGTTAGTGTTCTTGTTGTGTGGTTGCTGGTGAGTATTTGCTTCAGGTTGGGAAGCTGTCTGTAAGCAAGGATAGGTCTGTCTCCCACAGTTTGAACTCTTTTTTGCTTTTTCTCTAGGGGATCCTTTGGGCTTCTCTGCATGAACCGTTAGTTTGTGGCATGCTGTTTTTGATTTTATTCCCTGTTCAATATGTTGCTGTTACCTTAGACTGTGGACTTCTGCCACAAGTGAAGAGGAAAACCTGTTCCTTTATGTTTTAGAGTGGATCTCCTGTTAATACTGTTGTGCTGCTGCAGATTGTAAATGGCCCTGATGAGTGTGTAGAAACTTAAAAAAAAGAAAAAAAAGTGTGCAATGCTAAAAAAAATCTGTATTTTTAAAAAAATATTTAGAAGTCTAGTGGGTGAATAAGTGCTAAAAGAGTCTATTTGTAGAAAGATACATACTGTGAAATGTAGTTCTGGTACTGAAATGTTAAATTACTAAGGATGCGTGCAGAAATGCAGCAAGCACATCCTACAGCAGGACTTGAAAACAGTTCAGGCTGGTAGTAAGCCAGCACGCTAGGCTGAAAAATACTTGCAGCACCATTCTTCTGCAGTTGAAAAAGACAATAGTTAAACATAACTGGCAATGTTACAATCAACCATTTATCTAATCTCTTATGCAATTCTGTCTTTTGCTTCCTGGGTTGGCCTCACTTCACTGTCTGGTTTTCTTTCTTACCATAGATTATGTATTTCATTTCTTGCACCGTCTGTTTCCTCTTCTCTCGCTCCTTGGCCCCTTCCTACTCCTTTCCAATGTCTACAGTCTTACCTTTTTCCTCCCCCTTTGACATCCCAAATCTCTCTCAATTCTGTGTTTTTGTTTTCCTGAGGTGTCCTGTCAATCTGTCTACTCACATTGTTCAGCCTCCCCATTGTAATCTCTGCTTTCTCAGGCTTTGACTTGCTTGGCCAGATTGTGAGGGTTCTGGTTGCCTTGTAGGCTGAGGCATTGACAGTTCAGCCAAATACAGTAGTTAGCTCATGGGCAACCTCCTAAACTATTTGTTGTGTGACAAGATTATCTAAGCACAAAGTTAGAGTATCTATTTTGATGTTACCATGGTGCCCTGTATTATGTAGTCAGACCACCACTAGGCATGATGTTGGCAGGTCGCAAGAAAAAGAGGAATCCACAGCATAGGTCCCACTTGTTGCCAGGCAAGTACACTCTTATTAATATTTATTGCTCAGGATTTGTGGAGGACACTTCTCTGGGGCTTTATGGAGGCTGCCACTTTTGTTCTTGTAATGGTGTTTCTGGATTCATTCAAGAGTCCACCTCTCTGTGGTTTGCCACTTTTTTCTTTCCTTCCCTAGTCTGAAAGGTCCTGTTGGTTCAACCCCAGTCCCATTGCATTCCTTCCTAGACCTTGATCTGAAGTATTTCATCCTCTGCTATAAGTCCCTGCTGCCACTTTCTTTCAATGCTTCCTCTCCAACAGAGACACCAAGACCAACTCAGAAGCAACTGTGTTCCATCCTTCCTCTATCCTGGCCTAGTGAAGTTCAGAAAAATTTCCCATCCCCCTAAAATCCTGAGGGCCTGGGTTTCTAGGGGGAGAAGCAAACTCGCAGATTCAAACAAATATTTTTATTCAAGGGTCCTTGTCTATGGGCCATCTTAAGATCTTTCCCTGCTAAAGTTTCAGATTAATGCTATAGTATTAAATACACAATGACATGTGTATTACATTAATATTGTTTGTTACAGCAGACACTTGTTGCTCTTACAAAGTGTTGCTGCAAACTGCTGCTTATGAGCAACCTTTCTCCTGGGAACACTTTCCCTACTGTGAATGGTCGACACCCCCATAATGCACACAGGAAAGGGCACCAACATGTTGCTACTAATGAGTGGAACTATTTGAGGTCAGAGTCTCGTCAGAGCTTGTAATGCTTTATTTCTTGATGTGCTGCTCCTGGCATTTGCTGTGAGATATATCCATTTGATTTTTAACACTTTTTTCCCCACCTTTAAACTGGGTCAAGTGTTTCATGCCTCAATTTAAACTTCAATAGTAAAACTGGCCAGAGAGGCAACTGTGCAGATCGAAGTCCTGTTTTGCAGTAATAAATAAAAATACAACCAACATCCTTCTACATTAATACCTCTTACTTGAGAGAATGTTTTAACAGAGGGAAAGATATTCAATATAGTAAACACCACAAACTCTGAAACACTGTGATTATGAAAAAGATCTTTGACACCCTGGTATGCTTTGAGTAGGGACACTTGTGTGACTAGCAACCACAGTGCAGATTATTGTGCAATGCACACTTTGCGCTTTCATGCTCTGAAGTAGAACCATGCTTGAGACTTTTTTTAATTCCATCCCATCCCACAATACCTGCTCCTGCATTGGGATAAAAATACGAGAACCAAAACCCTAAATCCCATAAGAGACAAATTCCCCCATATTTTTTTAAAAGTAACATCATGGTCTGTTGAATATATATTTAAATGGAATTCAGACACAATTTTTACCACTAAAAGAATAAAACAAAACCTTCTTTAAATCATGTTAAAAAAACACAACCCTTTAAGTCCTGTTATAATAGACACCAAATCTTTCTATCCCTTGCTTAAATTTAAGTATTAAAACCTTTATTTAAAAAAAAAAAACCAAAAACTTGCTTTACATTGCTGAAATTCTATTTATGACAAACTGACAGGCGATTTAGTGATTTTTCTGCAAATTACTGCAGACTGGGGTTCTTTTTACCCACCCGATCACGCCCACAACAAACATTTTACCTGTTCCCGCTATTATGGCAGCAGGTGCTGTGGGATCTTACTCTGAAATAATAAAACCTGTTAACTCTGGTATTTCAAAGTATTAAATAAAGAATAATACAGGAAAAATTCAAGTTGGAGTGCTATAGTAGTGTAAATCAGGCATGCAATTGTTTCTGTATTGTCGCTGAAAGAGGCTGATGGCATCCAAAATACCTTGTGTGGGATGTAGTCTTAGTATGCTAAGCTGGCACAAATGTGCCTTGAGAACTCGGCAAACATCCAGTTTGTACTTATTGTTAAGAAAATCAAGGGAAGAATGTCCGTCTGGATTTTTCTTGACCATCATGATGCATAGATAGCATCCAAGAACTCCACTCAAATGTTTTCTGTTTGATGTTTACATTACAAAGAACTAGGTTCTAACTTCCCTCTTCTTCCTTGAAGGGCTGGTGATATTACTGGAGCTATAGCTCAGCCTTGAACCTTTCTTTTCTTCAATGAGGCAGTTTAGTTGAGGGCAACCATAGCTTCATCCTCTGAGTAACTTAAATGGTGATGTCCCAAAACATGGGCAAAGACCTTCCGTTAAGAGGGTAGTGTGAGCAGAAATATTCTGATCGAGAAAAACACACTTCTACAAGGTGTGGGAACTCTTGGTGCTGTCTAAATAAATCAGAAATGAGCTGAAAAGGTCATATTCTTTGCTGTTCTTCAACTAATGTTAATTTGTACTAACCATAGAGCTGTCTAGCAGATGAACAGAGAAAAATGCTATGTAATTTTTCTAACAGAACAGTTCATCCCTTTATCCTCAGCACACCTTTCAAATTTAATATGTGCTAGCTAGAATGCTAATTGTAAAGGAACTTCATTTTGTCTGATTTCATGTATTTCTAGGATAACACAGCAAGTGCCTAGAATTGTAATGAACTTGTATGCTTTACTCAATTAACCACTTACTTGCAGGGTTAGAATATAAAAGAGCACAGGACTTCATGTAACACGTCTAGAATCCTATGGAAAGATTGAATTGTGCTCGCTTACTCAGTCTGCTCTTACATAACTCATTGCTGTTGGTTGTTCAAGTGTCACAGATTGTTGGAGTTTGTTTCCACTAGCAACAGCCATCAGACATTATCTGAACAAGACTTAATTCTTTTAAATTGACCTACAAGAAATGTATGAAGGCGAATGTGGGGGTGGAATAAAGTGGCATGTCAGCATGGTTTCCATTAATATGCTAAGAAGTCTGTGGCAAACCTTGCTCATGATCAAATCAGCAAGGGAGTTTTTTTGTCAACCTTAGACCTCCTCCCCTGATCTTCCTTTTTGCCACTTCCGTGAGAAATTATCTTGGGGGGGAGGGGAGAGAATCAAGGCTTACAGTGTGGATTGAATTTAATTGGGCTTGTGTCAAAGTGAATTTGCAAATATTATTAAACTGCAGGATCAGACCCTGGTGAAATGTCTTGAATGCAGTTTGTTTGTTTGTTTATTAGTATCCTGGGGTAACTTGCCAGTGCTGCCCTTGCGGCGTGTCCGTAGTTGTCAGTTGGGCGGGTGATGATCCGTGCAGACGGAGGCCTTGCACTCCTACAGGCAGGTGCTCTACTTATTTCCTGCCTCTCACAAAAACAGCAGCTGGCACTCCCTCCATCAGTCTTGGGAAGAGGTTTCCAAATTCTTTTTGCTGAGACCCCCTTCAGAGATTCATGTCCCATATCTGCCCTCTTCTTAGGGCAGGGGCAGGGTGCCTGGTATCCATGGGGGTGGGGTACTCACCATGTGACAGTTGATACCTTCGGCTCCCTGCAGGGCTTGAGTGGTTTCAATTTTTGGGTCCTGGTTCCCTGCCTGTTGTGCTACCCCCATGTAGAGGAAGCAAACAGGACTGTGCTAAGGGGCCAAGGTCAGGGCAGTACCGGAAGGCTGCACCTTGAATGCTGACCCCTATCCTGTTCATGGCCCTGTCCGCTTCCCCTGAATAGGCTGTGTCTGATATGGGAAGTGGATGGGGCTCTGTGTTTTGTGGCCACTCTGAAGGGCAGGAGTCAAGAGGGGGCTCTGTACAGGAGAGAGGTCAGTATTCCCAACGTGTAGCCTTCAGTTCCAAGCTCGAAGAGTCCTCACCATATCAGCAGAGAAGGGTAAGTGCCAGTTGGTGGTTACTGTAGCTGTGGCAGAGCGGGAGCAAGATAGGCAGGGAATCTGATCTTGGCAGCCAAGATAGCCCTTTCAGCCCCATTCACTTCCACTACTTGACAGACTCCCCTGTTTACCTGGGGCTTTCAGTGTAGCCTAGTCAGGTCCTCATGTCCCTTATAACTTGGTCTCACCTCCTCCCCTTGTCTTCAAAGGTCATGCCCTACACTTTGAAAACCTCTCCTATAAAGTAAGGAAACAAGGATGGAAAAAGAAAAGGCAGAAAGGGAACCTGAATTTGGCACTGCTTTCTGGCCATTTCCTGTCCAGTTTTGATGTCGTCAATTCAAGAAGGATGTTGGTAAATTGGAGCGGATTCAGAGAAGAGCCCCAAGAATGCTTAAATGATTGGAAAATGACATAGCGATAAACAGATTAAGCACCTTGAGCCTTGTTTAACAAGGAGAAGGTTAAGTGTTGACTGATCACAGTTTGAATACGTTTAGGGGAAACAGAAATTTGACAACACAGGGGTTTGTCTAACACAGGGATGTCCAAACTTTTTGAATCACGGGCCACAATGCGTTGTAAAATTTGACAGAGGGGCCGGGCAAGGATCAGATGGATGGAGTGTACATTTATGTACACAGCACCCAACACACTGCACCCAGCAGCCAGCACTTCAGACCACTCTCCACTGTGAAATTGACTCGCCTTTGTCAATTTCGGTGGCGAAGCTGGAATCACAGGGTACAGTCTCCGCCGTGAAATTGACTCGCCCTTGTCAAGCTGTGCTGTCGAAATTGACAGCGGGGCTCACAGCGCTGAATTTCCGCCGTGAAACTCACTCTCTACTCTTAAATTCCGTGGCGCAGCTGCAGACTGCCTGGCACAATACCATTTTAAGAACCGGTTGGATGTTCACACTGCCTGGCCCAATTTTAAGAACCCGGGACCCGGTTCGGCGGGCCGGATTAAAAAGCATGAAGGGCCGTATGTGGCCCGTGGGCCGGACTTTGGACATGCCTGGTCTAATAAGTCCTAGTGGTTGGAAATTGAATATAGACATTCCAGACTGGAAAGTAGGTGTACGTTTTTAACAGTGAGGGTAAAATCCTTCTCCTTTTCTGTCCTCTTTAAGGAGACCCATAAAGGAGATACGTTCCATCCAGTTTCCATATTCCTTGGGTGGATTCCCATGCTACATCAAGCTCTGATCTCCATCAGGTACCTTTTATGTTCACTGGGCCTTTTCTTGGTCCAAAACTGTAGCCTTATCACCTAGTTCTCCATCCCAATTGTCTTTTTAATCAGGCCTAGTCAGTAGTGCTTTGAATGGATCCAAGTAGAATGGGCTTGGAGTAGTTATTCTGTAATAGTCGTAGGGCTTCTGGTTCTGGGGAAACAGATTTGGCCTGGGGTCGCTGCCTGGCTCCTGTTCCTGGCTGGTATGTTGCTAGGCAGACCTAGGACTTGTATTTAGTAGCCTGGTGTTGGGGTGTAATTCTCTAAGCCCAGTGGTTCTCAAACTTTTTGTACAGCAACCCCTTTCACACCGCAAGCCTCTGAGTGCGACCTTCTTGGGCAGCCAGGGCTGTGAGCCCTGCCATGTGCAGGGCTGACAGCCCCAGCCCTGCTGCTTAGGAGCTAACAGCTCATGAGCCCTATTTAACCCCCTCATGACCCCCTGAGGGGTCGTGACCCCCAGTTTGAGAACCCTTGGTCTAATCTGTCTCATGATGTGGCTGCACCAATTGAGATCTGTAGGATGCCTTAAGGGATGTGGTACCTAGGTGAAATGACTGATCTTTCTGCATTGGAAATTAATCTGGGAAACCAGCCAGTGGGAGGAATAGGAGGGTTGGCTGCAGAAATCCTGTGACTGGGATAGGCTGACATCTGCCTAAAAGCCAAGAAGGTTCTGCAGTAGTTTTGTCAGGTCATGGGAAATAGCTACTAGGTAAGAAAAGTTTGCTAGATCTTTCACTTTTTAGAAAGCGTGTAAGTTCTAATTTAGAAATTTTAACTGTCCTGTTGAATCTTTTACCTTTTTGCTGTGCTCCAGAACTTGAATTTCAACTGAAAAAGTAGTGGAAAAATTGCTTGTCAAACATACATTCAGTCAACTGAACTACTACAAAACCAGAAAAGTAGTGCACAAGGAGTTTCAAGCAAGTCACGTCTGAATTCACTGTGTAACAGTGCTGTCAGTTAATAAATCTGGTAAAGCTTTTCCTTATTGAAGCAGGCTCATTCTAAAATGTTAACTTCACACTTTAATTTATGAACTTCTTTTCTACAATAAATAAAATCAGAAAAGATGTAGTTAACCTGTACTACATACCATATGGATTTGAGTCTCAGCTTGATGGCTGGCACAACAAGGATCAGCTGTAAGCTGCTTTCATACACCATCTCCTGCCTTAGAAACTTATCTGTATGTTTTACAGTACAAATAATAGATTTTTGTAAACTTCTAAAAATACATTCTAATGTACTAAGCATTTTGGCACAGGTTATACATAGTGAACTGGGGATTTAGTAGTCCAAGGGAGGAGGAATCCATTTTGTGTGTAAACTCCAGTCTCTTTTATGGAAACATATAAGCCAGGCTGAAGGAAGTAAAGATCCAGGCACAGTTTTACCTGTTTTCACTGAACTCACATGCAGTCTTCTCTTAAGAATACAGGACAGTGCCTAAAGTTACCCTTACATTCAGCTCATGTTCAGTGGGTCACTGATAGTTTAAGCCTCGGTAAGGTCCCTGAATTTACTTCTTACCAAGACTTGTTTGTCGTATTTAGATGGCTTTGGGTTAGTCTGTCTGATAGCAATGGCTCTTATGAGCAGAGTCTCCTGTGATTCTAATATCTTGCTCTGAAGCATGAGACCTGAGACTAGATGATCATGTCTGGTATGCCAGCTCCTGTATTTATGCCTTGTTGCACCTCCCTGTGTTCACTCATATATAGTCCGCTAAAGTTCTGACAGTGTCTAGGCCAGTGGTTTTCAATCTTTTTCATCTCACGGCACACTGACAAGGTTCTAAAATTGTCAAGGCACACCATCAGTTTTTTTTTCCGGGTCGTGAAACCAGAAGTCCCGTGATGTCATATTGCTGGGACTCAGGAGGAGAAATGGAGGCAGTCTGCCCCGGTGATGTCACGGCGGCAGGGTTCTGGCTGCGCAGCACTTCCTGTCATTTACTTGTGGCTCACTGTTGCGGCACACCTGCGGACCTTTTGCGGCACACACATGTGCTGTGGCACAGTGGTTGAAAATCCCTGGTCTAGGCAATTGACTTCCTTGCCTGCTGCTGGAGCGGAGCAAAGCAAAGTGCACTTAAAAAACCCTAGACAATGACTAGCTGTCACTTTTTCCTGTGATGCTGCCTGAGGCAGGTAATTATAAAAAAGTATGGTTTTATACCATTATGGCTAAGAAGGCACTAGCACCATGGTTACGGCTCTAATGGTAAAATTTGAGTTCCATTAAATAAAATGGGGCTAAATCAATTCTTATAGGTCCATAGCCAAGCATAAAACCCCTTCCCAACAATGGGATCCATATCCTATAATAAATTCGGGAAACTTTTCCTTCACTCTTTCAGGGGATACCTTATTTCCAAGCACAGAGTTTCACAACGAATAATCCATTCAGCTGGTTCTTTTGAGACTTTCTACAGAGAAATAAAGTTGAACTTGTGAAAAAAATTGTTTTCTGATGAGTGTGTGAAGTTCGAAAGTATCTCTTTTAAAAAAAAGAAAAGATCTTGTCAAGGTGAATAGACCTGGTAGACAGGAAGGCATGAATCTCATCACAGAATATGCCACTTACAGTTAAAGTTTAAGATTTGTCCGCCTTACATGCAGAAAAGCTGAGCATCTTGTGAAGAATTATGCAGGGCCTCGCTATTCATTTATCACACACTGCAAAGTAGGTGCCATTTTTATCAGCAGATGTCATCTTTGGCTGTAGAGTTCTGCAGACAGCTGTTCTGTCTTGCAACTCTCATCTTTAATTTGCCTTCTATAATCACTAATTCCCAGTAATTTAGAGTGCATGTAGGAGAATAGGACTGCTTGTTCCTTATTTGAATATTCAGCATTGCCAACTCCCAAGTGTTCAAAAAACAAGTATGGCCCCAAAATCAGGATGCTTACATTTGGTTCTATTTACTTGCTCTATGGTTTTTGAGCATTTAGAGTTCACTTTTTCAAGCTTTTCTTGGCAGTCGTAAGGGTTAGAAACCTTGTATAATAATAGCTGACATTCATAAGTGTATAATCTGAGGGTTAAACACCAACTATGGTCAGACTTGTGATAAAATTGCCAGAGTTAATACTAATTAATAGATTCTTTTTTAAGTTGAGACAGGACCAGTAAATCAACTAGCGTAACCTCCAGTATAAGTTTTTCCTTTGAGCCCAAAACTTTTGTTTGACTGAAGTATATCTTCCAAAAGACCTCTGCTCTCGGACTTGAAGACTCCAAGAGTTGGAATCCAGCACTTCTGTTGGCAGTTTGTGCCAGTGATTAATTACCCTCACTGTTAACAATTTCTTATTTATAACTTTAATTTGTCTGGCTATTTTGCTTACTCGTCTTCAAGTGCTTGATCATGTCCATTCTGGATTAGGTCTGTGTGTGCTGCATGTACCTGTGCCGGAAATTTTTCCCCTAGTGGTATCCATAGAGCCAGCTCTAGTGCCTTCTGCAGTGGTGCATGTACACGCTCGTATATAGAGTGCTGACGGCCCCTCTCCCTTCCAGTTCCTCCTTACTGCCCATGATGGCACTGGAACACGCTCTTGCTCTTGCAAGTATTCATAGTCCTAGTGGTTTGTTCGTTCGATAATGTAGCATACATAGTTTAATAGTTAGTTTAGTGGACTTTATCCCAGGGTTGGGGCATGCCCTGATCCCCATAGTCTAAACCCTATGCTTCTTGCAAGAAATTGATGTCTCTCAGTGACTCAGACATGGTTGTCTGAAGTGTTTAGGAGAAACACGTGTGGGAAAAGTGCAAAATTTGCAAAAGTTTTTGTTCTTGAACAAGAAAAGACAAAAACATTAGACTCGGGGGCCATTCTGATGAAATTGGCACTTAGACCAGCATCGGAATGAGATTAGACTCGATGCTAAGCACTACGGTCTTGACAAGAAGCGCTCCCCTGGAATCGGTGGCCACTTGGCACTGATAGACATTTCCAGCGCTGAAGAAGCGTTCAAAGAAGGGCCATGCCAAGAGGGGATGCTCGCAGGTATCGAAACAGAGTAAGAGATCAGGCATGTCAGTGAGATCTATGTTGGGCCACTTATTCCTATTGGCACCGAAAGGATCTCTGCCTGTACAAGTGTTGAGCCTGGTGCCAGTACTGCCGACGACTCCAGGAAGTGGCAGAGGGCCCATCACCTGGTGGTTCCCACCACGCCAGAAGTGTTCCAGGCGATGAAGGATCTCCTAGCAGTACCAGTGCCACCTACACCTAAAGAAGAGAGGCCTGCCCACCGTGATTTGACTACCCTTTTGGGGAATTAGTTGAGGGGAAAGCCAGCACTGTAATTGTCCCCCCCAGCGGGGTGCCAGTTGCTGGACCATCCACGGTTACCGGGCCAACAGTACTAGTCCGTGGAGCGGAGTCACCAGGGGTTGGGATCCCATCTTTGGTCTCCGGACTGTGCCTTGGAGTGCTGGCACCAATCTCCAGAGCGTCAGCACCAACCCCTGGAATGACGGCATAGGTCACCAGAGCACCATTCTCCAAGACCATGGCACCCATCTGATTCCCGAGGCAAGTCCCTGGAGCCCTGGCACCTCTCGCCGAATACTTACAGGAAACCTAAGGACAAAACACAGTCATGGGACTCCCAATGTCAGGGCTTCCGGCACCACTCCCCAACGCCAGAGGCGTCAAGAGGATGTGCAGAGAGGCAAGTAGCACTAGCTCCTTCATGGTCACCCAGGGACACTTCCTTGGACTTGGAGGGAGAAGTAGTAGTCCCTCCAAAGGGACAGCCTGTTTGCCAGTTGGCTGGTTTTCCCATGCTACCCCAGATGGGTTCCTAGTCACAGGGACAGTGGCCTAGTCCTTGGCAGTTTTGGAATCTGTGGGGGTTCCCACAGCCTGCGGTTCTGCAGGCTTATTCAGCGACTGGACCTTGGTACTGCATTCTTCAGTAGTCCAGGGAGCGGCACTGGACTTAGATGTGGACTCGGAGCAGGAAGGGGCACAGTTAGCCAGTCAATCAGAGGCTACCTCACGCAGGGAAATGGATCTGGTACCCCTTCAGGTACTAGCCTCCTCTTCCTCCTCTCTGGAGGGGGCAGTAGTGGGGGCCCGCCATATCGACCCCTCTGGATGACTTCAGGGCCCACAAGTACTTGTTAAAGCAGGTGGCAAGCAGCTCAAGGATCAAGATAGAGGAGCTCAAGGAACTGGTTGATGAACTTTTTGGCGTTCTGGCATCTGCTGTCCTATCTAGGATCTACGATGGGGTGTTTAAAACTAGCCAAGGTGTGGTGACAGACTCCAGCCTCACTGCCCCCCACATCTACCCAATCAGAAAAGAAATATTATGTGCCAGCCAAGGGCTTCGAGTACTTATGCACTCACCCTCAACGGGATCACTGGTGGTCCTGGCCTCTGAGTGTGATAGATGCCCAAATGAGTTCTACACCTAAAAATAAAGAGGCTAAGAAACTGGATCTCTTTGGCTGTAAGATTTATTCAAGGGCAAGCCTACAGCTGTGGGATCCAACCAGCAGATGGTGTTGGGATGGTACCATTTTATCTGGCAGTCCCTCAAAGTTCATGGACTCCCTGCCACAGACCTCCAGGCAGGAGTTTGAGGCAATCCTGGAGGAGGGGAGAGCAGTGGCCAGGGCTTCTTTGCAAGTGGCATTGGATGCTGTAGACTCAGCAGCTAGAACTATGGATTCCACAGTCTCTGAGAACATCCTGGCTCCAATCGTCAGGTCTCTTGACAGAGGTCCAGCAGTCCAATCCAGGACCTCCCCTTTGATGGGACAACCTTGTTTGCTGACCAAACAGACTCAAGGCTGCATGGGCTGAAGGACTCTCAGGCTACACTGCACTCCCTGGGTCCGTACACCCCTTCTTTCTCCAGAAGCATTTTAAGCCATGCTAACCACAATGGTTTGGAGGGCGTTATCAGGGAGAACTCTACAGAAAGAAGAACAAAGGGTTTAAATGCCGCCAGGGCCACTTGCCAGCCTCCGCCTACCAATCGGGCGCAAGTCATCACCCATTGGGGTAAACAGAACTCTTGAGGGTGCACCTAAGGGTGACCTACGAACCATCACTACAGATCCAGACTTTGTTTTTTTCCTCCTGCTTTGCCTGGTTTCTTCCAGCCTAGTCGGCCATAACATCAGACCAATGGGTGTTTAGTACAGTGGCTACGGGCTACATCCTACAGTTTTTCCCTCCCACCCCACCCCCCACCATCCCCATCCCTCTTCAGGGACTCCTCTTACAAGCAGCTACCCACTCAAAAGGTTCAGACCCTCTTGCAGGTGGGTGCTGTGGAAAAGGTTCCTCAAAACTTAAAAGGGAGAATCTTCTATTCCCTTTGCTTTTTAATCCTAAAGGCAAAAGGTGGGCTCAGACCTGTTTTGGACCTGTGAAACCTTGACAAATACCTCAGAAAATGGAAGTTCAGCATGGTCTCCCTGGCTGCTGCTATTCTCTCTCTGGATCCAGGCAACTGGTACTCCGCCCTCGATCTTCAAGATGCCTATTTCCATTTTCCCAGTACACAGAAGATTTCTGCTTTTTCACAGTGGGCAATCAGCGCTTCCAGTTTACGGTGCTCCCATTCGGCCTATCCACGGCGCCACGTATGTTCACCAAATGCATGGCTGTGGTAGCAGCCCACTTCAGGCTCAAGAAATACAGGTCTTCCCTTATCTGGACAACTGGCTTATCTGGGGTCGATAGAGGTTGCAAATTCAGTGTGGCACAGAAGTCTTGAGACACCTGTTGAGTTCTCTGCCTACTGGTAAACGAGCAGAAGTCAACGCTCATACCGGTTCAGAGGATACAGTTCATTGGGGCAGTCCTAGACGCTATGCAAGCCAAGGCACTCCTACCAGAGGCCAGATTTTGGCCCATTTCAGATCTCATAGCCAGTTCGTTAAGTCACCTGCTTACCATGGCAGGGATGTGCCTCTGCCTCCTGGGGCACATGGCAGCATGCACTTACATGGTCCAGAACACCTGTCTACATCTCAGACAGTTGCAAATGTGGCTAGCATTAGTACACGCCACATCCAGACATCAGCTGGAGAGGATATTTTCCATTCCCCTGCGGATACTTGTCTGTCTCTGTCCTAGTGGATGAATCCTCAACACGTGATGGCAGAGGTTCAATTACTGGCCCCAAGGCCGATGTTATCATTGGTTTTGGATGTGTCGGATCTGGGGTGGGGAGCTCACCACGGAGCGCTTCAAACTCAAAGTCTCTGGTCCAAGGACAAGACCGCTCTCCACATCAGTGTAAAAGCACTCAGAGCAGTGCGTCTGGAGTGTGAGGTGTTCCTCCCTCACCTCTCCAACAAGACCATGCGGGTTCTCCTGGACAACGTGGTGGCAATGTACTACATCAACAGGCAAGGGGGAGCCAGATCCGTGATCCCCTGCTGGGAGGCCTTGCGCCTTTGGGACCTCTGGATGAGCCACAGTATTCAGCTGGAGGCACTGCACCTTCCCGGGGTCAGAAATTCTTTAGCACATTGCCTAAGCAGGTCCTTATGCTCTCACCACGAGTGGTTGCTACATCCAGAGATGACAGACTCCATCTCCTGAAAGTGGGGCACTCCCCTGGTGGGCCTCTTTGTGACTGTTGAATAGGAAGTTTGCTCTCTTATTCTCTTTCCATGGGCTCAACAAAGCTTTCCTGACGCATTTCTCCTCTCATGGTCGGGCAGCCTCATGTATGCCTTTCCCCTGATCCCATTGTTGCACAAGGCTTTCATAAAGATCAAAAGGGACAGGGCTCAGGTCATCCTGGGAGCCCCAGCATGGCCTCGCCAGCATTGGTTTGGCATGCTATTAGTTATTGGTGGCCCGCCCTTGGAGGCTCCTGCTATGGCTGGACCGCCTTTCCCAGGACCAGGGTCAGCTGTTGCACCTGGACCTGGATTCACTGCACCTGTTGGCATGGAAACTACATGATGATGTTTGGAGGAACAACTATGCCCAGCTCATGTTCAAAAGATTCTGTTGGAAAGTAGGAAGCCATCTATGAGTGCTAAATGGAAGCGTTTTACCTGCTGGGCTGTGAATCAAAACAGCTCTCCAGTGAAAGCACCTGTCCAAATAATCCTGGACTATTTGTTCCACCTAAAACAGGAAGGCCTGGCCTTTTCATCAGTTAAGGTACACCTGGCAAAAATTTCTGCCTTCCACCATCTGTCCAAGCTAGAATGATCTTCTCACACGAAATGACAACTAAGTTTCTACAGAGACTGGAGAGACTCCTCCAATCTGAGTCCTGATTCCCCAATAGGATCAGAACCTTGTTCTCTCTCTGCTCACTGACCCTCCCTTCGAGCCCCTGACTTCATGCTTGCTCACGCACCTGTCATGGAAGGTATCATTTCTGGTGGCCATTACCTCAGCAAGGATATCGGAGATTAGAACCCTAACCTCAGAACCTCGCTACACGTTTTTTACAAAGATAAGGTTCAGTTACGCCTACACCCAGTGTTCCGGCCAAAAGTAGTCTCCCGCTTCCATGTCAATCAGGACATTTTTCTGCCAGATTTCTATCCAAAGCCACACAACTCCAGCGAGGAGAGGTGCTTCCATTCTCTTGATATAAGAAGGGCTGTAGCATTCTACATTGACAGGGTCAAGCCCTTCTGTTGCTGGGTGCAGCTCTTCTTTGTGATTGCCGAGCATATGAAAGGTGGTCCGGTTTTCTCGCAGCATATCTCGTCGTGAATCATGACATGCATCCAAGCCTGCTATCAACAGCCGTGGGCAGTGCCCTCAGTGTCATTGTCAGCCCACTCTACAAGAGCGCAAGCACCTTTGATGGCTTTTCTTGCTCATGTGCCTATTGAGGATATTTGCAGAGCTGCTATGTGGTCTTCAGTCCATACATTCGCATCCCATAGCAAGCTCAGGACGATGTGGCGTTTCCAAAGTGGCGTTGCAATTGTCATGGTCACGAACTCCTACCTGCTTCCAGAGGTACTGCTAGTAAGTCACCTAATTCAGAATGGACATGAGCAAGCACTCAAAGAAAAGAGAATGGTTACTTACCTCATAACTCTTGTTCTTCAAGATGTGTTGCTGATGTCCATTCCACAATCCACCCTCCTTCACCTCTGTTGGAGTTCCGGCAAGAAGGAACTGGAAGGGAGGGGGGCTGGCAGCACCGTATATCTGAGCATGTCTGTGTGCCATTTCAGAGGATGCTAGAGCCAGCCCTACAGATTACCACTGGGGGAAAAATGTCTGGCATCGGTGCATGCGGCGCACGCACACCTAATTCAGAACGGACATAAGCAACACATCTCAAAGAACAACAGTAACGGTTGTTTCTTCTTCCTTTCTCCACTAAGTTAAAAACTTTTTTAGTATCTGGAATTTTCTTTACATGAAGATATTTAAACTGTAATCAAATCACCTCTCAATCCTTTTGGTAAACTGAACAGATGGAGCCCTTTAAGTGTTTCTCAGTGCAAGGCATCTTTTCAAGCCCGAGTCATTTGTGTTTTCTGTACCCTCTTCAGCTTTTTCACCATCCTTTTCCAATTCATACAGTTCTGGTGTCCACAGTATTCCAGTAGTGGTCTCATCAGTCCCATGAATATGAATAAAATCACCTTCCTCCTCACCCCTCCCCTGTTTTACAACCAAGGATTTCGTTAGTTCTTTATACCACAATATTGCACTGGGTTGTTTATCTCTCTGATCTCTCAATCTTTTCAAGTCACTGCTTTTCAGGCTATAGTTTCCCATTACTTTGGTATGGCCTGCATTCTTTGTTTCTAGATGTATGACCTTCCCTGTATTAAAAGACCTCTTAATTGCTTACCAAGCACTCCAGATCACTCTGTATGACTGCCCTGTCCTCATTACTTAATTTAATATTAGTCCAGTCATGTTATGTACACCAATCCTCAGTACTTTTCCCCCTTACTCTCTTAGATGATGTGAACTAGCAGAGTAACATCTCCCCTAAGCCCTCCCTAGGGAAGTCTTAATCCATTTCCTGGAATAGTGGGAGGGGTTGGCACCAGTAATCTCTGCATGAAGAGCCTCTGTTTAAATCTCATACAATTGTCTCCCATACTCTTCTTCTGAGTCTGTTTGCATGCTGCCTCAGTCTTCCATTTGTGTACCTGTCAACTATCTCTCCACTAAAATCTCTGCTTAAAGCCCATTTCTTTTTGACAGTCCACCATAGAGAAACTTATAAATTGAAACTGTTACTACTATAAACATCTAAAATGTTTTGCTTTGCATATATTTATGCCATCTTCTCACTTTGTGGGAAAACTGCACTCTGCAGCCTGACTTCCCACCATATTTTTAACTCTGGTAAAACTTAGTCATTCCAAGGAATTCATGATCTATTTACCATAAAGCTTTTTACATATCTTTATAACTTTATAGAAGTAAAAATTGTCTGCTTTTTGTCAGTGATATAAAACTCAATTTTGCTTCTGTTCATGCAAACTTGTCTTCTCTAGTATTTATGCTTCATACCTCTTTTTTTTTTCCTACTAGATTGGAAACGTTACTAGTTGCAGACGTGTTTGCACTGGCATAATGTGCATTTTAAATAGTGCATTTAAAATAGACTTGTCTCAAGTTTATAGCACAAACAGACCTTGGACTGTGTAAAGCCCATAGCAGTGGGGAAAATACCCAGATAGCAAGGAAAAAAGTAATCTTGGCCTGCCAAAATGTTGTTTGGTTTCCTAAGTAAAAATGCAGTGTGAGAAATCAATTCAGCTTGTTCTCCTACACATCTACATATTAAAATGTTTGGCTCCATCTGAGAAAAGAAACCATTCAGCACTAAGTTAACTCAAATTGTCTGTTTTCATCAATGGTTTCAAGCTCTTAGCTTGGAAATTGACAAATAGGGATTCAGATGGACAAGAGCAACTGGAAGCCTGAGCCTAAATTACTGGAATTCTAAGCAAAAATAGCTCTCTTTTAGCAGGAAGAATTTACCATGTAATCAGACCCATCCTCCCCCGCCCGCCCCCCCCCCCCCCGAAGGCATGAAAAATTATGGGCATATAGAGACTTCTAATTCATGACAGATGACAAGGATCAGGAACATATAGTTCTCCGAGCAAAAGAAATCGAGCAAAAGCAGAAGCCATCTTATGCTGGTATAATGCATCTGTACTGCTGCTTTTGCTGATATAATCATGTTGCCCGTACACACACCCAATTGAGAATACTACACTGGCAAAATTATCTAGTGTAGAACTGCCTCGAGCAATCCCTCTGGGAGGGAACTGAACTAAGATCTATAATCAACTTTACTTTTCAGCAACCAAATAGAATTATCTTTACTGTACTTTAAGCAGAATTGATTCTTAAACTTATGTAGATTCAAAAGTGTACTCGAATCAGTTTGTTTAAAGAGTACGCTGATCTGAATCTGCTAGTCAGGCATTTGCATTTTTCATAGGCGGCCACCGTGGTCTCGTGGCCACCAGAAGATTTTTTTTTTTGTGGTCATGACAGTCTCTGAAACATGGACGAGATTGGGGTGGGGAACTGGTCCCTCCCTGCAGTACCCAGCTATAGCTCCTGAATAGCTGTTACCAAGAGCAGCAAGATGCGTTGCTTTGGTGTTTGCACTTGTGTTGCCAGCAGGGATCAGTGCCCTCTGCCATGTAGCTTCCTCAAGGGCTCTGGGCACTGTCTCTGGAGACAGATGGGGCTGGTGTGTGTGGGTATGCCTGAGGCAGCTCTTGTCAGGGGAGGTGGTTGCAGGGCTTGGTTGCTGGGGCGCTGCTCTGTGCAGCTCCCCTGCTCCTTCCTGGCGGGGAAATGAGGAGCCTGGCACTCCACTGGCAGCCAGTGAGTTCCTGACCCATTTTCCCCAGGATAGGCTCTCGCTGCAGGACCACGGGAGTCAGGGACAGAGACAGGTTTGTCAGAGCAGCCGCCAGCAAG
This sequence comes from Mesoclemmys tuberculata, assembly GCA_007922155.1. Classification (NCBI taxonomy): domain Eukaryota; kingdom Metazoa; phylum Chordata; order Testudines; family Chelidae; genus Mesoclemmys; species Mesoclemmys tuberculata. The sequence continues at coordinate 10,573,896 of ML675621.1, forward strand.
AGTTGGTGTCCGCACTCTGAGGCCGCCAAAACTTTTTGGGGAGAAGTTTAGTGAACGTTTTGACTGTAAATTAAACTTGATCCACAGCTCCTTTAATTCTCAATAGGAGAGCTGTTCTTCTCCCCCACCCTCCCCCCCCAAAAAAACAAAAAAAAAACCCCAAGTTTTTTTTCTAGCACTTTCGACTCCCATTAGCTTAAATCAAACTCTTTGCATGTTAGTATCTGCTCAAATGTGGTCAGAAGTTTAAATTCTTTGACTTAGTGACCTGGCAATTGCTTTGAGATTTGTAGCAAAATAGGACTTCAAACATTTGTACAATTTTTTTACCAAGAACATTGTTAACAATAATTGCCATCTGTTACTCAACAAAGCTTAAATGAATGGAATAAATAGGCACCTATTTTCCTATTGTGTAAAAGGTTCTCTTGGTAAAGCGCAAGATAATGCCATTTATAACTTCCAAGCTTTGTCTGCTTCCCTAGAATGTGGAACTCTAGGAGTTAATTCAGTGAAAGTAAAACATTACAGAGCTTCTATATTTGGAAGAATTAACTGAATCAAACAGCCCACTTCATTTAAAACACTGAAATTTTTTTGTCTGATTTCATAATGTATATATTGTAATTATCTCTTGATCCTGTCATGTTTAGCCATGAAGATGAGCTTTAAGAGAGCTTGTTTTGTGCCCTGATATAAAGTAAGCATAAATATGTAACTTACAGCAAATTGATGGCATTTCTTTTGTTTGTCACTTGATTGTAGTAATTCTAAACCAGTTATTCAATATGAACAGTTATTGTGACCTTTATTTGGTATGCTTACTCTTTGTACATGGTATAAATAGTGTTAAACTTCACCTTTTGATTACTTTGTTAAGATCAGGATTCTTGTATTTGATATCTTCTCAGGATTTCCAGAAGGGTAGCTGTGTTAGTCGGTTTTTAGCAAAACAGCAAGAGTCCTGTGACACCTTTAAAGACTAACACATTTATTTGGACATAAACTTTCGTGGGCAGAAACCCACTTTGTTGGATGCATGGATTATTGTTCTCAGGATTGTTTCCATCTTTATGGATGAAAAGCTGCTTCAAAGGAAATAGAGGGATAATTACACTACTAAACATACTCTGTGCTATAAATACAATTGAACCGGGGTTTACCTCTGGTTCAGCTGCAATTTGTAATATAGATGGAATAAGTGCGTTTCCTAACTTAGACAAGCCCTAAGATGACAGGGACAGTCAATTTATTTTTTGTCAAGGTCCAAATATCTTGGTCAAGGTATAGTCAAGGTCCAGACTTCAGACAAACATTCTTCACACCTCAGTAACAATAATGATGATAAGGGCAAGTCTACTGTACAAAATTAAGTTAACTGACATCGACGTTCAGCCACTGCAGTAATTACTGCCGTTTTTTATGCCCATGCTACGCCCCCTCTGTTGTCCTTGTCGGGAGCACTTCCCCCAATTTAACTGACAGTGTGGCCATATTGTGGGGTACTGACTACCCAGATCCCTGCCACCTGGAGCTGACAGTCCTGCCTTGTCAATCCTTTAGCGGTGGGGCTCTGGCCATTAGCCCAGTGGTTACATGGCCTTTGACAGCCTGAGCTTAACTGAGTTTAACTACTTTAGTTTCTAGACTGATTTAGTTGAGTTGGTTAAACCTTGTTGTGTGAACAATTAAAAAAATTGGTTTGAATGCTAATATCCAGTTAGTTGTAATTCGGGGTGACTCATGGATGTATGGTATACCATATTCATTTGAGGCTGAGAAATTATTGTGAACGTAGAGTAATGCTCTTTATCTTCCAGCTCTCTATCTTAGTCCCATACATACGGTCGCTTACTTATGCTTCTGCACATCTGTCAAATAAACATCTAATTTTGCAAATAGTCATGGCTTTGTTCCATGACATCTTGATAATGTTGGCAGGCCCCCATAAATCAGGTACTTAAGGAACTGGGTATAGACACTGAGCCATTCATCCAAGGAGAATGAAAACTTTCTGAATTCAGGATAAATTGGGGGAGTGGCAAATAATGAAGACGACAGGTCCCTGACCCATAGTGAGCTGGATTGTTTGGTAAACTGGATGCAAGCAAGCAAGCAAATGTGTTTTAATATTGCCAAATTTAAATGTATATGTCTAGGAACATGGGCAGCATTGTGGATAGAGTGACCTAAGTCTTTCATAGTCACTGCTTCCCAGGATAAACATCAGTTCGCAATGTGATGCTGTGGCCCAAAGAGCTAATGTGGGATCCTGGGGTGCCTAAACAGGGGAATCTCAAGTAGGAGTTAGAGCAGTGGTTTTCAACTTTTTTTTCATTTGGAGACCCCTAAAAGTTTCAAATGGAGGTGTGGCTCTATTTGGAAATCTTAGACATAGTGTACAGACCCCCAGGTTCTGTGGACCAGAGGTTGAAAACCACTGTGTTAGAGGTTATTTTACCTCTGTATTTGGCACCGGTGCCATTGCAGCTGGAATACTGTGTCCAGTTCTGGTGCCCACAATTCAGAAAGGATGTTGATACATTGGAGAGGGTTCAAAGAAGAGCCATGAGAATGATTTAAGGATTAGAAAACGTACCTTCTAGTGATACTCACAGCTCCATATATATAGCTTAACAAAGAGAAGGTTAAGGGATGACTTAATTACACTCTCTAGATACCTACATGGGGAACAAATATTTGATCATGGGATTTTAATCTAGCAGAGAAAGGTCTAACATGATCCAATGGCTAGAAGTTGAAGCTAGACAAATTCAGACTGGAAATAGGGTACACATTTTTTATAGTGAAAGGTAGTTAATCATTTAATGCAATTTACCAAGCATCATGATGGATTCTCTATCAGTGACCCTTTAAATCAAGACTGGATGTCTTTCTAAAAAATCTGCTCTAGGAATTATTTGGAGGAAGTTCTCTAGCCTGTATTATACAGGAGGTCAGAATAGGTGATTACAATGGACCCTTCTGGCCTTGGAATCTATGAAATTTACTATGAAATCCTGGCCCAAGTCATTGACGTCAATGGAAGCTTTGTCATTGAATGAAGGGGGTGGGGGCAAGATTTCACCTCAAGTTTAAGAAGAGTACTCCAATCTAGACACCAATGTGCTTTGTCTTTGAATGCCAAGCTCCCCCTATAATGTTCTTGCTACCATAATCTATAGTTGTAGATGGCTTTCTTTCTATTCACTTTTTACATAGAAAAGAAAACAAGCTATATAAACGTCCCAATGTATTTACCGTTTGTCTAATCATAGCTATCCTTGAAATATTTAATTATATGAATGCTTAAAATATAAAGCAATTGCTAGTGAACTTTATAAACAAAGTTTGTTTATAAAAATCCAACTTTTAAAAAATTAAAATAAACAGTGGAAACAAAATTCAGAGGACGCCAAATGGGGAGGGAAGGAGTAGATAGGAAGGAGGTGGAGGCGAGGCTCATGCATTTAATAGGATTATTCAGATACTTCCAGGAAAGCACTCCATATCTCTGAGAATTTTTCTTGGGTATTTCTGTTATGGCACACAATTCTTCCCATGGTGGCCAAGCTTATGGTTCCAATCTTCAATTGTTGGTCACATTTTGGATTTCCATTTTTGTAGTACTAAACTTTTAGCAATTATTAGTGCTTCATGTAGCCAAAGTTTTTCAGATTTAGTCCACTTCCAATTAACATCCACTAGGTTTAAAATTGTTTTAGCTTGTAACAGTTTTATTTGATAGGAAAAAATTAATTCTGCAATTTCAGTTCTGCTCAGAACATATGGGTATAGGATAATTTCCAGAGCATATGCATTGTGAGCACCTGCTGAATCAGAGTACCAACATTAGTCCAATTTAGCTGTGCCTGTTTTGAACAGTTGGAGAGGTGTCCAATGCATCATCCGTATGATTTTCTATTGGGTTAATCTCAACTGTAGGTCCAAGAAGCAGTTCAGAGCATTGGCTAAAATTTGTTTCTATTGATTAGCAGAGTGATTGGCCTTCTTTTTCCTCCCATTTCTTTTCTTAGAAAATCCATGTTTAATTCAAATTTGCTGGCCACATGTGCATATAGTATTGCCATAGATCTGACAATCTGGGTAATACTTGGAGAAATGAAACCAGTTCAGGTGGGTCAGGGGTAGCACAGGTGTCAGGGCCAGACAGATGGGAGATGGCATGTATTGCAACTCCTCCTTAGGGCTAATCTACACTTAAACATTACAGTGGCACAGCTGTATTGGTATAGCTGTGCCACCATAAGAGCGCTTGTATAGCTGCGTTATGTCTACGGGAGAGCGTCTTCTGCTGACATAGTACTGTTGTGCCAGCAAAATTTATGTTGCTCAAGGATTTGTTTGGGTTTTTTTTTGTTTTTTTTTTTACACCCATGAGTCACAAATGTTTTTTGCTGGCATAAGTGCTAGTGTTGATAAGGCCATAGTCTCTAGTCCAAATCTTTCTTTTAATACTGTAAAAGGGAGGAAGGTATCATTTTTAATAAACTGACTGGTCAGGTTTCCTTTCCTAATCCAATCTGCCAAAATGATGGTGTTGCCTGCTATGCAGAGTTCCGTGTTACCCCCAGGTAGGGGTTTTGGCCAGGGGTGACTTTTAAATTTATTGGGCATTGTGTGGCAAGTATTTTTGGCTGCCACAATAGTTGGTAATTGTTCTTTAGGAAATTAGTAATAATCTGAGTGCAGAGCATTGGAAAGGGGTAATGGAGCAACCAATTCTGCTTCCAGCTAGAGTCAGTCCGGGGCTCTCCGGCACAAGGGAATGAGCTTCTGTGCTGCTTGGCTAAGAATTGTTGCCTGAAAGTTTAATGCTGGGAAATATAAAGCCACCTGTTTTGATAGGGAGTTGTAATCTTTGTTAGGAAAATCTGCGTTTTGTTACCAGCATCCCATAAGGAGGACCTGAACATGTTGATCTTGGTCAAATAAAAGGGAGAAATAATGGATAGGCAGGGAATTCAGAATAAAAAGGACAAGGAAGGACATTGATTTTGTTTTTTTCCCCAAGACACAGTGCCTACCATCTATTTAGATCGTTTCCTAACTTCATGATTAATGAGGCTAGGTTTTTTAATTCCTTAGGGAAGAGAATACCAAGATATCTGAGGTGAGTCTGTCATCCAACTGTCCCTATAGGAGAGCTGCTGCCAATTAAATCCAATGAGATCTTCATTGTTTCCAATTTATCTTGTAGCTAGATAATTTGCCAAAGTTATATATTGTTTTAAAATATTTGGAATTTTACTTGATGTGGATTTTTAATAAATAGGAGGATGTCCTTCTGCAGATAGAAGGATTTTGATCTCCTGAGTCCCAATTTGATTCCTTGAATACCTTGATGTTCCTAATTAGCATTGCAAGTGCTTCTGATGCTAGTTTGAACAGGAGTGAGGCAAGGGAGCATCTATCTAGTTCCCCAAAACACATCAAGTGGTGGGAGGAGAATGTTGGTTGCCTTGCATACTTTTTGTCTATGTCCAAGCAGAGTCTGACATAGTCTCAAGTGGCACACTTGCCTCTGGCAGGCAGAGTCCTCCATCCTTATTGGTGGAGGAAGGGGAATGATTTAAGGTTTTCAGAGTCCTATGTTGTTGGGAGTAGTATATAGGATATTGAAGGAGTTAGTTTCATTGTTAACTGAGCTTTAAGAGGTTTATTTTTAACCTGTGTCCCTTTATTAGGTGGTTGTGTCCATGATACGATTGGGTTTTGCCTGAAAGTTTCTCATGCTGGTGATGAAGAGAAGAATGTTACCTTAATGTGTTAGTGAATTTCACTGAGTCATGATAAAAGTCAGACATCCTCTAGATGCTGACTTGCTTAAACCTGAGGAGCTTTTTCACTAGTTATCTTGCTGAGTGGGTGGTGAGTGAAAGAAGGAAAATCACTCCTAAAGGATTTGTAGCATGGTAGTGTGGCAAATGGCCGGCTTCTCCCTCGTGCGTCTCGCACTTTTGCTTCTCTTAGTGGGCCAGGGCGTCTCCAGTTACCCTGTCTTCCCAGGGAGGGGGGGTAGGGACCCGGGCCCTCCAGCTCCTCCGGGTCCCTGCCCAGGGGCCCTATTAGTAGCAGCTAAGTGCTGCTGGCACCTTACTTGCAGCTGCAGGCTTTTCCCCTGGGCTACTTTCCCCCCTCTGTCTGTCTGGCTTCTTGAGCCCAGTACCTTCCTCAGGACTCCACCTCTCTCCCACACATCGCTGTACTCTGTTCTGTTCTCCTCCACGACACCACCGTACTCCGTTCTTCACAATTTTCACACACTCCTCTGCTCACCACACACCTACTCCTTCAACTCCCACCCTGCCTCTCAGGAGTAGAGGGTTTTTATCGGGCACCTGGGTGGAGCCTTAATTGGTGTCCACTGACACTAATTACCTTCTAGTGACTCTGGCTAGTCTATAGGGAATAAAGCCCGGATCATTCTAGCACTTACATAGAGCCCCTCTAGAACTTTCCCAGTGCCCTCTGCCCTTGCTATACCACAGTAGGAAATAAAACTAATGCCTCAATGTGACTTCCCTCATAACAATCTAGTCTCTTCCCTTCCCTCTCCCATTCCTCCTTTTAAAATGGAACAAAGTGCTTCTCTTTTTGGCTAGCCCTTAGGAATTATTCTTGAGGCAAGATTTACAGTAAGGTGGAGATACTAACAGTTCTCCAGAAAGTTGACAAGACAGTGGAATAATTGTTGTCAATGGAATACAAACTTTGCAATCCAATCCATTGGCCAGTGGGGATTTGTTCAGTTATATAGTTTTGGCCATCATAATGGCGTAGATGATTGATTTTAGCACAACAGTTTTCATCACAAGCTTGAAGAATTTCCTCAGTTGAGCTTCATATGTGCTACCCAGCTACTGGGAAAGGAAGCTTTTGTTAGAAGATGTAATTGAATCCATTCAACTTTCTCTTGAGCTAGTGGCAGTGTAGCCTGTATCAAATCATTAGTCTCTGTTCTGAACAAATGCCCTAACCTATTGTAAGCTTGTAGGATCACTCCACTCTTCCTAAAGCTAAGATGTCTTGGACACATTTCAACTGTATTGTTATCACAGCCAGCAAAGTTCTTGCATTCTCATAGACTCATAG
>ML675621.1:10581411-10709768 GCA_007922155.1 Mesoclemmys tuberculata
ATCCAGCATTCCCACAGACCATTGAGCAGACTTATCTGCCGATAAGATGCAGTCTTTTGGCAGCAGCTAGCCAAATACTTTGATTCCTAAAGGCTTCTACTTTTGAACATAAGGTTTTGCTGCAAAATGCTCTTGTAACTTTTACTTCTTGAGTAGGTATGTCTAGGTAACAGTCTTCACTGCATGAGGTTGGGTGTTGAAAGAGCCCTTTTATCAATATGAATCTCTCTGACTTGTGTTCCCTCAGCTCTTTGTCATTTTTCTCCAATCCTCCTGAATTATTTTAAGCCACCTTGGTGTCTTTCCCATAATTCTGATCATGGCTCCTTGTTGTCTGTCACATTAAATTCAAGCTTATTGTCCTTTCCTTAAGACCCTTCCCTAATTAACTCCTTTGTATCTGACCAAGTTTCCTTACCATTTTTGGTAAGGAACAATGCCAGCTTCTGCCATGTGATTTTTTTCCCCCACTACTCCTGCAAATGTGTGTTTGGTTCTTCCACACCACCCTTCACACAGAGCTCCCTCCTGCAATTTGTCCATAAAGTCACTGTCCTTTCAAATCCCTTGTTAAGATCCACCTATATTGTGTTGCCTCCAGTAAACTGGCAACTGATAATGGGTAGGTTGAGGGACAATGTGGGTTTCTGATATTTAATTAAATGTCTCAATGCCCAGGTCTGCAAACAAGCCAACCTATGTAACAATCTATTGGCAGTCATTGTCCTCCTCTCTCCAGTCCACAACTATAGCTTTATAAAAGTTTATTAAACTGGATTGTAAACCCTTTGTGGTAGAGACCACATCATCTTATCTACTTTACGTTCCTAGCTCAGTCCTGATTGGTGCACTAATTAAGTTTAAATGTTGTTTTTGAGAATCTTTGAGTGTTACATTTTAAGAGCAGAATGTATTAGAGCTGCTCTGTTATTGAAGCATCTGGACTAATATATAGTTCCTTCAAGTTAACAGATGGAGACAGAACTATTTAAAGTTTCTCGAATATTACCGGAGATTGTTCAACATTCTCAAAGATTTCTCTAACAAGTGAAACCTTTACTGTGATGATTAAGTGAGGCCTCTATTTGTTGCCTATAGATTTTGTTTGTTTCCCTAGATTAAAATGTTAACCTACCAGCTTTCAGGGAATGATTCCCTCTTGTGTATGACTGAGGGATTTGGCAGACTTCTGCCATTGATCATGATCTCAGTCTTTGAAATACCAGTATGCCTCCTGAAAAATGCTGATTAAGAATAGCAGACATCTTATCCAAGGAGGGAAAGGAATCTGTTGCTGCATAGGCACAATATGTGTGGTTCTAGTGCATGCAGGCTGTGACATCTTTCAGGTGCAACAATCTTGACTTGTCTGCTTGCTTCCAAACCTGAAAGGCACTGAGAATTGGGCCTCTGCCACACTGTTTCTAATGGTTACCAGGAATGATGGGTTCTACATAATCATCTCATAACACCTGACATAGCTGTCTGCAGAGCCTTGGCACAGGGAAAGTGCCCTGAAGAAGATTCGTGGACCTTCTCACTAATTGACACAGCAGCACCCAAGAAACATAACACCTGTTGGATAATGGAAAGCTTAGCTTTCCTTTGTTTTTTTTAAAAAGTGAGTAACAAAATCTAAAGATCCTGTATTATATTTACTGTACTATCCAAGAAAGACAGCAGCCAAGTGGCAGTAATTCAGAGGGTGTCTCACCTTGTGCAGAGATGATGTATGTGTTGAAAGTGTCAGCAGTGAAAAGCTTCCCAAACAGCAAGAGACAAGCCCCTACAGTCCTTGTTCTTGTCAAGTTTTTATGTTGGAGTTAAATGCTCATAAACTAGGACTTTGTGCAGTTCCCAAAGTTGGGGATTGCAACACAAATGTATATATTCATCCCAAAGTCATCTTCAGCTTTCATAAGGAAGATTGACTCCATTAATCTGATCTCAGCTTGCACAATATAATTTGTACACTGATGCCATATTCCTGTAGTTACTTAAAGGTTGAGTACATCTAAGCGTTCCAACTTCTATCCGCACTTGATGTTTCCAGGAGCCTGGTTTAATCACTCAGGATGTCCTCAGATGCTATGGTGATATCTTCCTAAATAAAAGATGGGGTAAAATTTTCAAAAGCTCATAAATCAGGTGCTTTTGAAAATTACTCAGGGATGCCATTTTAATTAAAACTAACCTTCTGGTCTGAAATGTAAGAATAAACTTTGGAAATTGATGCAGGTTCATCACCTGCTCTGCTAGAAATGATACTTGTGGGTGTTGACATTAATCATTCTATTGTCAGAAAGCCTTTGTCAGATGGTTTAGCAGTGATTTATATTGTCATTTAGTTAAACTTCGCTATTCATTAGATTCTAAAACAGTCTTTGTGTAACATTTATGGATACTAGAATTCTTAATACGTGGTGACTAAGTTGGATGAATTGATTTTTCTCAGCATAGAAAAGATTTTTTCACCTTTTCGAAATTGCTGAATTCTTTAAAGATATGTGCAGCTGTGAAACTTGTGTGTGGAAAAGCATGTATGTCTTTAATTAAACTTACCATTACCTAAAGTCACTCGCTTCCCTGTTGCCATCACAGTTCGTGATAGTGAGCCACCTCCTAGTCAAGAGGGGAAAGGACTTGCTTTTGTTTTAGTCCATTGCTTCTGGCTTCCATAGGGCTTACTGTTAAGCAGCATGGTATGTATCCTTTCATCCACTGGCTGAACATCTTGCCTGCATTTTCACCCTTACTCTCCAACATTTACTATGATGATGGAAGGGTTTTTCTGTGGCTGTAGCAAATCCAGGTACTAGGTCCAGTACCAGAGGAGGTAGGTAGATCGATGGAAGGAATTCTTCCATTGACCTAGCTGCATCTGTAGTGTGGGTTAGATCAACCTAACGGTCCCTCAGAGCGTGAAATTTTTCACAACCTTGAGCGATGTAGGTAGGTTGACTGAAGTTGTAGGTGTAGACCAGGCCAAAGGGGAGGGGCGGGTGAGCTGGGTCATTTTCAGAGCAGTACAAATCATTTCCCTGTAGGTTAACAGGTTACTCTGACTTAATTTAGTATTAATCTAATGTAGAGTGCATTAGTTACCTAGATTTACCCAAAGCATTAATTGAAGTACTTGGACTGAGGGACTGAAAACGAAATGTATTGAGGAATCTTTGTGTCTCAAATATCCATTCTTTTTAACCTAGCAAACCTCTGATCCCCTCTGCACATGTTGACAAGATTCTTTTAACAGAATTCCAGTCCCTTTTAAGTCGGCTTTGGCATTGGTCTCTTGTTAAATTACTCCTTTGTCTCTATATAAACATTAAGACACAGGCAAGATTATAAATAAACAGTAATATTAATTTTAGTATTTATGGATATTAGGAGGCTTTTGTACCTTGTATGCTTCCTATTCATGGGAATAATGAATGACATAATAATGGTAATAGAAATTAGAATGCTTTTGTCTCTTGTGTATATCTAAATACTTTAAGGTGAGGATATTTCATTGTATAATTTCCACAAACTGCCTTAACTCTGCCTCATAATCCCACCTACCTAATGAAAAGCCTTTTATATCAGTACTAATAAACCTTTTAAAGACATTATTTTACTATGCACTAAGATACTACCAGTTCTACAGGCACCATTCCCCTTCCAAAGTTAGTAATGTCATGGCTTAATTCTAACAGCATTTGAACTGTAAGCCAGTTTAAATGACCATTTGTATCTTGACATTTGTACAATAACCCTTTGACTTTGTGTGGAGTCTCTTGCTTAGGGTATATTCTAATATGAATACTGAATCCAATGTACAGATAACATCATTTCATAAGAGAATTAAAAATATAACCTTGCAGAAATCATTTTGTTTGAACGCAGGTTGAAAAATTTACCAGACACCTATCAGATTAACCAGATGCAGATATACCAAAAAAGGCACGGATAGGTTGGAAAAAAGGTTCAGAGGCATTGCTTTCTCCCCAGTGAATTGTCCAGTTCAACATCTTTTGCTCTGATATTTAAAGCCTTCTGTGGGTTTGTAGTAGCCACCTGTACTAGCTGTTTCCCTTTGTGATTAACCTTCCATGGTAGTTGCAGTCCACTGGAACAGTGCAACTATTGGCCAGTTATGGAAAGGCTGAGTCTAGGAGATGGAATGCTCACAAGAGAGATCTGGACTAGGGAACTCATTCCTACAAGTGCTCAGAATAGAGAGGATGCACACCAAAAGGGATCCTGTGGCAAAAAGGGCTAATGTGATCCTTGAATGTATAAACAATGGACTAGGAGTGGGGAGATGATTCTTCCTCTGCATATGGCTTATTAAAGGATATCACAAAACTGGAGACTGCAGGAAAAGAGCCACGAAAACTATTCATAAGCTAGAGAAAATGCCTTAGTGAGCTCTCAGTCTTTGAGAAGATAAACAGACTGAGCTGTGACTTGATTACAGTATGTAGTATTTTCTCCCCAGGAAAGTACTTACATGCTAAAGGATTCTTTAATCTAACCTAGTGGGGAAAGGCATAACTAGAACCAATAACTGGAAGCTGAAGCTACACATTCAAAAGTAGGCACAATTTTTTTAAATGTTGACACTGATTAGCCATTGTCGCAAACTATCAAGGTCAGTGGTGGATTCTTGGTTTTGTGATGTCTCCAAATCAAGACTGGATGCCTTGAGTTAAATACGAGTTCTTCTTTGTGTGGTGTTTCCTATGCATATTCCACTTGAGGTGCATGTGTACTCCATGCACCGGAAACCAAGAGTTTTTTGCTAACAATGTACTGTGTATTTGTCCATGCATGTGCCCTTTTTCCACATGCTCTAACCATTGACTCTGCCAATTGTCATGCTGTCCGGAATGGCTCACGACCACGAGTGCCTATCTCAGGGTAGACTATCAAAAGCAGGGCAGACACCCCAAACTGATGGTATGTTCTATAATTAGATTTCACCAACTCAGCACCAAATGTGAAGTACCAAAGTACTACAATAGTCTTATAATGGAGTCACAGACAGTCCCCTTAGACACTCCAGTCCATCTTGCCACCCAGGCAAGCTGGCCTGTGAGATAGTCACTTACACCAAAAATCACAAAATACTCAGGTTGCACCTGGCCCCAAGACACCAGTCAAGTGCCACAGACAATGCTGGTAACCAATTCTATAGTTCACTAAAGATTTATTAGCTAAAAAAAAGGAATGAGAGTTATTGAGAGGTTAAGGCAGGTTAAAATATATGTACAGGTGAGTGAGTTTGTAATTTCAAAAGGTGGCAGAGATGTTGTAATCTGCCAGTTTCCCAGAAGTATTTTGAGGCTACCCAGAGTAACTCTGGGGATCTCCATCTTCCCATTTGGTTATTTTGCCCTGTTTAGAATGCAGACAGTTCAGAGATGATTTGTTCCCTGTGCATAATATATATAATACAGATTTATTTATATACATACAATAGCCTCTCTCAGAATACAAGCTAACAGGATGACTACCATGTAGGCTTTTTCTTTGGGGGTGGACAGAAAGGAATGCGTTTAGAGTCTTTGATCTATGATCATCATACACAATGACCACTTGCTTTCAAAGGCGCAAGAATTAGTGCTTTCCTGTTAGTTCTTCTTTTGCATTACACAAGGCTTCTTTGTTTGTTGGGTTATTTAGATACAGGAGGAATAAGCAATGTAAATTATTGCTATTACATTTGAACAGGATACAGGCACAGAAAAATGCACATGCAGCATCCTATTAGTTTTCATGAAGAACAAACACCAAATACGTTGTTATACATTTAACAATCACTTGAATCTATACCAATATGCAATTGAATTGGCTTGGCTTCCTGCTGTGAGTTTGTCAGTTTTCAGATTGTGCCTAGACCTTGGACAGATCTGGTGCTTGGCTTACCTGTGTCAGTGTTCTCGATCCATGGGCAATCATATAGAGATTTCCCTCTTGAATTGGAACAACCTCCAGGGCCTCATATGAGTCATTGGTATACAAAGTGAATAGTTTCTGGAAACTTTGTGTATTGATTGGAGGATTGGCCAGAGCTTGAATAAACTTTTCTGAAGATTTGGTGTATGTCTTTCCATACCATTTAGGGGTTGCTGGTTAACCACGCTTCTCCCTTGATATACTTCCACAATAGCATATCTCCCTCTTGAACAAATCATATTTATTTGGTTGCAATTTGATACCACTTCTCTGCTGACTTTTGAAGATGTTTCTAAAATCTTCCACATGAGTCTTCCTCTCTATAAGCACGTCACCAAGGTAGGGTGTGCAAATCTCACCTCTCAGATATTCCAGTCATGCTTTTATGTGGTGCTGGAATGGCATTAGTGAATCCAAAAGAAATCTAAAACCATTTGTTTAATTCCCAGGATGTGGTGATTCCTACCAAGTGTTCAGTCTTCAGTTATAGACATGATGCAAACCTTTACCTTGATCAAAGATGGAGAGCCATGAGTTTCATAGATTCATAACTATAAGGCCACAATGGACGACTATGATTAACTAGTCTGACTTCCTTCTGAACACAGGCCATAGAACTTCGTTGATTTGATTCCTGTTTGAACTGCAGCATGTCGTCTTAAAAAAAAATTGTAGGCTAGTGAGGATCTCTTGAATTCTCAGTATAAGGTCTAGAGTAGCCTTTTTTGTTGAATTCTCAGTTTGCCATCTTCTTCCTGACACAAAGCATAGGCAAGGAATATGCTAACTTAACTTTTTAAAACCCATCCTTTTGGCATGATGGTTTTATGTAGCTTTCCACCTTATTTTGTAATGGTCAGGGTGGGGAATTAAGTTTTCTGGACAAAAGTTTTGTCAGCCAGCTTAATGCCTGTTTCAAAGTTTCAATACACCCTACGTCTGAATCATCTTTTGCAATGGTACTGGATTCTTGTGACATTTCTCTGCCAATTTCTTGCTCTTCCTGTGCGGTGTTGCAGATTGACAGAAGGACCCTATAATTCTGATGTCTTTATGCTTGGCCAGCATTGATTGGCTATTATAATATTAATTTCCTTTCAAGATCCGTCGCTTCTATGCATGGGTATCACAACATGTGGTGTACCTCATCCAGTGCACTAAGTGCCCCAATAGCAACGATGCTGGTGAAACCAGACAATAACTACACTATTTTCAGAGGGAGAAAATAAGACAAAAACACCAAAAGTGGGTGAACACTTTTCACAGAGCAATCACTCTGTTCTGTAAGTCTTCATTCTCAGAGGAAACCTGCATAACACTTTCAAAAGATGAGTCTGGGAGCTTAGATTCTTAACCTTGCTAGACACTAAAAATCGTGGACTGAATAGAGAGACTGGATTTATGGTTTATTACAACAAACTATAACTCACTAACACACACCTCTCAGCTGCCTCCCCTTTATTCCCCCTTATGACTGGAGGGGTGTTAATGGGCCACTTCAGCTTGAATGGTCCCTTGCAATGTGTGTGAACAACTTATGCTGAACAATCGGTTTCACCTAGTATTTAGCTGTGACTGTCTGAATAAGTTTCCCAGACTTGAAGAGTTCTGTGTAGCTTGAAAGCTTGTCTCTCATCAACAGAAGCTGGTTCAATAAAAGATATTACCTCCCTTACCCTGTCTCTCTAAGGAAACACTGACTTGGGCCATGTCTACATGTACAGAGCTGCAGCTGCACAGCTGTACTGATACAGCTGTGTCGCTGCAGCACATGTAGGAAGACACTGTATGCCAACAGAAGAGAGCTCTCCCGCTAGCATGAAAAAAACTCACCCCACAAGCAGCATAAGCTATGCTGACAGGAGAAGCTTTCCTGCCGTCATATTGCTATTTACGCTAGTGCTCATGTCAGTGTAATTATGTTGCTTGGGGTGGAATATTCGCACCCCTGAGCAACATAACTTTTGCCAACATAGGGGACAGTGTAAACATAGCCTTATTTCACGGAACCAAATTTGTATCCCAAGGGTTTCAAACACTCCTAGTGTAAAGACTGAGCTTAAACGTTAATAGCATTCCTGCATGCGAAGTACTGTCTTCTTGTAGTGGTATCCTGCTGCTTCTTTCCATAGGAATCTTACCAACCCGCACGTTGCTAATAATCCCTCAAGGACTGGTGGCAACTCACTCTCCAGGCCTTTCCTTGAAGCACATAGTTCTTCTTTGAGTAGTGTCCCTATGAATGCTCCACTGTACGTGTATGCATATCTACAGTGTGGATACACCTACAGTGGAGCACCCTGCAGGGGGACACCTCTAAGAACCACAGTCACTCACAAAATGAGTAACCTCTTCTTCAGAGGACTAAAATGGTTTGGCATAACTAAAGCCATTGGGATCAATATAGGGCAATTGGTTCAAATTTAATAATAGGGACCTTGAAGTCGTCATGTCCAGCCCCCTGTGCTGTGGTGGGACCAAGAAAACCTAGACCATCTATTAATAGCCAAAGTGTTTTTCTAACTTGTTTTTTGGCACTTTAATAATGGGGAATCCACGACTTCCCTTAGAAGCTATATCAGAGCTTAACTACCCTTATAGTTAGAAAGTTATTCCTAATATTTAACCTGAATCACCCTTACTGCAGATTAAGCATTACTTCTTGTCCTACCTTCAGTGGACGTGAAGAACAATCGATCGCCGTCATCTTTATAACAGCCTTTAACATACTGGAAAACTGTTATCCGGTCCCCCTCAGTTGCTTTTCCTCAAGACTAAATATGCCCAGATTTTTCAACCTTTCCTCATAAGTCAGGTTTTCCAAACCTTTTATTGTTTTCGTTCTTCTCTAGACTGTTTGCATTTTGTCCACGCCTTTCTCTAATTGTAGTGCCAGTATCCCAGCTGGGGCCTCACCAGTGCATAGTAGAGTGGGACAATTACCTCCTGTCTTGTGTACAATACTATGATAGTCTTTTATATCCTGTTAGAACATGGTTAATGACTTGTGATATATGGGAGGTCAAACTAGATGATCTAATGATCCTTTGTGGCCTTAAACTCTAAAACTACGTGTACTTATCATTCATGTAGTGGCAGTCAACTCTGCATAGCTTGTGTAACTCCCACTGACTTCGTAACTTCCGTTTAGTGCGCTGTCTCCACTGCGCTGTGCCAACAGGAAACGCGTATCCGTCGATGCAGCGCTATGCTTTTTGAGGAGATGGTTTTATTAGATCGACTTCTGGATCAAGTGAGCATGTCTTCACTGCCACTTGATCAAACCAAATAAATCAATCAGATGGCGGCAAATTTGCTGCTGTCAGTGTAGACATAGCCTGTGAGGTATAGAGGTGTTAAGTAATTCAAAAGAAATGTACAAATAATATTGCTTTAAAGATGGATTATTGTATTCATTTGTCTTTCCTCTTGCATAACTAAACTTGGGTCTCATTAGTAATAGCAAAGTAGTATTAAGCTTAGTTTTAATACCTTTGGTTTTAGTCTTAATACTTCATTTTAGCAGCCTTGCTTTGAAAGGTAAATAGATTGGATGTTCAGTGTCTGTTTAACATCATAATATTGGGGGTTGTCACTGAGACGTGATGTAGAAATTAGAGAAGATGACAAGCTATTCATTTGTATGAAATGTATCTGTCCATGTTTCGTTAGCAGTTGGTATTTTTTTAATGTAAAATTCTAATTTTTTTTCTTGCAATCTCATATATTTCTTTGTTTCTTTTTAGATTCTAAAAGACCTGCCTTTACTGAGTTCTCCAGGAGGTAATCAAGCATTGGGGAGATGCATTAGGAGCCTGGAGATGGTGCCAAAAGAACTTCCTGTTTCTATGACTTGTATTGTAACCTGACTCAGTGATACCTTTGGATATATATTTCTATTCTAAGGAGAAGAGTGCATACTCCCAATTCTGCCAGTTCCCTGGCAGAGATTTTCTGTTATAAGATCATGGACCATTCAAACAGGGAGAAGGATGAAAGGCAGCGGACAACAAAAGGAATGCCAGGGAGGAGTGGGCATAGCACTCGACCAAGTTCCACTACGTCCTCGGGGGTTCTTATGGTGGGACCCAATTTCAGAGTGGGCAAGAAGATAGGGTGTGGGAACTTCGGAGAGCTCAGACTAGGTAAGAATAAAGAATATAGCTGTCTTAGCGGCTTGCATTACAGGAGCTTGCATTTCATTATTGGTGTTTAAAATCTAACCAGAGAAACGAATGGATATTTAAATACTTTTAAGTTTAAATTATTTATTTTGGTGTTTAAAGCAACAGGCTTCTACAAAAGCTGATGCAGGTTGAGTGATAGAATGCAGGATGCATGCGATTTCCCTGCTGCAGCTAGGGAGAACAGCAAGGAGGCTGCCTACTCACTGATTCCTTCCATCTGGCTGCAGTGGGAGAAGAGGGGAGCCTGCTGATAGAGACTGGTGGCCCTTCAAGGTTGTAAACATGATATCTTTGGCCCTTTGGGAACCGCTACTCTAGATTTAGGGCTGGAGGACTGACTACAGCTTGATACCAGAAGTTCCATGTATTGTGCTTATAGATGATGCTATCTGATCACACAGATTTACAGACTCCTTGAAATGATGAAGCTAGTCTAGTAGAGTGTGCTATTGCTGTCCTGCAGAATCTTCACTCAAGTGCAGTGGGATCTTAACTCTGAAATGCTGAAGATAGTTATGATGTGAGCTCTGACAAGTGACAGGTCTGGCTATATTAAAGGCTGATCTCTTTCCACTTCAGTGATACGCAAACTTGTCAAGTGGCTAGCATCAGTTACTTCTCCCAAAGATATTAGTTTTCATTCTTACTTCCTTTGCTTTTCTCAGTGACCTGTGGCTTTGGATAAGTAATCAATTTTCATTTATTTTTAATACTGATGCTTTTCGGGTCTCCAGGCCTAAAACTAGGACAGTTTTTTCCCTTCAGTGGCCTGGTGGAATGGTGTAATTTTTCTTCAGGTTAAGAAAGCGGCAGTGTGCATTTATAACTCCTTGTTAAACGATTGAATCTAAGAATGTTAGTATTGAAATGTAAACTAGTCTCTGATGCATGGAATTTTTGGAGCTGATGGAATAAAATAAAAATACCAAAATAATAATAATAAAAAAAAAAAAGAAGCTAGGATCAAGAATTAAACTTGGGTCCCCATTTGGGGGTAAGCGGTGAGGAATGGACTAACCAGCGTGTTAGTATCAGGAGGATGAGTCCTGGGTTGTGTTTGTAAGAGCTATGTAAACTTGATCTCATCCATAGATATTTTTTTTTAACAAGAAAAAAATTACTAGCCTTGAAATGAATGGAATCTGTAGATAATAACTACTTTAGGCATCTGGTTAGTTCAGACATGACTAATCCCAGGGTTTTTCATATCTGTCAGATGACAAATCCTTTGCCAGAGAGGAGAGAACTTGTGAAGCTGTATTTAGATTTAGAAAATCATGTTACTATTTATGAGCACCTTAAAACATGTGAGGCTAACAATCCCTGTGCTCAGTGTTTACAATATAAAGGGGACATGATGCAACAAATGAGGGTCATGGACAGGCAAAAAGTGGGCAAGGGAGGAGGAAAAAGGAGACAGAATAACAAGAAGATTTAGGGGGTGTGCAGTAAGCAGTGTGCAAAACTCAGTGGGTCCATTTAACATGTTTACTCCTTGCTTCTCATTGACTTCTCCTGCGTACAGTAGTAGAAACCAGTTCCATCTGGCTCTATGCTCCACCAGCAGAGTGGAGCCTGAACGCTCTTAAAGGGGTCAGATCCCTTCTCTGCTTCTCCTCCCTCTCATCCCCATGGGGATGCAGAAGCAGTGGTGAGAACCACCTCCAGATGCCCAGCACGCACCCAGTCTGCACTGAACGCAGGGCAGTGACGGCTGTTTGCTTCTAAAGATTTGGAAATGAGAAATGAAGAAAATGACTTCCTACATGTCCAGGCTGTCCACACAGCACAGAAACCACCACTGGGAAGGAGGCTGCCCAAGTGCTCCTGGGGGAATTATGCATCAGAACATAAAATGTGTGCAAAATTTTGCATATTTTATTTGTCAAAATAACATTGTATAACCAGGGCAGGTTCAATTATGTTGGTAATTTATTTCCAAATACCTGTCAGCAAGTGTGTCTGTAACAATACAGAAGAAAAAATGCCCCCAGGAGTAGAGAGAAATAAATCCCTACGATAACCCAGTTCCTGTTTCTCTGCCCCTCCTACACAGCCCAGCTGTGGGGCCAGATATCTGCCCACCCGCCCCCCGCGCCTTCTGAGCCCCGGCCCCCCCCCCCCCCCCTCGGCCCAGACTCCCGCACTCTTCTCCCCACAGAGTCCAGCCATGGGGCGACCCCCAGCCCAGACACTTGCAACCCTGGGCTCTGGGCATCCCCAGTCCAGATACCCGCACCCCTCCCCCAGAGCCCAGCCATGGGGCATTCCTGGCCTAAACATCAGCTGTGGGACAACCTCTCTCCTCCCCCCCACCCCCCAGCTGAGCCACAGCCCCTCTGCCCCAGATATTTCCCTCCCCCAAGAGCCCAGCTGCAGGGCCAGACATCTACACTCCCTCCTTCCCAGAAGCCAGCCATGGGGCCCCCCAGCTGTAGCTGGTGTTCAGTCTATAGAAATCAATAACTAATTTTTATTAAATATTAAAACTTACTACTTCGCAAAAAGTATAGAAATCAATTCATCTACAACCCTTATCCTGTTGCTTTCAGTCCAAGTCTTTCTAATTTGCTTTATCATAACAATTTTTTCCTACCAGGTCTCAGAAAATGAAAATGGAGCAATTTAAATAAAGGCAGTTTAATTCACTATTTTAAAAATAATCATTGTTTTTAAATTAGTCTGAGGATTTGTAAATCTAATTTGAAAATTTGTGCTACTGCAACTTTAAAATCTACATTCCTAAAAATAAATCCGTTTTTAAATGACACTATTGATAGAGTATCTTAATTTTACAAACTGCTATAGGCATAAACCAAAATATTGAAAATGAAGACATTGATCCTATGAACACTTGAACAATATGTAACTTTGCTCACATGACCCATTGACTAAGCACACATGGTAGTCCCGTTGAAATGTTACAAATCTGGATAATTGTTTGCAGTATTAAGAGCTAAAACTCCATTATTCTTTATATATTAATGTTACACATTAACTTCCAGATACTCAGGAATGTAAGGGTGCTGAGATGCCTTTAGGAATGCAGTTCCCAGATATTGCTGTCTCAGACTTTTATATAAATCTCTGCCTGGTAGTGTCAGATCTGAAAACTCTTAGCTAGAAGCAAGATGGTTCTTTCTCTTCATTTCTGCTCTCCACCTCTGTTTCGTGGATGTTGAGGGGTAGCTTTTTACTACTTTCTACCATTTTCTCAAGCTTCTTTGTGTGTGGAGTATATTTGCTATTCTAACATTACCTAACTTGTGTCTTCAGGTTCTTATCAGCCATGAATAGCTCCGATGTCTGCCACTGTTGCATATTACAAAGAGTTAAAACGTGCGAAAGATGTCTGAAATGTAGAACATACCTGTGCTTTGTTGCATGTTACACCAGCTGAGTCTACACGGATGGTAGCAAATTCCCCGCTGTCAGTTCGATGTCTCTGGATCGACTGAGTGGTCTGTGTAGACCTGCTCAGTCAATCCAGAATTGACATAGGAAAACCACCCTGGTAAGTGGCATAGTGCTGTGTCAACAGGAACGCTGTTCCCGTCGGCTCAGTGCAGTGAGGACAGCACGTGAAAGAGACGCAGCGAAGTCGACGGGAGATACGCAAGTGATTTGTCACTTGCGTATCTCCCGTCAACTGCCGCCGAATCCGGAAGGTAAGTGTAGACCGGGCCACCATAAATGAAAGAGTATAATGGTTTTTACCTATAAAACCTTTTAAAACCAAGTCTTGTGTGACTCACACAAACCAGTTTTTAACAGAAAACTGGAAAAAAAGCAGAAATTCCATTATGTTCCACTATACTTCTGTTTTTCAACCTTCAGAGTTCTATTGATCTTTCCAGATTCTGAGGATAGTCTTTTGTGCTGTTTAATGTACAGAGAATACTTCTAAGCAAATGCTGGGCTAATGCAGTGCAGTAGAAGTAGAGGTAGCATGCCTGTCACATTATTAGGTAGGTGTATCCCCATCATATGCATCAGCATTGAAAGCCAGTAAAGCAACTGCCTATAATTTCTAGCCTGATTCATGTTCCTAGAGGAAACGTAATTCTCAGAGCAGTAAGATTTAGTAGCTTCTCTTGGTTTCTTGTGCTGTGAATGCATTTGTAACAAACTGTAGAAAGGTACCTAGCATATCTTGTGTGTGGTACAAATAAAAAAGCATAAAATGCCCAGGGAACATCCCTGAATATTTGTGTTTAACGTGGGCACTACACAAGCAATAAATCAATGGTGTAGGTAGTGAGCTGCAAAACTTTGATACCTTACTGATTAGTGCAGGGTGGATTTATTTAAATTGCCAACTTTAATCATTATTTAAATCAGCAAGCAGAAAACCTCATTTAAATAATTAACTAGAATTGAGTTTAATATTTGTACTCTAGTTAGCTCTCTAAAGAGAGGCTGATTTTCATTGGTTGGTAAACATAAAACGTTGATTTAAAGCTTGTCTGCGCTGCGGCACAGTGCAGACTATGGGGGTGTGAATTGCAGAGCACACACCAAAGTTGCACTTTAACTGCCCCATGTGGACACTACTGACACAAGCTAAATGTTAATGTAATCCTCTATGTTAACATGAAGTAGATACCTTCTAGTTTGCACCAGCAGCATCCACACAGGGCAGTTAAAGCACAACTCTTTGGTGTGCTCTGCAGTTCATATTCCCAGTGTAAATGTAGCCTTTACACTAAATTTTCTGCTGTTCTTTCCTGATCAGGAGAGTGCTCTGCTTAAGTACATTTGTACAGACAATTAGTTTAATTGACATTTATTCAGATTCCTAATTGTTGCATGTTTTATTATGTTAGAAAATGACTGATGCATTTCTTATTTACTAGATTCATTTTTTACTTGTAATTTGTGTCAAGCTCTGTTTGGATGGAAATTCCAATTCAATTTAAAAACAGTTTTTGTGCATTTAATAGTTTTTATTAGTTAAATAAAATTATCTTAAACTGTTTTCCTATGTATCCAGCACACTTATCAGAAAGGTTTGCAAAACATGTTTTACATGTAAAATGAACTGATTTATTGAACAAGGATTACACACATAGTTAGTGAATTGAATTTTATTTGAAGTTACCATGTCTGTTAAGATTTTAGAACTAGTACATCTACTTTATTCTTAGATTGGAAGAGGAAGATGAGCGTTTCTGTGTTTTCAACTCCTATTGGTTTCTTAACTTTGAATGAACTAGTCATTAAACTAAACTAGTTGAATAAACTGAAATTAAGAAAATATTCTCTCTGCACCTGCAGAAGAGGCTACTGCTGTCAAAAGTTGGTGTAGCGCTTCAGCAAACTGGTTCTAGATGCGTAGCCAGTGACTTCCCAGTTCAGTGGCTTGGCTATTTAAAATGTGACAGTTAATGTGAACTGGTTAATATTTTTAATAGATAATACGATTAGGCCTTAATATAATTTGTCATAATCGTCTGTTAGTTTTAAATTGGTTTATTTTTTTAAAAAAGCCTTTCATTTAAATTAAAAAATTCTATTTAAAGAAAACATCAGATTTAATTTTTTTTAAATCATCAATTTTTATCCACCCTGAATTAGTGCAAGCTGTTTCTAATCTGTCCTGATAAGGTGGTATACTTACAGCGGATTATTAATAACTATGCCTATGTTGGATCTGTTCATTGTATTGTCTAAATGGCTCTTTGCACTTCCACTGCTCAATGAGACTTTATTATGCAGGACTCCTTATGCTAGGAATACTGTCTGTCGTACATGCGATACTGAAAGTCTTTCTCTTTTCACAGGGAAAAACCTCTATACCAATGAATATGTAGCAATCAAACTGGTGAGTAGAACCTTAATTTAATAGTTGTATTACTTTAAAATATCTTGACGGTTACAAATGTCATGCCCAAAAGACAGCTTTCTTTCACCCTACACTTACTTTATGCTGCACCCTGACTGGACAGAGGTGAAATGATCCTGTGCTAGGGTAATAGGGTAATATATTGAGTGAGGACAAGACTTCTCAATTAGAGTAGGCGCTTAGAGAATTTACAAGTATAGCTGTGGCACCTTTTTTAACCTAGAATGGACATAGGAGGTATCATGCAGATCCCAGGGAATAGTGCTAACTGTTGGGTTATCATTCTCACATTCCAAAGTTGCCACCTTAGAATTATGGTTCTGTGTCTGATTTCACTGTCCCAGTGATACGTTTTTATTTTTTAAGATTGCAAGCTTATTGTGGCAGGTACTGTCTGTCTTTGTATAGCACTTAGTGCATTGAGCACTACTAGAAACAAAGGAACAACAAGCTGTTTTTTATTCCATAAAAACCCAAGTCGCATACCTTGAAAATATAAAGGACAACCAAAAAGTCCTCAGTTCCCAAGGCAAGTTGATAAAAAGCAAAACAATTTCTATTTTTAATAACCAATTTAAGAAAGCACATTTAAACTATTCTAATTCCTTAGTTCTCTGCCTTTATAGTGGCTTCCCAAGCCATGTTTGAATAATCTGTAATCTATCCATGGTGTGTAAGAAACTGTGTGTGTGCAGGGTCCAGGCTCTGTCAACACTGGTTTAAAAGGTAGAGATAAAGCTGTATGCAGTTCTCCATATTGTTTGTGAGCAGTAATGGAGGAAGCTGGGGGAAATCTTACCTTAAATGAGGTCTCTTTTGGGGAGAATGCAACTCCAAAATAGTGGTGTAATACCTTGAACTCATCAAATGACATGAGTTTGCTAAGGTAGCATGGCGTTGTCTGCCACATCTTCTAAGAGCTTCGTTCCCTTCCAGCTTAATCTGAGGAGTGCCCAAAATTCAGCATCACAATGCTCCCTGAATTGCATAAACCTTCATCCAGACCGCCTTATGTGTGCATAATCAGGTGGACAGCTATGGAGAATTTATTATAATAAAAACATGTGAAAAGGATTCTGTCCTTTTAGTGACATGCAATTGACTTTGGGGAATCTGGATAAAGAGAGTGCATGAGTGTTTTCACATGCCCAGTATTATGTTCCTTGGGTAGACAGTGTACATGTACAATGCCTGAAACGCGAAGTGCACATGGTATGGGTTCTCGCTTCTCTTCTCCCCCCACCGCCCCAAGATGCAGTGAACTGTGACTTCCAAATTTTTTTAAAGAAGCATAGCTAATGGCTAGGATACAACTTTTCTTCTAATCAATTACCCCTCTAGAACACAAATTGTAGTCTGACAGTGGTTAGTTTCCCTGACTTTCAGTCCCAGGTTCTATCTACTCTTGGCTAAGGTCTCACGGGTCTGCCAGAGCCGAGTCACCTATCCTCTGTGCTTTGGAAAATACGAACACATACAACACCAAACGGAGGTGTTTAGGACCTGATCCTAAACAGGTTTTTTTTTAATGACTGAAAATTTAAAGTTTGAATGTTCACATTTCAGCTTCCATCTGTGTTGCACTTTTAAAAAACAAAACCAAGCAAACCTAATTCAGGTATTTAGAATTCTCTGTCTGACATAAAAACGCAAGACAATTTCCTCACGGGCTTTCCTATTTGTGTGCAGCTAGTAGATGCTGCCTGCCTGTTAAGTGTGGTCAGTGTGGGCATCCCTTTAGGAAGCGACAAACTCTTGCTTGGAGGAGACTGACAAACTACGTGGTTCCAAATCCTCTCTTCTCAAGGCCAGGAGGAGAGAAGCAGAGAGACTTTGCTCTCAGCTCAGGCAACATCTGAAACTGTCCCTTACTTCCTGAGAGGTCTTTACGTTACTGAGGGAGCTTCAGAGACACAAGCCGTCCTCTCAAAGGCAGCACCAAGGAAGCTGATTCAAATACACCAGAATGTGTACTTCATGCCCAGCCTCTAGTCTTGCACTGAACGAAAGCTATACTACTTCTGTGCACAGGGCAGCAGCTGAGAGGAATTGCACTGACAAGACAGTCCTGTTTTTAGGGGAGGAAGAAAAGCCATTCCTGCCAGTGGGAACCTAGTGTTCACAGAGCAAGTTGAATAGGCCTACAGTGCATTTTGCTTCTTGGGCTGCCCCAGCTCTGCTGTTGTTGTCTGGTTTTGAAAGCAATGACACAAGAACAATGTGCATTATAGCCTGTGCCTCTGTAAATCTTGGACCTTCTCCTTGGGGGTAAGTCCAATTATCGGGTCTTTTTATTAACTGGTCAGCTGCAGAAAGATGTCCTTTTGCAGTGCTTAATTGGCTGTATGTCATAAGGCAGGCAAGCACACTTCTGTCTTATAAAGCTGTGTAAACCCTCACTGCTTCTACCTCCACCTGCAGCTCTTAATATACTAAGATTGTTTGGAGCCTGTAGCTTCCTCTTATTTTTTTTGTTTTGGGGTAAAAACATCAGCTGGACCATTTTGGGGGAATATTTCTAGTTGCTCCCAGCCAGTTTGAAGGCTCTCAACTTAGAGGCGGTCTTCCTTGCACAGCAAGTTCTTTTCCTATCTTGTGAAAGACTTTTTAGGACTTCTCCTGTAGTCAATATTTCTCTTTTTATGCTATGCAGCAGCAGGTCTGGCATTCCATCCAGTATCAAGGAGGTGTGTATATATTGAGATTTTGGGAGTAGATTGTCTAGTCAGATCAGTCGTGGCATCCAAATACTGGGCAGAAAATTACTCTCTTCTTGACAAAACCATGACACAACTTCTGAAGGAAAAAATGCTTCTTGCAAACAGCCAAAGAATTTCAATTCTTTTGTTGACTGAGACAGCCCTTCTTTGGCTTTAATGCCTTCCATTATTGGAGAGGCCAGCTGCAACTCACAAAATTGATGGATTTGAGAACCTGAAATACATGTAACTGAGTGGATGACAGGAGGTGAGTGAAGAACATCAAAGGAACTTGAGTTATGCTTATCAGGGAAAGAGGGTGGGAACTCAGAAATAGGGACCAGATTTCTTATATTTGTGAGGTAGTTTTGAGTGCATAAATGTTTAGTCACTCACTTGTACAGCTCTCTCAACTGCATGTAAAACTGAGATATTGGCACAAATGATACCAGCACAACATAGGGACAAATGGGGCCAAAGGTGGACAGCAGCGCTTAGTGAAGACAGGGTTAAGAGAAAGCTCAAGATGGTGATTGGGGAGTTGATCCAGAGCTGAATGTCAAATTCATTGATTACAGAGGAAGCAAGTGACATTTGGATCAGGTGGATTATGAACTGAAAAGGTGAAAAGCCAGGAAAAAAGAGACCTGAAATGGGAAGGAAATGAAGAGCCCAGAATCAAAATCAGGACATCAAGGATCTCTAACTGAACACCTACCCTCCCCATTGTTTTCTCACCCCTGGGGGGGTGTGGGTGTGCGTGCGTGCACGCACCCTCTATTTGATTTCTATTCATTGCATCTGACGAAGTGGGTTACAATCCATGAAAGCTCATGCCTGCAGAAATAAAATTTGTTAGTCTTTAAAGTGCTACAGGACTCTAGTTGTTTTTGCTGTATGCAGACTAACACGGCTACCCTTCTAGAACATTTGACCAAGGATCTTCAAAACACTTCACAAACAGTAACATTTTTTTCCATTTTCACAAATGTGGAATGAGAAAAGTTCACAGCCTGCTTCTGAAATTGTTAAGGGGTGCAAATGTGTATCTGACTCACAGCTAACATGATTGTGTGTGCATCAGTTACCTATTTGCACACACTCCATTCACTGCACAAACAAATTGTGTAGCTTCTTAAAAGCTGATGTGGGTGGTGTGCTCAGGTTGCCCAGGGAGTCTATCAGAACCAGGATTAGGTCTTGTGGGCTGCTCAAATGTTACTGTACAATAAAGCTCCAATTTGTAATCTCATTCAGTTGAAGAGCATACATGAAATAGGCTTCTATTTTTTAGCAAAAACAGAAATCCTGCTGTTCTGTGCTTTTGTTTTCTTCACTAAACAGGGTTTCTGAAGATTTTTTAGCAATGGTATAAATTATCCCATTAATGAAAAGAAGCCAGTAATATACAAAGGATTCTTAGTCTAAAAATTATTATAAGTAATTCTGTCTTCATTACTAGTAGAGCTTCTATAAGGCTTTCTCTTTTAAACTTCCTTCGGCAATGACTCAGCCGAGCTAAAGTCCTAAGAGACTTTTCCATCCTTGAAAATAACTTGAAGGTTGACAGAGAAATAAAATAGCTATGTGATCAGCATGCTGTTCTGAAGAAATTTGCTATAGGTGAACAATCTCCTTTTTGCCTGCATCATTAGGTTCAAGTCAAAGGAGAGATTTTTGTGCAAAATCCCCTTCTGCTCTGGCTTTTCTTGGGACCCTCTCTAGAATCTGAGAGTCCGTGCCGCAGTTCTGTCTGTATTTTTTTTATCCCTCTAGAGGCCCCTGTCAGGGAATCTTAGAATTCCTCTTTAATTTAAATGGGAGGAAAGTTTAGGAATCAAGGTATTACCTTTGACAAGCTAAGTAAGGTCTAATATGTGGGGAGTTAGCTTTGTTGGTGTGGGATTGACAGAACTAAGAAGCGCTGTAGATATTGTGCTGCATCTTTTGAGTGTTTTCTTCACATCTTTCTCTGCTAGTTGAAACCATCCTGCCTCGTTGCTTTCTCCATCAATACTCTGCCACAGAATTTACTTCCACTACTTACAGGGATTAGTCATGTTAGTGGGTCTACTGGATGAGTAGATTCTCTTTCTAAAGGTGAAGTTACGGTGAATAGATGGAGGCGCCTATAGGTTTAATCTTTGAGATCTTTTGTCACTGAACTATGCAAGCTGAGCATTTTATTTTCATGGTAGTCCTATTAACCGTGCCTTGTACTCACAAATGGGTTTCTCAGCACATGGATCTATAACATCACAGTGATATTTATTAAATCATATGAGTTCTGGTTAGAGTCATATGTGAATGATAGTGATCATTATATATTTCTCTCTGGATGAGAAGTCTATTCTTCTTAGAGGCAGTAGCAATTATTATTTCAAATATAGGATCAAAATTTGCCATCAGTCTTAAGCCCATTGCCAAGAAGATGGGACCAAGTGTAGGCAGCTGCCACCATTCTCACAAGTGGCCAGAACTCAATTTGAAGTCCCAAGTTCTTCATAATTCATATGAAGATGAATGTTTTAGCACCAGGTCTTCTACTTCCAGCTTTCAGTGACTGAACAATTGATTCTCCTACTTTATTTGACCTAAGCTCGCCTGCAATGGGGCTATCTGTAAAGACCCTTTTTCAAACCAGTTCTGACTTGCAACTGGATTCCAGTATGAAAATGAGGGGCTAATGTAGCAAAGCAGTAGCCTATTTCTCATCTATGGGTGGGCTGAATAGCCTTGAAGATGTTGTTCAGCTGTCTCTTTCTAGACATTTAATCATGGATTGATCTCTGGATATTTGAGCAATAGAGACTTCAGCTCAAGGCAAGTTTTTTTTTCTTCTAGGGAACAGAGAGGGTTTCACTGGGGTTTGAATAGCTTGTGTAATCAGAAGTTCAGGCAGTTCGAGTTCCAGTCAAGATCTTTCTATGAATTAAAGGGGAGGCCTTACTTAACCTGTAGTTCTTATTCTAAGGAAGCCTGGGGACGCTGGGTCCTAGAAAAGTTGCAAGATAGGACATGGTCTGAAAATGAGACTGGAAACTGAATTACCTGTTCAGATCTGCCATTCCCGTCAGAGCTGAATCATGTTGCACCTTTTCTTCTCTCCAAATGCCCTCTTGGCTTCTTTGAGTTCTGTATTAGCTTCCTTTCTTGGAGGCCCTTGAGCCATGAACAGTCTTCCTGTGACCCGTGGGATTTCTCGCCACTTCCATTACTGCAGTGTCAACAGTGGGTTAGTGCAGCGCATTACCGTCTGAACCATATTTAGTCACTGCTGTTCAGATGGGTGGTACATAAATCTCACATGCCACCTCACTTATCAAAAGCTGTCTAGCTTTGTAGTTACATAAGTGTTCATCTTTCTTCTGGTGATTTTTGTATACTTGGCATGTAAAACTAGCTGTCTTGTGTAACATGGATGTAGGTAGCTGAGAAAACAATGGCTGTGGAGGAGTTCTTTGAGTTACAGTTTGCACTGTAGGCATATAAG
This sequence comes from Mesoclemmys tuberculata, assembly GCA_007922155.1. Taxonomy (NCBI): domain Eukaryota; kingdom Metazoa; phylum Chordata; order Testudines; family Chelidae; genus Mesoclemmys; species Mesoclemmys tuberculata. The sequence continues at coordinate 10,603,579 of ML675621.1, forward strand.
ATCCTTAGTTTACATTTTTGTAAACCAACAAGAGAAACAAAATTTAAAAAATCAAAGATGGATGAATATTTTAATTTATTCACTTTGTGATATTTAAATGATTCAGAATGGAAGATTCCGGTATGAGGTGTTTTTACATGATGCATGCAGTTTACAGTGCTTGCTCAGAACAAGGTAGCATGTTTATACAATTAAGGTACTGACTAAAACAGCGAAATAAGTGTGATTATAAACATGCTTCAAAAGTTTACATTAGTGATCACCAAAAAGCCTTGTGAACTACCATGATCCACTGGTTGCAGCTTGTAAACCTCTGCTAGTTTTTTCCAGAGACTATACTTATGGGATCTTGGTTTTTTTTAAATAATTGAAGCTTTGTTGAGCGGTGCTTATTTAAAATTGGTGCTCACAATCAGGAATATCTTTCAATAGGACAATTCCCCACAACCTCTGGCACTGCAGATATTTAAAAAGGTGTACTAACTAAAATTAGGCGTTCTTCATAGTAAGTAGTATAATGTTCTTACAGCAGCTTCTATTTTTATTTGTCTACTGTTCATTTAGATGACAATAGTCACTTGTGTTGGACTCTTACATTGCACGCTGTTGTTTAACTATCAGGATGGCAATGGCTTGGTGTAAAAAAAATTAAAAAATTTCCTTAGGGCTGATTTTATTTAAATTTGACCTTTATTTCCTCACTCTCTGGTTGCAGGAACCAATAAAATCCCGTGCCCCACAGCTTCATTTAGAGTACAGGTTTTATAAACAGCTCGGCAGTACAGGTAAGTGAGTTCTTCCTCTCATCTCATACAGAAAGCGTATGCTTGGTTTTAAAGCAATGCAACTAATAATAAACTGATGTTTGTGGCATAGTAATTTAGCAGCATGATAGATAAATCCTATGACGTTAAAACCTTGTAAAGTGACACACACCCTCCTGTTGTGTAACCTGGGCTATCCAACTACTGATAATTTCGATGTTTAATGAATTTGATAACTGCTGATGACGTTCATAAGTACATAAACAATGATTGTGTTCTTAATACATGGGGCCTTGGCTGATCTAAAAACAGTCTACAGCCAAGTTGCTTTGTGTATAAATATGCACATAGAAAATTGTAGTATGTCAAGGCACAGTCCAGGGCTTTCAGTGCTCTAACATTTCTCACATGGGACATTACTTTGTGGCAAGCAGATGTACTATAGATTCGCACACTGACTTGCTGCGTATAGGCAGTAGTTTGCTGTGTAGACAAGCCCTAACTTGGGGCCTCTGTGTTGTGCTGAGAACTAGGGTAGGAAGACCCAATCTGTTCACAAGGGTATGTCACTTCTAAGCATATTCTGACATACAAGTAGTGTTCAGGTCCAATTTTGGTGATGGTTCATTGACTTAAGGTTTTTCATTAAATTTGAATTTAAATTTCATTGGTTGAAGTGGAAACTGCCTTTATCTTCTATCAGAGGACTTACCTGCCCTGTAATGCTCCCTGCTGGTCAAGTGTGGCTCTGCTGAGGCCTGCCTCAATTTCCCCTTATCTCAGGTTTTCTTAAAAAGTCCACATAATACAGACATTCAAAACATTCTCCCTTTTAGGGTCCAATTTGTTAAGTCCTGCACAAAATCTTTCTAAAGACAACTTAAGTCTTAATCCCAGTTGTAGCTGGGCCCAGCCCATCTTCCCTTAGCGTCTGCTCTTTCTCTGAGTTCACTTTTCACCCCACTCCCAATCAGGGCACAGTCCATCCTTTCTAACCGTCCATCTTCCCTTCAGAGTTCAAACGCTCTTCTTTTCTGGTTGCAAGCGGTGCATAGCTCTTTCTCCCTGAGGGTCTGTCTTCTGCTGTCTCAACACCTCTGTGCTATTGGTTGGCTTTCTCCACAGGCCTTCTGTGCTGGTGTTTTCTCCCTGCTAAGCTAGGGCCCCGCAGGAGCCTTCTTACTCCCTGAAGTGTTGGCAGACATCTGCCACCAACCCACCACTGGCTGTCTCCCCTTTAGAAGATCCATGTGCCCTCCCTTAAACTCAATTGGACAGCAGGTAATCAGACCAGGTGCACTGGACCTGCTCCCTTTCTTGCAAAGGCCAGTCACCCTGTACATCTTTCAATAACCAATACTGCTTGGTTTTATAAGATTAAAAAAAACAGACTAGTAGAGGGAAGGCTCACCAAGCTATGCGACAGGTGTGTCCAACAGGTGGGCACATACTTCAGTCACAGGGCACGTACAACCAATTGCATGGTGGCATGCTGTTAATAAGTTGAGCTTGGTCTACACTTAAATTTTACTGGCATAACTATGCAGATAGTGAAAAAAATCATATCCCAAACTGACTTAGCTATGCCAGCAATAGCTCTTGGGTAGACTAAAATTGCTTTTGCTGCTATAGCTTTTCATTCAGGGAACTAGTAGAAGAACTCGTCTGTTGTAAGCTGTCTTCCCACTAGATGGGTTGCCGCTATAGCCTAGACACGGCCTACGTTTGTTTTCCTCTTTTATATATAGCATTTGTGGTTGGCGCCAGGTGTGTTTCCATTAGAATTCAGGTGTATGTGCTAGGGACAGAGCAAATATTGAAGTTGCTTGTCCAATCAGCTTTTTAATAAGCATTTCTAGTATTTAAGAGAATCTAAAGGTTAAAAAGATCATTTAAACAGGTCATTAATACATTAAAAGGAAGACCAACTTTTAAAAAGCGTATTTCTTTGCTTCCAAATTACTGGAAGTGTGGGCTGTTACGGGAAATCCAATACAGAGGCAGAGTGAAGGCTCCCTAGATCTTTGTTTTGTTGATAAACCAGTCTTATTCCCTCAGCCCTTCATGAGGAATCATGAAAACACACTTATTTCCCTTGAGGATTCTCTGTCCCCATTCCACAGAATCCAACTTCTAGTATATGTATCTGATGGCAAAGAATGACCTTTTAAAACATTTTTCATACAAGCATATTCTGGAATTTGTTGATGACCTTACCTGGGGCAAGCACAGTATGTTTGTTTAAAATGTGCAGGCAAAGCAGCCGCACATTAGTATAAACTTTTTGCCTTCTGGCAGAAATTAACACTGTATTCATTTTGACAGAGGTTCTCCGATCAGTTCAGAAGGATTAGACATTACTGAAAAACTGTAAGGGGAGGCAGAAATTACTCTTCTCTGAATGATGAAATGCAAAAGTGTGGCTATTTCAAAATTGCTACCTCAGTGCAGCTAAATAGTTTAATCTGGGTAGCCTAGAGATAAAACTGCAGGGGAAAGTCAGAGCAGCAGCAGCTAGAAGAAGCTGTGCATGAAAGCAATAGGGATGAAAGAAAGTTTCTTCAAAGTGGTAGCTATGTCATCTGCTTTGCATCCCTTTTCATTGAGCAGATTGAGGCAGGGGATATCTATTGCACTCTGTTGGGGGGTAACGCTTGAGTGTTGGGGGCTGGTGTGATGATCTGAGCCTTGGCTTGATCTCTTTATTTCTGAAAAAAAAAAAGTACCAGAATAGGTCAACTTGAAATTAAGACAAGCTGGGCAATCAGGGTTTCAGGGGGGCTGTATCAAGGGATCTCTGGTCTTGAACCTGCTGTCTAGTACTGCAGATGTCAGATCAGTCTACAGCACAACTAAAGCCCCACCAGCACTGCAGAATTATCCTGTGTCTAATCCTAGGAGATGGAGAAATACTATTAGTGCTAACTACATTTCTAGTACTTAGATTGAGGCTCAAGTTTCAGAGGGACCATTCTTCTCCCCACAAGACTCAGAAACAGAAAAGAGACATTGTTCTCTTTCTCCACTTCCACCAACACACAGTGACTTTTGGAACCCTTTATGTGCAGACATCGCCTTTGGCTTTCTCTCCTCTGGAGTCAGATGCCCCAGCGTTGATTAACCTAGATTTCTCGCTAGTGTTTATACCACCAACCGCATCCATATCACCATGCTTTGATGGGGTATCCCCATGCATGCTTTTCTGGTGCTTCACTGTGCAGCTTCAGTTGTCACTGGTCTCTGTCTGGAATATCCTGGGGAAATATGGAACCTCTGGATTTAAACATGGAAGGTCTGACATGGGAAAGTCAGGGGAGTCCAACCATCTTTCTTTCTTTGAAGGTTCAGACATCTTGGAAGGACCACATGCAAGGCCCTGTACTGATCCTTCAGTAGCCTTATATGCACAAATCCATGAAAGCCTTATTGGAGACTGCTAAGCCACATATGGCTTTGACACTGCTCATTGTGCTGAGTCATTCAGCTGCATCCTTCTATGCTAATGCCTCCACAGACTTCCATCTTTGAGCTGACACTGCTGCAGCCAGCACTGTTGGTATTGACCTCAGCACCAGAACTCCATGTGAGGACTAGCCAGTATTGCATGACTAAGATTAGTTCCTCTTCTGGGAGACCAGATGAGTCACCACTCAATGAATATACCAGTAGCCCTTCACTAGACTGGATTGCCACTTCATAACATACAATTCCAGGAATAGCACCCTTCAACATCAGACAAATCTGGTCCCCTTTTTGATATTCTAGAATTACAGATAAAAGATAAATTTGCAATTCTTGTTAACCCAGCCTAGGACATTTGGTACTCTCCTTTCTCCTCATCACCAGTGTCGAAGAGAGATAACGGGATGTAGCCAGTATCTTTTGATGGTCATCAGTTTTATTGTAGCAAATTCCATAGCGACACCTGCAGTGAAGGAACTTGCCAGAAAAAACAAGGCATCTTATTTTGTCACCTCAGACAATAAAATGAGTATACCGGACAATTGGTAGAAAGGCTTACTCATCTGGTGCCTTAGGTTTTTGTATATTTAATTACCGGGCAGTCATACCCCTTTATCACTTTGGTTTGGGATGCCATGAACCTCCTTTTGGGCTCTTTGTCACAGGAGCAAAAGGAGCCTAAGACATTGGTTGCTGAGGGTTGACTGCTAGCAAAGCATTCACTGGGAGCACTTACAGTGCTTTGGATGGTAGTGAAGGGCTACAGTCACTGGCATACCCTTAATGAGAGACCCATTGCTGAGGTCATCCAGTCTCACTCCTGAGTGGCACAAGAACATTGAAGACCTTCCCTTTGAAGGGACAAGTCTTTTTGATCGGAGATTCTGAAACTTTTTTCCAAATGCAGTGTTAATCATGGACTCCCAACTGAGAAACTGATTGACAAAAGTATACGTGTACTACCTACAAATACGTACTATTGTTAATGCTTTAAGAAAAAGAGTATGAGTATTTACAGATATCTATGAGAAGAGAGTGCCTGATTCTTTAGTGCAGAATCTATCGATCTATCTATCATTGGTGTGGTGATTGACAAGCAAACTTCTAAATCGTTCTCCACTTCCAGTCAGGACCTGAACTTTGTCTTCATAGCTGTCATGGCAGAGAATCATGCTTCACATGTATGTTGTTGGGAAAGGTAGAAACACTTTCATTGCTTCTGTAACTGAAACTGGGTACTCCACAGCAACAGTTGGCCAAAACCGGCAGGGTTTCTGTTTTTGAAACTTAATTTTCAGCGTGCTATGACAGGATAGTTGAGCAGCTCCTGTTCTGCTTTTCCATTCAAATGGCAAGATAACATAGCAAAAGTTGAGAATGGATCCCAAACCTAATCCTATTCCTCCATGGTTATATTTTAAAGTAAACACTGAAGTACTGTAACGAAGTTGAGCAACGATCCTGTCTCTCCCTGTCCATTGTCATGGTATTACTACCCAGAAATTCTGTCAGTAGCAAAAACATATCTGAGATTTCACTACTCACTTCAGTTTGCAAAATCTGTACTTACTTCTGAAATGCTACAGTCTTGTCACTCACCTCAAGTGTGGTTGTATCACCCCCTTATATTCAGTGTATTCAATAAATTTAATGTCTGCGAGGTATGTAAGCTTCATGATCCATATTGGGTCAGAAAAGTTTGTGACAGTCTTGGGATTATGCACAGAAAGAGAACCCAGCAGCTCCCTGAGAGGCTCAAATTCTTTCCACCACTCTGCCTGAGATTAACCAATGCACTTCCATAAGAAATCATAATTGGTCATGGCCTGCACTCATTTCTAAACACAGCTTTGCAAAAAGACGTGAGTTCAAAGGCCAGGACTTTGCAAAATTCCCAACTGTCACAGCTCCATTTAGCACATTGTGTAATTTGGGTTCCATTGCCTTTGATGCAAGGGCTTGGCGATGCAACATACAATGTGTTACAATTACCTGAGGGTTTAAGGCTCGTGTTCTTGCTACAACACCTCCCCTATTGCATGTCATAGTGGCAGCACTGTCTGTGCAAACAGCAACACAGTTCTTCCAATTCAGCATTTCAGCTTTCATGAAATCATCCTATAATTTGAATATTTCCTGACCTGTTGCCTGTTCTGGTAACTCCTGACAAAAAAGAAAATCTTCCAAAATTTCCCCTAGCCAAATATAGTGAACAAAAACTAATAATTGTGCAGCATTTCCAACATCCGTTGTCTCATCAAGCTGAATTGCAAACTTATCACATGTACCTAGCTTTTCAGTTACTTGGCATTTTACATCATTTGAAAGCTCTTCTGTTCTCCTAGTAAGTATGTCATTAGAAAGTGACATGGCCTTAAATTTCTTCGCCTATCAGCGCTTCGCATGTTTCTGCAGCAGCTGGAAGAATCCATTCTTCTCCAATGATAGGGAATTTTTTACTCTTTACAGTCAGAAGTGCTGTTAAGATGCTTTCAGAGCCTTTTCTGGAACTGATGTTATGTTTGTCATTTTGAGTTTTCTGTCAACTGTAGTCTTTCTTTCATTGAAAAAAGTCTCTGGATTTGTGTTTATACCCCAGGTTCCTTGTTGAGTTGTCATTTCCACTTTGCTGGTTTTATTTCTTCATTTGGTAGAATTTGAAAGCACACAATGCATTGCAGTTATCCATCACTAAATTTCATAAAACCAAAATCAATTTGATTTTTGTCAAACTTTCTGTTCTTCATTGGTTCTTAATACTTGGCTGTGCATTGTCCATGGCTTCACCACAGCTAGCAGTACTGGTATGAAGACATTTTAAAACCTTAGAATCATTGGACTGGAAGGGACCTCAAGAGGTCATCTAGTCCAGTCCCCTGAACTTATAGCAGGACTATTATCTAGGCCATCCCTGACAGGTGTTTGTCGAACCTGCTCTTAAAAATCTCCAATGATGGAGATTCCACAATCTACCTAGGCAATTTATTCAAGTGCATAACTACCATGACAGTTAGGAAGTTTTTCCTGATGTCCAACCTAAATGCCTTTGCTGCAATTGTAGCCCATTGCTTCTTGTCCTATTGGCAGAGGTTAAGGAGAACAATTTTTCTCCCTCTTCCTTAGAGCAACCTTTTATGTACTTGAAAACTGTTATCCTCAGTCTTTTCTCCAGTTGAAATAAACCCAATTTTTCAATCTTCCATCATTGGTCATGTTTTCTAGACTTTTAATCATTTGTGGTGTTCTTCTTTGAACTTTCTCCAATTTGTTCACATCTTTCCTGAAATTTGGTGCCCAGAAGTAGATACAATACTACAGCTGAGGACTAATCAGTGTGGAGTAAAGTAGAATTACTTTGTTTCTTGCTTACAAACACTCCTGCTAATATATCCCAGAATGATGTTTGGGTGTTTTTGCAACATGTTACACTGTAGACTCATATTTAGCTTATGATCCACTATGGCCCACAAATTGCTTTTCATAGTACTCCTTCCTAGGCAGTCATTTCTCATTTTATATGTGTGCAACTGATTGTTCTTTCCTAACTAGAGTACTTTGCATTTGGTCTTGTTGAATTTCATCCTGTTTACTTCAGACCATTTCTCCAGTTTGTCAAGATCACTTTTGAATTTTAATCCTATCCTGCAAAGCACTTGCAACTCCTCCCCGCTTGGTATTGTACGCAAACTTTGTGTGTACTCTCTTTATGTCACAATCTAAATCACTGATGAAGACATTGAACAGAATTGGACCCAAAACTGATCCCTGGGGGAGCCCACTCAATATACCCTGCCAGCTTGACTGTGAACCACTGATAAATAATCTCTGGAATGGTTTTCCAATCAATTATGCACCCACCTTATAGTAGCTCCATCTAGGTTTTATTTCCCCTAGTTTGTTTGAGGCGGTCATGCAATACAATATCAAAAGCCTTACTAAAGTCAAAATATACCATGTCTACTGCTTCCCACCATCCACAAGGCTTGTTATGCTGTCAAGTAGGTTTGACACTATTTGTTTTTGACAAATCCATACTGACAGTTACTTATTACCTTATTATCTTCTAAGAGTTTGCAAATTGATTGCGCCATTATCTTTCCAGGTACTGAAATTAAGCTGATTAGTCTATAATTCCCTGGGTTGCCCTTATTTCCATTTTTATAGGTCAGCACTATGTGTGCCCCTGTCCCATCCTCTGGAATCTCTCCTGTCTTCCATGACTTTTCAAAGATAATTGCTAATGCCTCAGATATCTCCTCAGTCCGCTCTTTGTGTATTTTAGGATGTATTTCAGCAGGCCTTGGTGAGTTGAAGACATCTAACTTGTTGATTGTAATTTTTAACTTTTTCCCTATTTTAGCCTCTGATCCTACCTCGCGCTCACTGTCATTCATTGTTAAATGTCCAGTTGCTACTAAGCTTTTTGTTGAAAACTAACATGAACTAATTTAGCACTTCTGCCATTTCCACATTTTCTATTACTGTACAGCCCCCCCCCCCCAATTGAGTAACAGGACTACCCTGTCCTTGGCCTACCTCTTGTTTCTAATGTATTTGTAAAATGTTTTCTTGTTACCTTTTATGTCTCTAGCTAGTTGAATCTTGTTTTGTGTCTTGGCCTTTGTAATTTTGTCCCTACATGCTTACGTTGTTTGTTTATATTCATCCTTTGTAATTTGACCTTGTTTCCACTTTTTGTAGGACTCTTTTTTTGGGTTTCAAGATCATCAAAGATCTCCTGGTTAAGCCAGGGTGGTCTTTTGGCATACTTCTGCCCTTTCCTACACAATGGGTTAGTTTGCTCTTCTGCCCTTAATGTCTATTTGAAAAACTGCCAACTCTCTTGAACTGTGTTTCCCCTTAGACTTAGTAGGCAAGATCCCATGGGAAGCAACTCTCTGAGTTTGCTAAAGTCTGCCTTCTTGAAATCCATTTTCTTTATTGTGCTATTTTCCCTCCTACCATTCCTTAGAATCCTGAATGCTACCATTTCATGATCACTTACCCAGCTGTCTTACACTTTCAAACCAATTCTTCTTTATTTGTCAAAATCAAATCTAGAACAGCCTGTGCCCTAGTAGCTTTCTCCACCTTCTGAAATAAAAAATTGTCTCCAGTACATTCCAATAACTTGTTGGATAATCTGTGCCCTGCTGTGTTGTTTTCCAGATAAATGTCTAGGTAGTTGAAGTCCCCCATCGCCACCAAGTCCTGAGCTTCAGATTATTTTGTTAATTCTACAAAAAGCCTCATACACCTCTTCTTCCTGGTTAGATTGTCTTTAGTGGACCCTATCATAACCTCACCCTTGTTTTTTACCCCCTTCATCCAGCTTTTCAACAAATCAGCCTTGTTTTTCTGTTCCAATCTTAGTCCAAGTGTCTAGATCTTTGATATATAGGGCAACACCACCTTCCTTTTTTCCCCTGTCTGTTCTTCCTGAGCAAGCTGTACCCTTCTATACAAGTATTTCAGTCGTGTATTATCCCACCAAGTTTCTTTGATGCCAACTGTCATAATTATGTTTATTAACTAGCATTTCAAGTTCTTCCTGCTTATTCCCCATACTTCTCATATTACTGTACAGATCTTAGTGTACTGATTTGATTTCCCCAAATGTTGTGCTTTGTCTCTCCCTTATCCCTGCCATAATGGCCCATGCTCCCCCCAGATTCGACTCTTCTCCCATGTCTCCATGTTTTTGACTTACCTGTGAGCTCTTGGTGCCTACTCCATCAAACCTAGTTTAAAGCCCTCCTCGCTACAGCCTATGCTTTACTAGAACTCCTTGCTCACCCTCCTCCTAATAAGACACTGCTTGCTTATTTCCCATAACTGGAAATGCACAGAAGTCCTCAAAGGAGAGAGGTTACTTACTAAGAGCTTCAAGTTGCCTCTCTGCATTCACACTTCCTGCTCCCCTTCCCCTCTATCTCAGAGCTCTCTATCAGGATGCTGTGGTCTAGGGAGAAACAACTCAGGCAGTCAGGGATGCACTCCCTTTTATAGAGTAGGATGATCTCACCTTCATGTGAGAGAGCTTGTGCACTTCCCCAAGAGACATGACTTTCCAAGACAGTTCTGCACTGGAGGCATCATCACAAGTGTAAGTGCACAGTGTCAACTCTTGAACAACAGTTGCAGGTAAGTAACTAACCTTTTTTCTGGAGCACTTCTAGTGGGGTCACTGCTAGCTCCCTACTCTTTCCCCTGTGCAGGATTGCCCTCTTTCAGTAACACTTTTCCCAGTATGCCTTTCTGGGACTGGCTCTTGAATTTGCCAAACAGGTGCTTCCATAGAATCATAGGGCTAGATGGGACCTCAAGAGGTCATCTAGTGCAGTTCCCTGATCTCATGGCAGAGCTAAGTAATATCTAACCCATCCCTGACAGGTGTTTGTCTAACCTGGTCATTGTGTAGCTGGCTTCTGCTTGCTGCAGCTCTCTGATTGCAAGCTGGTAATATAAAAGTCCTTGCTTCTAGTCAGTTCTCAGCTGGCTAGTTTACATAACCTCCTAGAAAAGGAGCTGCTTTTCTTGCTCTTTTTTAAAAGGCAGAGAGCATGAGGTGTGGCTGCCAGAAGCAGCTGGACTAATTTTGTGTTTAACAACCTCTGTGCAAACTAACCCTCTTTACTTTTCCATCAACGTTGATCTTACAAGGAGCAGCCTGTCAGAAAACTGCCTCAAAATGATGTCTCAAAGAGGAAAAAAGGCTTTTAAATTCTTTCCCTGTAGCTCGTTTGTGTAAGTCCAAATGACATGCTCACAAATGTTATCCCATGTACAGTATTTGTTTTAGGGGGTGACAGGTACTGGAAAAACCTTACCTGCTGGAGGGTCGTCACGTGGGAGCCAGTGTTCAGTAGTGCATCCACACTTCTTTTGAACGTGATGAGAACTGGACGCTTCCCTCAGGAACTTAGACCAGTTCCAGTCAGGTACAGGACCAAATGGCTAGTCTGAAGGTTGGTTCTATGCCATGAGGGCTCCATTTAAAACCATTACATTCCATGAATCCAACTTTAGTGTGGCCAGTTTCTCCGTTCTACCAGCAATGGGTTGGCCACTCCTGGTCCTTTCCATGACCACTGGTCTTCCTGCTTGCTGTGAGGCTTTGGTCCCATAATTGGCTAGCCCTTCTGTGTCTATACTGACTGGGGTAATTGTCACACTTCTCAGGGGCACCCAGGATTGTGAGGCACCTCACTACCACTCTCCATTAGCATGAGGAAGCCTTGTTTCTGCCTGTCACGGATCAGTTCCTTGTCTCCACGGACAACAAAAGTCCTCTTCTCTAGGCCTCCTATGCCCTGCTCTCTTTACGGGTTGACAATAGGCATACTCCAACATCCAAGTGTGTCCAGCCCCTGGTTCCACTGGACCCTGACAGTATTCACAAACTTAGTGCTCTCAGTGGAGCCAGTTTACCAGTTGCAGTTCAGATCACCACTCCACTTAACACACTCCACTTAGGTACGTTTATAGTGAAAGTAAGTAAAAGCTTATTTAACAGAGTACAAATATTTAAGTAATAGCAACTGGAAATAGTGGAAGCAAATGCTTACATCTGAAATAAAATACCACACATTCTAGAGACTGAACTTCATTAGATGTGAGAATATTTTGTTAATAAAGCATTGCTCTCCAACGTTTCTCAGCCAGGAGAGCTATGATCCCTTTTTCATGAGACAAACCATGCTGTCAGCTTGTCTCCTGGGTGGAGGATTCCAGGGTTGCTCTTGGCATCCGCAGATGTATCAGGATAGTCCTTTGTACTTCCCCTTAAACAGGACACCCTCCTGCTGATGGTTTTCTTCCTGTGGCCTCTCTTAGCCTTGGTCCCAAAGAGGCAGCTGGCAGGACAACGAATAGAGAGCACTTACGACTCTTTCCCAGACAACTTCAGAGGCTTCAAGAAAAAGGTTAGATGAGTGACTGGGTCACAAGTCCTTGACCGCACATAGGGAAACCAGAGCTGGATTTAGAACACTTTGATCAGCCTCAGAAGACATGCTGACTCTTGAACTGGAACTCCCTACCTGGCGTAGACTCCTACAGCATTTCTGTGACCCTGGAACCTCTTGGTGCCAACTGGCACAGGGATGCACCAGATTTTACAGGGGTCCGCTGGGTCAGCTATACGCACACTAAGTTCACTGAAGGATGGCATGTAAGGTCTGTATCAAGAGACAGTAGCGCAATGGGCATTACAATAATTTCAAAATGTATGCACAGCTGTAATTGAAGGAGATGTGTACCTTTACTGGAAATTATAGTCTCAAAGTCTTGGAGTTAAGGCAGGTAATCAAGAGATGACCGGTCTTCAACAGGTTCCTTTCAAGCAGGAAGTAGCAGACACTTCTTATCCTGTTTGGTCATTGTGTATTTCACAATGTAAGCCTAGTTGCACATGGAGCCAGATGCTGATTAAAAGACTGCAAAAACCAAGGGGGGAGAGGCCAAGAAGCATGTTTCAAAGTACTTAACTTAAAAAAAACAAAACAAAAACAAAAACAGAAAAATCTCTACTGAATATCAGGTGATCTATTATATTCCATTAAGATATTTCCATATGGGAACATAATTCCTTTTCCACAGCTACTAAAAAAGGAAATATGAATCTATCAGTGGGAACCCCCACTCCTTGGACTCGAGAGGTCTTCTAGTCTAGTCCCCTATACTCAAGGCAGGACTAAGTATTACCTAGATCGTCCCTGAGAGGTGATTGTCGAAGCTGCTCTTAAAAATCTCTAGTGACAGAGATTCCCCCACCTCCCAAGAAAATGAGGAAGGATTAATATTTATACCAAAAGCTTTACTTGCCTCCTTTACCTCCTTGCAGTTTAAGTAGTAGCTTGAACTCTGTAATAACCTAGAGCTGCTTATCTGTAAGGCCATATTGAAAAGTTTGTACAACAAATTGGTCTAAATTCTGACTTTGAGGCACTTGTGCCTGAAAAGCTGTAACTAGGAGAGTTATAGAATGAAAGTACTGTATCCTGACTGAGTTACCCAAACCTGAGTTGGCCCCCAAAGTAGGGCTTAGGAGTCAGGGAACACAGCCCCTCCATCTGTGTACCCCTAATTTTATTAATCATTCCTCTTCCCTGATTGGGTACTTGTGTTCTTGTTCAGATGCCCATGGCTAGCAGTATATTTTAACAGATAAATATTTTTTCACCTCGTAGTACCTTTTATCTGAGGATCTCAAAGGGTGTTTCAAAAGTGGGAATGATACTACTCAACAGCTTGGGAGAACTAAGGGAGAAGCAGTGGCTTGCCTAAGGTTTATATAGTCAGTAACAGTGGCAGTATGTGGAACAGTAACAAAGTCTCCTGACTTCACCACCAGACCACACTGCCTCTTCAGACCCAAAGGGAAGAGACCATTTCCACTAAAGACAAAACAAAAGGACTAAACAGCAGCTGTTGCCTGTTCTGGATGTTTGGTGTTTTCATGCCTCTGGCTAAGAGACTAGTGGTGAAGAGTTAAAAGGCTTTCTGGAGTTCTCGCTCCGTGGATGCTACATGTTCACTAAATTTACCATGATAGAGTTAGAATATTGACAGCAAAGTTACCATATTACTATTGTTGCTGCTCTTCTAAAGAGGTGATATAGTGGCCGCTGTTTAAAAATTCAGCGTTTTGGAACATTTTTTTCAGTGTTGTCTGAGAAACTATATTTTAACCCTGTACTTAAATTAAAGTGACAGAAATATGTGTTAGTAAATGTTGACTTTCTATTGGTGATCAGTAGTTGAACAGGAATGCAAACTTTGCTCTATTGGAACAATCTCAATATTTTTTTGCAGAAAAATAGCTAATGGGACCATTAGATGTTCAAGAATACCCTGGGCCTCTTCCCAGTCTCTAATTCTTAAAACCTTATTCAACATTTTGATCTTAATTTATGTAACTTGAACAGCAAGATGTATTGCCAGCCTTTTACAGGCTTCAGTTTGATACATTGAGATAGCATTTGAACACATACCTAGTGCCAGACTGTTTCTGTTTGATGCATGTGCAGAGAAAACAAGTCTATTTCTGTTCAACAGAGCCCTATTTTTGTACTAATCTGCTTGACGTATGACTTGCTCAAAGAAATTGGGCCTTGGCAAACACTTGGTTCCCAGGAGTCTAGTGTCAACATGCTTGCATTGTTTAGTAAAACAGCTTAAACCTGGAGTTTCACTGTGCTGCCCACTCATTCTGTGAACCATGAGCATATCTTGCCTGGACAGATAAAATATTGAGACTACCAAGTGCCATTATTCCCTACCCCCATCCTGCCAAGTTTGAAATTGTTGCTGCAGACAACTGGGGAGAATGTTGTGATCATCTCTGTTTGCCTGGATAGCACAGTCTGTCAGAACCTCATCTGTCTTGAGTACAGCAACATCCCATGAGGCCTTCATGGCTGGTTGCTAATCACGATGTTCCTGACCAATCATCTTGTATATGTCAGCAGCAGTCAGGGGCCAGAGGAAAGGGCTGGATCTACTTTGTTCTCTTCCCTAAGATCAGATCTGTTCTCTTATGACACAAAGTCCAATGAGTATGCAAACCACCCTTCAGCACAAGCCCCATGACTGCCTCTTGGCTTCTACAGTTGGCCTATCAAATGCCCCAGCTCATCAGAGGAATTCAGCCTGCTGCTGCTACCAGTGAAGTGCATCCCCAGCCTCAGCAGCCTTCTGACATTAGCAGAATTGAGAAGCGAGGAGATTTTGCTTTAATTCATTTTAACATAAATTGACACATCCTGCTGTCCTTCTACCACTCTTCTACACCTTACCTTCTTTCCACAATGGATCCCAGCCTGTTCCTCCTCCACTGCCCAATATTTATTCCCTTCTAGTCTTCCATCTTTCTTTTCTCCTCTGTTGCTCTCACAAATTCTACCTCTTCCTGACCTACACAAGCCCACAATAATTATACTTTGTTCATAAACAAAAAGGAGAATATTGAATGAGGGAGTCTCTATATTTTATATCAGTATATCTAAGGATTCCACAGCTTTTAACATCTTTCATGTTTCAGTCTGTAAACCAGTCTTTCTGTAATGCAATATTTGAAGTCTGTCCATGATTGGTGATGCTCTTTCTGATTCTTTGTCATAATACTGAACAAGGAAAAATATCACAGCTTGCTGTTTTGAGAAGCAGACCAGAACCCAAGAGAACTATATAGGATAATAGAGACCCTTATCCTGTTCACACAGTTCATTCAATAGATCTGTTTTCCCATATATTTATAGATGTACACTGTTATATAGTGTGTATTAAATAAGCATCCTCAGAATTGCATTTTTTTAGTAAATTTTATTTCCATGCAGTGAGTGCCTTATTTACAATATACTGCTCACCTTGTGCACCAGTCTCCTAATTCTGCTCATTGTCGTCTTTTTTGGATTTACTCTGGCGCGGTTTGACTTATAATTACAAGTATAAATGCAGAGTGAGGAACTGGTCTGCAGGACCCTTCCATCATTCTCTGAACAATGTCCAACAATGCACTGAATGTGGCAGATGTTTTGCAATATTAAAAAAAAATATGATCATATAATTAAAAACATTAAGACATAATTAAGATAACATTTTAGATTTTAAGACCAGAAGGGACCATTATAATCTAATCCGACTTCCTGAATAACAGAGACCATAAAATTTTGCCTAGGAATTTCAATATCAAGTCCATTACTTCTGGCTGAGCAAGAGCATGTTTTTTAAAAAGGCACCGATCTTGATTTAAAAACTTTCAAGTGCTAGTAGACTCCCCACATCCCTGTGTAATTTGTTCCAATAGTTACCCTCACTAAATTGTTTTCACCTTTTTCTAGTCAGAATTTGACAGGTTTCAAGCCCTTGGATCTTGTTATGCATTTATCCATTAGATTAAAGACCCCTCAACTAGCAGAAATCGGTCCCATATGTAGGTACTTGAAGACTGCGATGACCTCTTAGCCTTCTCTTGTAGGAACTAAATAGATTGAGCTTCTTTCGTCTCTTTAAGAAATCTCTCATTGGAATGTCATAGGTTTTAATTAAAAAATAAAATTGATATAATGTAACCTTTTGTTAGACAGACCTAGAATAACCTGTCCTGCACAATATGTACAGTTGGTAAGGCAAAGGCTCTTGCAGAGTACTGTCTCACTGAATATCAATATGGGGTAAGGATCATCAGACTTCTTAGTATGTTCCAAAATCCCACATGCACTATAGCACCTTTCCTTTAAAATGTTGTTTAGAAATGTACTGAACACACTTAAAGTAATTCAACTAGCAGTAAAGCAATTCAAAACTAACTTTCAGTTAGACTTTGAAAAGCACCAGTGCTCCCAAAGAACGTCTCCATGTCAAATGTAAACGTTGCCATCCCAAACCTCGAAGCATTAGAGCTGAAAAAAAATTTTAAATTGCCGGAATAATTTGTATAATTCTCAAAATGTTCCTACTTTTGTTTAAATGTGTTAAAAAAAAAAAAAAAACACACACACCTTAAATCAGGTCTGGGATACTTCAGCATTCGGTGAAAGTTGTATAGTTCAAGTAACTGATTAACGGCCTTTAGAATGGAAATATATAGACAATGGACAAGCAGAGAAAAAAGGGAGGAGGTGTTGCATTATACATCAAGAATATGTACTTTTTTCCGAGGTCCAGAAGGAGGTGGAAGGCAGACCAGTTGAAAGTCTCTGGGTGAAGATAAAAGGGGAATGTAACCAGAGGTGGTGGTAAAGTAGGGGATCTATTATAGACCACCACATCAGGAGGAGGTGGATGAGGCACTGCCAGAACAAATATCAGAAATGTCCAAAACACAAGACCTGGTAATAATGAGGGGCTTTAACTACACAGACATCTATTGGAAAGTAATATGGTGAAACACAAAATGTCCAGTAAATTCTTGGAAAGTATTAGGGACCAATTTTTGTTAGAGAAAGTAACCAGGGGTCAGCCATTTCAGACTTGATTATGACTAACAGGCGGGATTGGCAGCAGATCTGAAGGTTGAAGACAATCTGAGTGAAAATGATCATGAGAGAGTATATTTCATATTCTAAGGAAAGAGTGAGGGCAGCAGAATGACAATGGACTTAAAAAAAAAAAAGACTCAGATTTGGTAGATAGGGTTCCTTGGGGAGAAAATCTAATCCCTCTACAAAAGAAAAATAGGAAGAACAGTGTTAAAAAAAAATCCTATAAAAGGTGTAATCCTGGACAAATTGCTAAGAATGACTGAGTACACAAGAATTGCACAAGCATGTATGAACAATATAAAAAAGGCAAGGCTAAGGACTAAAATGAATCATACCTACCAAGGGCCATAAAAGTCAATAAGAGGTTCTATAAATACATTAGGAGCAAGAGAAAGATGAAGAAAAGTGAAGGTCCCCTACTTAGTGGGAAACGAGAGCCGATAGCAGATGACATTAAGAATGCTGTGAGGTGTTTAATGCCTGTTTTTGCTCTAGTCTTACCTAAAAAAGTAAATTTTGACCAGATACTTACACAATTAACATTAATAACATGGGAAAGGAAACACAAGCTAAAATAGGGGGAAAAACAGGATAAAGAATAACAGGGTAAAGAATATTTAGATAAGTTAGATGTATTCAAGTCAGCAGGGCCTAATGAAATGCACCCCATGGTACTAAGGAACTACCTGAAAAAATATCTGACCTCTTGGCGATTATCTATGAGAACACATGAAGGATGGGAGAGGCCCCAAAAGACTGGAGAAGGGCAAACTTAGTATTTATCTTTAAAAAGAATACTTGGGGAATTATAGATCTGTCAGCCTAACTTTGATTCTGGAAAGGTACTGGAACGAATTGTTAAGCAATCAGTTTGTAAGCACCTGGAGGATAAGGAATCACCACCATGGATTTGTCGAGAACAAATCCTGTCAAACCAAACTAATTTTCTCCTTTCATGGGGTTACTGGCCTTGCGGATGGGGGAAAAGCAGTAATGTGGTATATCTTGATTTTTAGAAAAGCTTTAGACACAGTCCCGCAGGACATTCTCATAAGCAAATTTGGGAAATGTGGTCTAGATTAAATTACTTGGGGGGGGGAGGTGGACCAGTTGAAAGACCATACTCACAATATTTATCCGTGGTTCGCTGTCAAAATAGGAGGACAGATCTAGTGGAATTCTGCAGAGGTCTGTCCTGGTCCGGTACTAGTCAATATTGTCATTACTGACTTAAATAACGGAGTGGAGAGTCTGCTTATAAAATTTGCAAATGACACCAATCTGGGAGGGGTTGCTAGCACTTTGGAGGACAAGATTAGAATTCAAAATGACCTTGACAAATCAGAAACTTGGTCTGAAATCAACAAGGAATTAAAAATTAAACTAACTGCTACAAAATGGGAAATAACTGGCTAGGTGAGAGTACTGCTGAAAATGATCTGGGTGATATGGTGGATCACAAATCAAATTGAGTCAACAGTGTGAGGCAGCTGTGAAAAAGGCTTATATCATTCTGGGGGGTATTAACAAAAGTGTTGTATGTAAGACTTTGGTAACTTTCCCACTGGCCTCAAACCAGTCCAGTGTCCAGTTCTGGGAGCTGCACATTAAGAAAGATGTGGACAAATTGGAGAGCATTCAGAGGAAAGCCACAAAACAGGTAAGTGATAGAAAACCTGACCTACGAAGAAAAATTTAAAAACAAAACAAAATACTTGGAATGTTTAGTCTTGAGAAAAGAAGACCGAAGGGGGACCTGACACATCTTCAGATGTGTTAAGTGCTGTTATAAAGAGGATGGTGATCAGTTGTTTTTCTTGTCCACTGAAAGTAGGACAAGAAGTTCTGTGCTTAATCTGCAGCAAGGGAGATTTAGGTTAGATATTAGGAAAATCTTTCTGACCTTTCAGGATAGTTAAGCATTTAAATAGGCTTCCAAGGAAGATTGTGGAATCCCTGTCATTGGAGCTTTTTAAAAGCAGGTTGGACAAACATCTGTTGAGATTGTCTAGGTATACTTGGTCTTGCTCTTTAGCATAGGGGGCTGAACTAGATGACCTCACATGATCCCTTTCAGCCTTATGTTTCTCTGATTCTGTGACTGTTACTCCAGTTCTTTAAAAGTGCAATACATAATTTGGCTTCCCCTGATGAAAGCAGTTTTCTTGACTTACGTGCTTTAGGAGAGAGTGACATTAAGCAGCTTCAAGGCGTTTTCATATTTGCTCGTATTGTAAAAGTTAATTTGGGGTGGACTGAACAAGTCTAAATTTGAGGAGAGTTTGATATTTGACTCAAGTGTGTTTGAATTACAAGAATGAAACACAATGGGACATTGTTTAAATTCAGTTAGAAACCAGCTATTTTTAATACCCTGGAGCTGGCCTGCTGTTAGTCTCCAAGGACTAATGTTTTACCTACTTAAAAATACATAGCTTTTAATGTGACCATTCCATTGTTCAAAAGGTCTTACTGGGCATACACAGTTCAGCATTTTCTTAGCTTCAAAAGCTTTAACAAAACCCAATTTAACCAAAGGAAGTTAATCTCAAATGGCTGCACAACAATTTAAAACCAAGGCCATTAGGATTTGAATGCTTGGTTTGAATAGGGCATTTTCCTTTTCATTCTAATTTGATGGTGTCATTACTTCATTTTTAAATGGTTCTTGTGCATATCTTACTCTTCTGGGATTAGCTCGATTCTGATTTGGGAGCTGTTGCAATAAATTGCTTGGCTTTCCTTCCATACTACACAATTCAGAGACTGTCTTAGTGTAAGTTTGACTTCATCATCCAAGGTAAGTTCAGCCTTCCATGAAGCTGAAAACTCTCCACCAACAAGTTTCCTCCTTAAATCTTGGCAGATACCTTGTTGCAGTGTTAAGGGCTAGATTTTAAATTTGGAGGTAAAGTGGTCATATTCAGAGTTCTTTTGTGAAAGCAGTTGTTCAAAGGATTGGATAAGAAGATCCAGTGAAACTGGGTAATGTGGCATACTGTTTGCTAAATCGTGTTGTGTTAGTAACCATCTAGCTGAGGATGAAAGTACCATTTCATTGAATAACTTTCTTCAGTCACACTCTCTGTAACCTTCTCTATAGTTTTCTGAGGTGAAATGTCATGTACTTGCTTGTAGCCCAAATTTGAATTGTTATTGAAAGTTTCAAGAAAATCTGAATCATTTAAACGGGGAGGGTGTATTTTGCTTTCATATTTCACAACCAATATAGGGAGAAATATTTCACCAGAAAAAGTTCATAAATAGGTGCTGCTTTTGGGTCTAGCTTCTTGATAGTGTAAAAGTGCCCCGTAAGTCCATGGCTTGTTCTAGAATCTAAATGATCGTGTTTCATAACTTTAGAAGTACAGTATAATTCTATGTGCAATAGCTTTGCATTCATGACACCAGTTAGTTCTGACTGAGTTGCTGTGTTTGTAGCAAGCAGTATTATGCAGGAGCTTGTACCTTGGCTGTTTTTGAATTTGCTTCAGGAATCAAGGAGGTTTAAGCAAAAGGATCATCCAGAGGAGATTCTGATTTTTAGAAAAATCCAGCTGTCCTAACAAGGCAGTCACCTCTGCATTAAATCTAAGTTATTGGTTATTGTACTGCAATGGGGGTTTCTCCATTGTGAGTGCAGGTAAGCTGTACAATTAGTGAGGAAGAAGTCATTCCCAGTTACTCAAATAATTATACTCCAGCTAGTTGTTGTGTTTTTGAATGATTGCTGTGCTGTTAATCACAGTAGTGGAAGTGAATGTGAAAATCCCACTGTCTGTATTGGCTGTTGTAATCCTACTTCTCTACTCAGTTTTCATACTTTTTTTTACTAGCCACAAAGACATCACTTCAGCTTTTCACTTCTCCAGCTAAAGCAGGAAAGCTCTACAAATTATACAAATGAGAGACCCAAAAAGCAAAGCAAATGAGTCTGTTGAAACTCTAAGGGGTAAAGGATTTTATATCTAAACTTTAACTCTTGGATTTGGTTCATTCCTACCTTCCAATCATATACTTGTCCCTAGGTATGAGGAAAGGATGAATAATTAATTCAGTAATCAACTTAAGCTAATATTCCTCAGTGATATGATTATCTCACAAACAGGAAGTACTCTCAAATTGTATTGATGTTTTGGGCTTCCCTGTAAGCCGTTGCTTTATATGCAAGCTGTCACCTGCCAGAAATGAGAAAATAACAGATTAAGTACATTTTAACATAAAACCCAACTGCATTTTATGGAGTGCCCCTTGAAATCATTAGCCCTCTATAGTTCAGTATCCGGACCTATTCAGTCCTTGTCTTACTTGCTGAAATCTGCAAAAAAAGTGCTGATTGTGATCGTGTTCTTGTGATCCTTCTTTTTTCTCAGTGGTGTGAAAATATATCTGACTTGCTTGAGTCTGTGGGCCACTGAACACACAGCTATGGTTTTGGAAACAGTTAAATCTAACCTTGGTGGATTTCAAGCTGGTGACACAGGATGCTCTCCATAACTCACTGTCAGTCCCTTGAGCTATGTAGTTTCCTTGTATGTTGACATTCTTAAGCAATACTGACCTTCCATTCCTTCTGGCAATATGATGTGCCCCAGCCTACTTTGTGATCATCTAGGGTTGTAATAGTTTTCAGAGAAATAGCATAAACTGGACTAATAAAGAAGTCGCGGTGTAAATTGTATCTGCCATATCAGCTGAAGGGGCTCCCAAGAACACTTAGCTTTAGTTAGGTCCTCTAAACAGATTAGCTTTTCACTGCTTTCTTGATTCATTTTGAAAGACAAGCACTTGCACCATTTTTCTCACCTTTTGGATATTCATTTACTATGTAAAAATAACATTCAATCTGTTTGCCTAGAATCATAATTTAATTTTATGAATAAAAATATGAAGATTTTCCAGTAATTTCTCATAATGGGGGGGAAAAAGTTTTTATTTGCAAAACGTGAACTGAATTACTTAGCAGAGTCCTGTTATAATGGTAGAAGATCAGTGTGTACAAATAAAGAAAATAAATGTCACTGCTAAATACAGTAATTTTGAAAATTGTATTATGAGGTGGTTCTCTCTGCTTAAGGTGAAATCCAGACCATTTGGGTTTTTGCTAGCGGCAAGAACAAAAGTGCTTTTCCTTCTGTGCCTTCCCCAGCCTGTTTTCTATTCTTTTTCCTTTACCCCTTCAGCATATAATTGCAAATTGCTACCAAGCTACTCAAAACAGTATTATTTCCTGCTAAGATGCAGGAGACATCCTAATTATCTCAAAGAGATGTGAATTCTTTTAAATTAACTTTTCTTTATGAAGTTTGGGCTGCAGTGAACTATCAAAGAAAAACAAAAATTGCTCTCATGCTTCTATGAAGTGAAAGAGGCAATATAGTTAAAACGTGGGAAAGCTGTAGGTGAAGACCCAAGTCACTGGAGAAACACTAAAAGCTTGCTATGAGATTGATAAAATTGCTGAACTCTTCAACAGAGCATTGGACCAGGAAAAGCTTCCCGACATTGGGGAAGCCACTGTAATCAGAATATCAGAGCTAACCTAATCAGTTGAAAACGCAACAATTGATGAGATGTTCCTCTCCTTTTAGTGATAGGTAAAGTCTTCTGCAGTATCATCATAAACAAAAGAAAGGAAGTGGTTGAGGCAAGGGTAAGGGAAGAGCAGGCTGGATTTCAACCCAGAAGATTATTTGGCATCTGGATTTTCATCCTAATAGAGCACCGAATGGCAAGAACAAGCATCAAAGAAGCATTTTACAGCCTCCATCGTGATTCATTCTGGAATATATTGAAGGATTATTGATATGCCAGAAAAAATAATCAAGGCATTATATCAACATGAAACATGCATAGTGAAGTAAATGCTGGCTTAAGCGAATGGTTAAATGTGCTAGAAGATTTAGATCTTACGAATGATGTAGCTCTTGTAAAGGACAGGTCAGCCAACCTGCAAGTAAAGACTGAGACTGTCCAGCATTGCAAAAAACCCAGGGATAATAGTTATGAAAAATCAATCTTAATGAGAACCCCAGTAACTACCAACTCAAGCATTTCTTAAGAAGACAAAGGAATACAAGAAGCGAGTCAATTCACATACCTTGGTAGTAACATGCAAGGCAATGGGGCTGTCCAGAAGGAAATGTCACAAATTGGCAAGGCAACAGCTGTATTCACCAGCTTAAATAAGATTTGGTTATTGAAAATCTACAACTTACAGACCAAATGATGAATCCTCAACTCAAATGTTACTTCCATCTTAATATATGGATGTGAAAGCTGACAATCCACTAGTCTAAAAGTCCATGAAAGCTGATGCCTTAAAAAATACTAGGTATTCAATGGTATGAATTGATAACCAATGCTGAGATTCATCAGAGTTTAACAACTCCTTATCTCTAAAGTTATCCAGAAAAGATGGAAATATTTGGGACATATGTTTTAAGAATGAAGCAGAACCTCTGACATTGAGTAGCTGGAGGAACACGCAGAAAATAGCTGCATGAAAGAATCCCTTTATTAAACACTACTTAGAGGAATGTAACAATACAGAATGTGCACTAAAAGGCCCAGGATAGACAGGATGGTGGAGCCTTGCTTGTGTCCTAACTGCCGTCTGATAGCATGGGATGGATTCAGATTCAGACGAGTCAAATCACCTGTAATGCTGCAGCTACTGTACCATATGATGTGTGAAGCCTGAGCCTTTTGTTTCCTCTAAACCCAATGAGAGTGCCATCTTGTGACTGTCTGGAGGAAAGCAGGAGTTGGGGAACCATAGATGTGTCCTCAGCAATGGATTTTTACACCGATAACTTTTAAAGGAAATGTTACTGTTGCAGGAACCTTCAGAAATGCACTCCTGAAGTATTAGAGAGAGCCGGTGGGTGATGTAATATCTTTTTTTGGACCAGCTTCTGTTGGTGAGGGAGGCAAGCTCTTGAGCTACACAGAGCTCTTCCTCAGGTCTGGGAAAGGTACTTAGGGCTTGTCTGTATTACAAAGTTGTTGACTTAAGTTGCATCGATGCATAGCCACCACTGTAATTAAACCGCACTTGCAAGTCCACACTACGTTCCTTGTGTTGGCGGAGCACGTCTGCAGTAGAAGCTCTCACATTGGCACGGAGAGATGCACTGTGGGTAACTATCCCACTGTACAACTTAACACCATCTACTGCGGAGTGTTTTGGGAAGGGTCTCCAATGCCTCTTGGGGGCAGGTTGTGTCCCATGATGCAGTTTTCTCTGTCCCATCATTCCATGGGCATCCTAGTACTTTTTGTGCTGTTTTTCAACAGCCCCTGTATCCTGCGTGCCTGTCAGAAAGCATGGATCCTGGACTGCTCTCCAGCATTGTGCTGAGCGTTATGAACAACACATGCCTGGTCCTGCAATATTTCATGAGCTTGCGAGTCTGGTGACAATCCCTTGGTGTTTGCCGTGCTGTGTGCCATCGAAAGAAACAGTTGAGGATTGCTGTTGGCGTTCATGGGGCAGCTGCACATGGTGGACTGTTGATTCTGGGATCAAGAAACAAGTGCTGAATGGTGCGGTCACATTATTATGCCAGTATGGGATGACAAGCAGTGGCTGAAGAACTTTCAGATGTGCAAAGACACTTTCCTGGAACTGGGTGCAGCACTTGCTCCAGTCCTTCAGCACGGGTCACCAAAATGAGGGCTGCACTCAGAGTAGAGAAGCCAGTGGCAAATGCTGTGTGGAAGCTGGCAATGCCAGACTGCTACCGGTCAGTCAGGAATCTGTGTGGATTCGGGAAATCCACCGTAGGGGTTGCTGTGATGCAAGTGTGAAGGGCCATTAATTGTCTCCTGCTATGAAGAACTATGACTCTGGGCAACATGCATGAATAGTGGATGGTTTTGTAGCAATGGTGTTCCCTAACTGCGGTGAGGCGATAAACAGTATGTGTATCCATATTTTGGCCCCAGACTACCTTGTGACTAAGTACATCAGCAGAAAGGGCTACTTTTCTATGGAATTGCAAACGCTGGTGAATCACTGGGGTCTTGTCACAACATCAATATTGCCTGGCCAGGATGGTGCACATACTTTTAAGAACACAGGCCTTTACAGAAAGCTGCCAGCAGGGGTGTTCTTTCCAGACCAGTGGATTACCACTGGGGGTGTAGACTTGCCAATAGTGATCCTGGCTACCCTTTACTCCTGTGGCTCATGAAACTGTACACAAGCCCCCTTGAAAGCAGCAACAGCCCTTCAATAACAGGCTCAGCAGGTGCAGAATGACAGTTGAATGTGCCTTTGGCCATTTAAAGGGTCACTGGTGCTGTCTGCTCAGGATGTTAGACCTCAGTGAGTTCAGTATCCCCATGGTCATAGCTCCCTACTATGTGCCTCATAATATCTGTGAAGCAGAGGGAGTGAAATTACCCTAGGGCTGGAGCGTGGAGGTGGATTTACTGTCTGCTGATTTTGAGCAGTAAGATACCAAGGTTCAAAGGGGAGCTATTCACAACAGGGTGGCTTTGAAGGAGCACTTCAACGATGAGCCACAGCGAGGTTGGGGTGTGTGTGGGTGTGTTGGTGTGTTGCATCAGCCTCTACATTTTGGGGAGTAAAGATTCCTTCAGTTTCCGTAAGTGGATTTTTGTTCCACACCCACACAAACATACGAGTGTAATGCTGAGGTAAACTTCATACATAGAGGGGACAGTTTCTTTAAAGGGGAAGGAACAGGGAAATTACAAGCACATACACCAAGGCGCTCTCAGTTGGCTGTATGTGCAGCTGTCAGTGTCTTTCATCTCCCATGGGATGGAGTGCCTTGGGTAATGCTGCGGCTCTGGAAGATACATGGAATGGGGGGTGGCGCAGGGAATGTAGAGAGGTTCTGGCATGCAGTTCTCTAGGGGCTGCAGGGGCAGCTAAGCACAGATGTGTTCAGCCTGAAGTTCAGTCAGAGACCGCAGCATGTTCGTTTGCTTCCTGAGCAGCATTATCTCTTGCTGGCCGTTTTTCCTGTCCTAACTATCCCTCTGCATTTTCTCATGGATTGCTACCTTCCAAGCTGTCTGCTCACAATATGAGGTACCAGAGGCTTGCAGGGTCTCCTGGAACACATCTTTTTTCTCCTCATCTGTGCAAGCCAACTCCACTGGTGTGCACGAAGAGACCTTCGAGGCCACAATTGCAGCTGGTAAAGAAACAATGCCCAGAGCTACCATTGTCAATGCACTTACACCCCTTTATCCAAACAAGTTACAATTACAACTTTCTCACTTTCCCTTGGGAGGTATAGAGCACCTGGCAGCCCTATCCATGGTGAGTACGGCCCAAGGAGAGTGGGTGAGATGGGACAAGAGGCGGGGAGGGCGCATAACACTGGATTATCAGTACAAGCAGTGAGGGCAGTTTTCCACACATGGTGGTGGTTGTAGCGGATATCTTGCTTCTGAGGGTAACAGACTGCAAGAGAGCAGTTTGTGTATGTAAGTGGCTGCAGACCAGATCTGTATGCTGCAATAGTGTCTGCTGAAATAACTGCTGAGTGGCGTGGCAAAGTGTCCTACCACAGGGAGAGAAACAAGGCAGCCCTCCCAAGAAACCTTTGGCAGATGATTGCAGATATCTGCGAGGAAAGTTTCCTAGAGATCTCTATGGAAGTTTCACAGGACATCCCATTGTGTATAAACAAACTTCTGCAGGGCCACCTCTGCTTTGCTGTTCAGGGGAATGAGAAGCAGATAGCCTGATTAAAAAAGTACAACATGAGCAATGTTCCTGCAGTACTGAAGCAAAATGAGTACTTACCAGCAGTTCCCTCCCCTGCATCAGACTCACCCCAGCCGGGCTGCTGGCTGTGGCTAGGCTGCTCAGGGTCAGAAAGAGGTCCTGGCTAATCACACCACCGGAGCTCCCTGTTGCCCATCCCCCTCCTCCATTTCCTTATCCAGCACGTTGTCCTTGTGGTTCACTGGGGTGGCCAGTGACTCCAGCACCCATCAAAGTATCCATGGAGCTCGTGGCAAAGTGGTCGCCGCCGAGGATGGCATGCAGCTTCTTGTAGGAGAAACATGGCTGTGGCTCCACATCAGAGTGACAGTTTGCTCCCTTGCCTTCTGGTGTGCCTGCTTCAGCTCCTTGATTTTTACTCAGCACTGTGTAGCTCTTTTTCTCCATGCCCCAAGCGATCTGACCATAGATGCTGAGGTTCCTGCAGCTGGAGTTGTGCCTGCACACATGGTTGGCACATGACTCCTGCCTTTGGGGAGGTTGGTTGGGGGGGCATGGCACTTGGACAAAGAGTAAAGAGGCATGGGAGGGGGGTGTGAAAAGGTGTGTGGGGTGGGCGGGAGGGAAGGTGGTGAAGGGGCAAGGACAGGGGAAGGGTCTTAGAGGAGGGGACCGTGTAGGGGCAGGGAGAAGGGGCAGAGTGGAAGCTTCCAGCAGCAGTTTGGATTAGCCTCCCCAAACCTATTCCCTCCACCTACACCTGCAGTCTCCCCTCCCATAGACCCAGGAGATCCACCACTTCCAGTGTACTCCAGGCAACAGCATGTTTGTGTGTGGAGCCAGCATGGTCAGCTGGGCAATTGCTATGTTAGCTCTCCGCAAGCAAACAGGAAGAGCAATTTCAAACCTTCCTGGGGCTTTAAAAGGAGAGGGGCACATACCCATGTACCTGGCTGCAGGGCAGCAGAGTTCAAAATGCTGACCAGAGTGGTCATGGCGGGCATTGTGGGACACCTCCTGGAGCCAACTTAGATTGACATAAACAACACCATGCCTACCCTGACACTGCATTGCTCTAACTATGTCATCTTAAATGCTACGTCTCTTGCTAAGGTGGTTTTATTAGGTCAGCATAGGTGGGAGGAGCATTGTAGTGTCTACACTTCCCATAAGCTGCCTTATGTCGTCCTAACTCTGTAGTGGAGGCTAGGGTTCAGTGTCACAGGTAAATACAAGGTCAAACATAGTTCAGCATAAGTGGTTAGCGCATATTGCAAGGGACCATTCAAGGTGAAGTGGCCTGTTACTATCCTTCCAATCACAGGACTAAAAGGGTGGTTAGTGGGTTACAGATTGTTGTAATAAGCCATAAATCCCCCTTTTTGTCCTGTTGTCTACATCTCATCTTGATTGGTCGCTTATATGTTCTAACCACTTAGGCTAAACTGTATTTGGCCTTGTATTTAGCTGACACTCCGAGTACCTTTCCCAGACCTGAAGAAGAGTTCTGTATAGCTCAAAAGTTTGTCTCCTTCACCAGAGGAGTTGGTCCAATAAACGATATTTCCTCCCCCACGTTATGTGTGTATCCTGGGACTAACGTGACTACAACAACACTGTGTACTCCCAAAGTATATTAATTGCTGCTCGAAGCACACTGCTTCCCCTCAAAGCCAGAGCACAAGAGCCATTTGCACCTGCTGAAGGCTTCATGCTGTATCCAAGTGGAGTGTGGTACTGTAGCTAGTCAGACAGTGCAGTAACATTATAGCATTAGCATTTGTTAGGAAGGAGGTGATTCGTTACCCCACCAGAGCAGAAGGAAGATGTTTCCGACCCTGATTGCAACAGGAGGGGTAAGTTCAGAAAGCAAGTGGAGCAATGAGACCGAGGGTGGGGAGAGCATGAATCAGAAGAGATTATTATGGCACTGTAAAAGGGTTGATGAGACCCCATCTGGAATATGGTGAGCAATTTCAAGCACCATTGACAGAGACGACATGCACGAATGGGGACAGTACGTAAGAGGTAATAAGAATGATAGTGTCTCGGAAGACAGGTTAGGGAGATTAGAGTGAGGGTATACAAAATGGATACCACATTAGTCTGAGGATAAGAGGCTCATAAACCAGAGGGCAAGAAGAAAGGAACTTCAGGTTAATTACATTTTAAATGTTCTTTACCAATGTTCATTTAAATATAATTTAATACTTCTAATTTACATTTCCCTTTATCCTATTTTCACATGAACAAGTCAGTAACTTTAGCTCATAATGTCCTAGCACAATGCTGCAATTCTGAAATGTAAACAAGTCCCTGCAGTATTTAAAAAAAAAAAAAAAAAAAAGGAAATATTTGGCTGTAGGCCTTGTCACTTAATTTATTAGGTGTTTTTTAAAACACCTACCAAACAGGACTTTTAAATCTAAACTACCTGAAATTGTTAAAAAGATGAGTCACAAACAGCAGTTCAGGAGAAATCATTTGTACACAGATTAATGTTTGGCATAGACTCCAAAAGACAGGAATAGAATCTGACACTGTGAACATAACAAGAGTTGGGCACACTTTTGTCTTTATCTTTCTATAAATCTGGACTATTGTTGCTTGTTGTCGCTATCTTAATATTGGGAAGGGAAAAGAAAAACTAAGAAGAAATTTATATTACTTGGATTATATAGCCTTGAAATTGTATGAGCATAGTGTCATTACTTACTGTATGCAGAAGAGAAGACTTGTATGTAGAAGTGGGAATTATATCCAATGCTACCTCTTTTTTTGACATACATTTTTGACATACATTTTTGTTGACATACATTTGCTTGGTCTCGTCATGATTTCTTCATTCAGTTCTTTATTTTCTGAATTATTTATTTGTGTTCAGTGATTTTGAGCTATCTTTGAATGAACTGCTCATTCTCTGAGACGAAGTGGGTGAGGTAATCTTTTATTGAACCAACTTCTGCTGGTAAGAGAGAGAAGCTTTCAAGCTACACAGAGCTTTTCCTAAGGTTCTGAGTCTATGTAGTTTAAAAAAAAAAAAAACTGCTCTCACCAACAGAAGTTGGTCCAATAAAAGATTAGTTCATCCACCTTGTGTCTCATATTCTTGGACTGACATGGCTACAACACTGCATACTGCTAAATCCCTGGAAGGCCTTGTCTACACTAGCACTTCTACTGGCAACATTTTTGCTGCTCACAGGTGTGGGGAAAAAAAACCATGCCTGCGTGACATCAGTTTTGCTGGCATAAGCGCTTGGGTGGACAGTGCTATGTTGATGGGAGATGCTGTGCTTCACATAGCTGCCACCACTCATTTATGTGGTTTTATTATGTCTGCGGGAGAGCTCTCGCCCATCAACCTAACACAGCTACACAGGTGCTCTTGCAGTGGCACAACTTTACCACTGTAAGTTGTAAGTGTAGACTAGCCCATAGTTTCTGGCCTTTGAGGGGTTCTGTCTCACAGCAATAGAACCAAATTTACATACTGCCAGTACATCTCCTATGCAATACATGCTGCTCTACCACTGGGCTAGACTCTGTGCTTTTAATGCACTGAATAAAAAGAAGGCTTAATGATGCACAAGATTTGTGTAGCAGCTTATGTGATCTGCCTCAACTAAGACGTATCTCTTGTACTACAAGAGAATCAACACAATAAATAGATAGCATCATCAGTCAAAGTCTTATTCAGGTGAAACGATGATCTCTTTGGACTTCTTTGGTCTAAGCAAAGCTGACTGAGGAATAATATTAAATAGATTTGAAATACTTAGTTTCCCAAATTCTCACTAGGGTTAGGAGAAGTGGGGGGGAGAGATTTAAGGATTGAGAGCATTTTGGAAGGGGGATATTTTTTTAAGTAGCAAATGGGATGTGCTCCACAGTCAGGACAACTGTACCCAATTAATACTCTATCTCCTTCCCTTCGAATGTTACTCATAAAGAGTGAATTAAAGTAATTTTCATTTAAATCATGAGCTGCTTTAGTAGTGGTGTGCTGTTATCTTGATAAACAAGAACTCAGCTTCCTGTCCAGGGCACCATGATTGGAAATGCAATAGAAATGACAGGTTTAAAGTCTGGGGCAGGAGTACCTCAAGATGGTCAATGGGAATCTCTCCAGCCAGCATTTACAGCCTCTGAAGGAAGCTTGTCTAGTTATTAACTTTAATAGGAGTGCTTGAGGGTAGGGAGAAAGGGAGACTACCTATGAAAACTTACCTTGATGCACTGACAAGTATGTCTGTTTTGAAAAATACTTAAGAGTGATTTCAGTTGTATATCGTTGTACCCTGTTAGCATGAATAAGATGCAAAAGCTTTGAAACTGAGGCAATAAATCTGGTGGATTTACTAATTTGCCTGACAGGTTGGGTGCTAAATGAGCAGAGAATAAAAAGATGATATGAAATATTATTAAAAAGTCCATATGCTGTATAGTGTCAAATGTCAGGTAATAGTGACTGCCAAATTACCTATAGCATGTGTAAATAGACTTGGTAAAGTGAGTAAATGGTCCTGGCCTACAGTGAAAACATTTAAAATCTTGAGGTTTACCAATATTACCATTTAGATGTTTTGGACAATACCCCCTTATGTGTAGGGAGTACAGGACAGACCACAAATATCAATTAAATAGAGAGAGAGAGCAGAGAGCAAATAGTCATCTTTTAAAGGCACTCATAAAAGACACTGAATGTGTTGGTATATCAGTTTGCTAAATACTGAAAGTGTTTGCAGATTGGCACTGGGTCTTGCTTCTTGACTGTTTTAGTTAGAGAGAATTAGACCAAAGAAACTTTCCAATGATCTTTGCAAACATCTGACGCTATAATACTGTAAGTAAATTGGGGATTAAACCACACACAGTCCACCAAAGATAACTAAGATAAGACTAACTTTAGAAATTTAAGTGCTCTTCCACCTAACGTTGAACTGGGTGTATGCGTCTGACATCATAAACTTGAAGCTTTTTGGTTTTCCCACCTATCTGAATCCTAGACCAGGTCTCCCCTGGAAAAGGTATGCTGGTATAGCTTTATTGCCAAACCTTCCCAGATTTAGGTTATACTGGCAAAAAAAGTGCTTTGGCAGGTACAGTTTATACTAGTTTAAGTGAAATAAGCTATGCTAACAAAAGCACTTTTATACCACTACCGCTGAAGAAGCAGCTGTCTTGATTATAGTAAGGCTTTTGACACAGTCCCATATGACATTCTCATAAGCAAACTAGGGAAATGGGCCTAGATGAAATTACTATAAGGTGGGTACAAAACTGGTTGAAAGACTATATTCAAAAAGTAGTTATCAGTGATTCACTGTCATACTGGGAGAGTGTCTCTAGTGGAGGTCTTGCAGGGGTCAGTCATGGGTCTGGTACTATTCAATGTTTTCATTAATATCTTGGATAATGAAGTGGAGCATATGATTAGAAAATTTACAGGTGACACCAAGCAGGGATGGGTTGCTAGTACTTTGGAGGACAGGATTAGAATTCAAAATGACCTTGATAAATTAGAGATTTGATCTGAAAATCAGCAAGATGAAATTCAGTAAAGACAAATGCCAAGTACTTCACTTAGGAAGTTAAAATGAAATGCACAACTACAAATTGGGGAATAACTGGCTAAGTGATAGTACTGCTGAAAATGGTCTCTGTGATATAGCAGATCATAAACTGAATGAGTCGTCAATATGATGCAGCTGCAAAAAAGGCTAATACAATTCTGGCATTTATTAACAAGAGTGTTGTATGTAAAATATAGGAGATAATTGTCCCACTCTTACCTGGTACTGGTTGCGCATCTGCTGGAGTACTGTGTCCAGTTCTGGGCACCACACTTCAGGAAAGATATGGGCAAATTGGAGAACATCCAGAAAACAGCAAGCAAAAGGATAAAAGGTTTAGAAAACCTAACCTATGAGGATAGATTAAAAAAAACGACATCTTTAATCTTGAGGGGGAAAAAAAGACTGAGGGGGACCTGATAAGTCTTCAGATATGTCAAGGGTGACAGTGATCAGTTGCTCTCCATGTCCATTGAAGATAGGACAAGATGTAATGTGCTTAATCTGCAGTAAGGGAGATTTTGGTTAGATACTAAGAAAAGCTTTCTAACTATAAGGGTTGTTAAGCTCTGGAATAGGCTTCCAAAGGAGGTTGTGGAATCCCCATCTTTGGAAGTTTTTAAAAACAATCTGAACAAACTCCTGTTTACTTGGTCGTGCCACAGTGCAGTGGGTTGGACTTGATGACTTCTTGAGGTCCCTTCCAGGCCTACATATCTACGATTCTGTGATTACTATACCAGCAAAAGTTTCTAGTGTATACCTGACCCCTCCAGAGTTAAGTGAGTGGAAGGTGTTTGTTGAAATATTTTGGTACTGTGGAATTAGAAGGAAAGATGAGTCAAGTATATCTTAGTGGAAAATTATTCTTGTGCATTTATAGTGAGGTGCATCCTTTCTTTGCTACTTTCCAATATAGCTTAATTCCACTCTCCCATCTCTGGAATGGCTAAGTGAGGAGAAAAAAACAAAACAAACCATATAGCTTACCCAACCACATTCAAAAGTAGTAATTCTTTTCTCTTGGTTCTGGTTAGGTAAAATGTTTCACATACACTACATGGAAACAAGAGCATGGAGTTCCATCTTGACCTGGTCAATTTCTCTTATATTAGAGAGTTGGTTAGTGACTGGAAACTAAATACTTATGTTCCTATTCCAGGTGTGATGTAGGCAGTTGTATTTTGCATCTTCACATTCTAGCATGATATGCAGGGTACTCTTGATTAAAGCCAAAAAGTAAACCAACCTAGGTTTATGCATCACTTTTCCATATTAAGAAGGTTTACATGTTGCTTGGTTGGAGGGAGCCAGAGAGTGAAGATAATGCAATTTCCAGCAATCATAGCAAAATACTGTGTTTTGTTTAATATTCAACTGAAATGTTTTGTTTAAATTACTTATATAGCAGCAAAAGTATGCTGGATGATTTAACAAGGGATGCTATTTATGTTTTAGTCTCCAGCTGTGACTGAACATATAGTCATGGCAGAGATATCCTCCTGAGGTTGAACATGGGTGTATTTTAAATAAAGATGCACTTAGTGATCACACTTCATTTCACTTCTCGACTCCTTTTCTCATCATTCTTTGCCAGTCTGTGGCATGGGTTTGTTGCTCTTGGAGTTCCAGTCTTTTTCTCCTCGGACTTCCCTTGACAGTCTTTCCATTGTATCTTTAATCTTCCACATCTTTTCAAGCTGTCCTCTTCCTCCCACTTTATCAGTGATTCACTCAGTGTATACAATCAACCATATGCCGTGATTCATATCAGTGTATATAATCAATAATACATCAATCAATACATTTCAGTGATGCCATTTTAAAAAAGATTTAGCTAAGGGGTTAATTTCTGACACTAGGTATTGTTTTTGAATCCTGTATTTTAATTCTCAAGGGAAAATGTGCAGGGTTATTTCTAAATGGAAGTTAACCAATGAGATTAATTTTGGAGTTTTTAGATGGTTTTCCTTTTAAAAGGAAGACGTGATAAAACAACCGATTTATAAGAACATAAGAATGATCATACTGGGCAGACCAATGGTCCATCTAGCCTAGGTCTTGTCTTCTGACATTGACCAATGCCAGCTGCTTCAAAGGGAATGAACAGAACAGGGCAATCATCATGTTTGTTGACCCCCTCAAAGAATTCTAATAGATTGGTGAGGCATAATTTCTTTACAAAAGCTGTGTTGGCTCCCCCAACAAATCATGTTAATCTATGTGTCTGATAATTATGTTCTTTACTGTAGTGTCAACCAATTTGTCTGGTACTGAAGTTAGGCTTACCAGCCTGTATTTGCCAGGATCACTGCGAGAGCCTTTTTAAAAAAGTGGC
Organism: Mesoclemmys tuberculata; assembly: GCA_007922155.1. Taxonomy (NCBI): domain Eukaryota; kingdom Metazoa; phylum Chordata; order Testudines; family Chelidae; genus Mesoclemmys; species Mesoclemmys tuberculata. The sequence goes on from ML675621.1 coordinate 10,638,417, forward strand.
TCCACAGTAGCTATTCTCCAGTCATCTGGTACAGAGGCTGATTTAAGTGATAGATTACATGCCACAATTAATTGTTCTGCAATTTCATTTTTGAGTTCTTTCAAACTCGGGGTTGAATACCATCTAGTCCTGGTGACTTATTACTGTTGAATTTATCAATTTGTTTCAAAAGCACCTCTATTGACACCTCAATCTGGGACAGTTCCTCAGATTTGTCACCTAAAAAGAATGGCTCAGATGTGGAATCTTCCGCACATCCTTTGCAGTGAAGACTAATGCAAAGAATTAATTTAGCTTTCTCCTCCATGGCCTTGTCTTCCTTGAGTCCTCCCTGAGCACTTTGATCATTCATTGGCCTCATTGATTATTTGGTAGGCTTCCTGCTTCTGATGTACTTAAAAACCTTTTTGCTGCTGGGTTTTTTGAATCTTTCTAGTTCTTCAAATTCTTTTTTGGCCTGCCTAATTGTACTTTTACACTTGACTTGCCAGAGTTTATGCTCCTTCCTATGTTCCTCAGTAGGATTTGACTTCCAGTTTTTAAAGGATTCCTTTTTGCCTCTAACCACAGGAGTTCCATTCATTGAGTTTTGGAATGGCTGTAAAAGCCCAAACTGTTATAGATTAAGATGAGACTTTGTGAAGACAGATTACCCCCATAGCGGCCTATTACATGGGTCTTTGATCTTCCTCAGAACTGTTTGGTGCTGGCCACTGTCAGATCCAGGATAGTGACTAGATGAACCTGTAGGTCTGATCCAGTCTGGCAATTCCTATGTTCTCATGAAATTTAGTCCATTGTTTCCTATATCACTTTAAGAACCATTTCCCAATGTTACAAGTTTTTTCTGAAGTCCACCGCAGAATGGTTTAGTGGATAGGGTGCTGGGCTGGGAGTCGACACCTGTTGTCTTCCTGTCTCTATTAGTAACCTGCTGTGGGCTCTCAGCAATGGGGGTAAGTAAGCACTATATATGGGGTAGGTCTTTAGAGAAAACAAAATGATGAAAACAGTAGATGTGTAAATCTGATAGCAACACACATTTTAAAATCAAGTGCAGCATTATTTGCCTCTAAGCTCCCCATTTGGCTTTAATGCAGCCAGTGTAGCCTGTGCTGAAAGCAGTGTGCCTTGTCTGCACTAAGCATTTAAAACTTGTTGATGGGTATTAGCAAGCACTTGCTAACATCACACCTTTAAATTTTAGTCGGGACAAGACCATAGTAAAGATGACGTTGCCAGCACAAAAGAGCTTGCAATCTAAAATGACAGGATAGAGGCTGCGAGGGGAAAGAGAAGAAGGGTGGTGAGGTAACTTGCTCAAGATCATGCAAAAGGTGAGGGAATAGCTGGGAACAGAACAAAATCTGAGTTGTAGTCCAGTACCTTATCCACTGGACCGGTGGGTCCCAAACTGTGGTATGTGCACCACTGGTGGTGTCGGAGCTTGATGTTCCATTTACTTCACAGCAGTTTTAAAAGGTGACTCAAGAACTAATGTGTCACATTAGTCAGACTAGACTACGTACTAAGGGATTATTTGTTTTGTGCGGTCATTAAGTGATACGTCAGTATTCTGGAATAGGGATGGGGACACTTCATTACACACAATCATACAGAATAAGAGAATCTATCCCTTTGGAGTAGACCCACTCCATTGTTGCCTTCTATATTCTTCGGTCCTTCTATAAAATCATGTTGGGAGGAGGGCTGTCATTTATTTCTGTACTGCAAGTACTCAAACCATGGGGAGAGAAGGGAGGAGCTGGTATGCCTTCCCTTCCCCCCAGCATTGGCATGTTTCCAGCCTGACTGTTCATGCTTCTGCCACTTCTAGTCTGCACCTCTTACCATTTGACCTGTGTTTTTCAGAAAAATATTGTAAACGAATGTCTGAATGAGTTCTCTTGTGGTGTGTGCTGTAAGTATCACAAGGGCAGTATGAAATGAATTTTGGCCTTGTAAAAATATATGTACATAATTTTGTCTCTGTTAAAATTCCTTTGATTTCACCAACTGCCCTTTATCTGCCTGCAACCAGGAAGCAAGTTCCATCCCTTGCTGGTGGCAGAGGTAACCTTTTGTGGGATGAACTTAAGCAGCATGGGGAATAGAAAAGGTGTTTCTGTGTGTGGGGAAACCCACTTGGTTTTAATTAAACAAAACCCAGGAGTCCAAGTTTCAACAGATGGGCCTGGACATTTCATTGTTTATAACACATAGTTGTTTAGTTGCCATGCCAACAAGTTCCCTGTCACTTCAGGTGACTTATTACATCCATCCCCCTCAAGAGACTCCTCCTTGGCAGATTAAGATAGAAGCTGAGGGTGATGATTGGATCAATGATCCCAGTGGCATTGGAACAGCTTTTATAGTGGGGGTGCCGAAAGCCATTGAACAAAACTGTCAGCCCTGTGTATAATGGAAACCACTTCAAGACAGAGGCTGCTGCCGTACCCCCAGCACCTCTGCATGACCCTCTTCCTCCCATTCCCCAAAGCATCAAGGGAGAGAGAACCTCAACACAGCCTGTATGCTAAGCATTGGAGATATGTCAAATTGTGGTTGCCTGACTGCTGCCATCCCTGATATTCAGGACGACAACTGCTTGCAGGTGGAGAGGGATCTTGAAAAGAGCTTTTTCTGCTCCACACAGCGGAATTGTCCTGGGGAGATAGCGATGGTGGTATTTAGGGGAACTACCGAGTGAGCCCTCAGGTTTAGCATAGGGGTTTTGTTTCCAGCTACCTACCTTCATGGCGGCTATTGTTTTTTTTTTTTTTTCCCCCCAAGTTCTTTGGGTTTTGTTAATTTCCTCTTGTATCCCTCTCCTTGACCTCTTCTTCATTTGGAAACCCACATCTTTCCTAGTCCTGCCTTTATTTTCCCCACTCCACCCTTCCACACTTCTATGGCCTGTGTTATACAGGAGGTCAAACTAGATGATTCCAAAGGCAGAAGGGACCATTGTGATCTGTGGAATCTATGAATCATGGCCTTTTTGTTGCCATGAGTCGGCCAAACGCTGATGTCTGTCTTCCCCCTTCCAATATCCATTGTCATTCAAGCTCTCCTGACTGCTGCTTAAATTTCCTCCTGCTGCTCATCTTCAGTCACTTGGTTTCTTTTTGTTGCCCATGCTGGTGCATGGGTTCCCCAGTATCAGATTCTCAGAGCCTCCAGTCTGCCGCCTCCTTTGGTGACTTGCAGCACCGTGACCACCTCCAGCACCTTTGGTGACCTGTTTCTATGTTGTCGGAATCCAGTATGAGATCAGAGGCATCTGCTGAGTAGTTAAAAAGAATGAGCGTCAATATGATCTGCCAATAAACAGTGCCAGTAAAGTGCACCAGCTAATTCTAGCTGCACTTTGAGATGACCCAGTCCTGACTCACGAGGTCTCTGAAATGGGATGTTTGAAACCCTGCTGGAGTTGACTTGGCTCAGTGCTACTCGTGCTCTGCTTTTTGAATTGGTTCTATATTGAAGAAAGCGAACACTCTCTTGACTGGACCTCTCATTTCTAGAAGAGACGGTACATTTTTGTTATGGTTTTACCTCAATTGCTTGGATCAAATCCAAAGATCCATTAAGTGTTTCAGTCCACAAAGGTCATTCTCTCAACAGTGTAAATCTTTGTGTAGCTGTTGAACACAGAACATAAAAATTCTGGTGGCTAGACATGCAGCTTCTGCAAGTACCTCCCTAATTAGTTCTGGTGACTGGCAGACTACAGTATAAATCCCCAAAATTAATGAATTAACAAAAGTGAACAAAGAGGTTTTTAAAAAATATAGAATAATCCTTGGCAAACTGTACTTTTTATGAACAAACCTTTAGTTATACTGGGAAGATTTAGGCATACTACATAGTATGCTAGTAACCGTTCAGTAGGATTAAGTTTAGTAATAAGAAACATCTGTGCAACATTCGTTGCAGTTTTGAGAATTGGCGAGTGCTATTGTTTATGTTGTGAATCAGGGATTGTGTGGATTAGCTGGGTTTTCCTAAATGTACAGTACAGGCAGAAGTTGCTGTAGTTGTGAGTTTGTGCTAATTTTGAAGTTCTTCCTTCACACTGCCTTTACCTGTGTGGAGGAAAATTGTTTGCGTTCAAGTAACTAAAAACTGTATAATGCGCAAGTGTGCAGAAGTAAGGTTCATGGGCTACCTTAATTCTGGCACTTCCTAAATTTTGAGTACTAGATTCTTGCAATCTTTAACTTTCAATATAGTCTTTTTGCCTGGACAGAATATGTTATATACGTATTTGAGGCCTTAAACATTATGTAATATAGTGTTCTGAAACTCTTTGGCTTTACTGATGTTTGAGAACAAATTAATTAAATAAACATATAATTCTTGTCTATATGTATAATTAATGTTATCTGAGTAGCAGGTAATTTATCTTTTGTATGTGAAAAATGAACAAGTCAATTTGGCACTGGGCTGAACCCTTTGAGGTTGTTTCAAAATAAATATCCCCCCACCATTACTTTTTGAAATTGCTTATGAAGCGAAGGCTGAAAGCATATTCTACAACAAAATACAGTCCTTCTGCTGCATTGTCTCAGACAGATGCCAGGAAACTGAATGCCTGTACTAGAAGAAACCTTGGAGTGCTAGCTGCTAGGCAAAATCACATGGCTTTGAATCAGCTCTATTTAATGATCAATCAGAATTCTTTCACAGGGCAGTAAATTCAAAAAGTGCAATTTTGCTTTGGTTAGTTCAGTGCGTGTTCAGAATAAACCTGTGCAACAGGATCTGTAGCCTTGTGTTGACTGAGCCATTGTTTCGCCCTTTCTGGTGACCTTTGGAAAACAATTTGCATTTATCATTCAACGTTGTCATCAGAGTTGAATATAAATTTTGTTTTATTGCCATGTTGAACATGTATTCCTGTGCCTTTTTGTGTGAGAGTGGTGGTGGTCAGAGAACTGACTACAGTTAGCAACCACTTATCAAGAGTTTTGTGTATGATTTAGCAAATAATTTTACACATAAGCTTAACTGCTTGGATCAATTCCTTATTTCACAGTGAAATAAAATATAAAGGTTAAAAATCTTCACATTTTTGAAGGAGAGATTACTTAATATAGTGCATCTGTTTAATTATAACTGTTGTATTAAAGTGTGTGTGGGGGCGGGGAGGAGAGAGGGAGAGGGAGATGTAAGTCTATACTGAAAACAACCCACATTGGCTTACAAGGGAACTCTTTCTTTACCAGATATTTTTTACAGTAAAAAGGTTTCACCTCTTTCCTGCTGCTTAAACTAGTCACAACATAGACTTATGTGGAGTTCATGTCCCCTAAATGTTTAGTGTAAAGCAGGGAGCTCCTTACAAATGGTATCTTCCATGACCCAAACTTTTGCAGTGCCAGAATTAGATACCTCGTGTGCTTTATAGTATTTATTGCCCTAAAATCCGTATGCTTTACAAAGGCTTATTTTGAGAAGAGCATGTACTGATTTGCTCTCCTTTCTACCCATATCAATAAATACTCACTGAAACTCTTTTCTGCTTGCTGTGCAAGATCTGTAATGGGGGACTTTGAGTTAAGTGGTAAAAAATAAAGCCTGAGGACAACAAAGGGTCTGACTTGATAGGAGTAATCCTAGTGCAGTGCTGCTCACTTGTTTCTCTGTTTTTACAGCTGAAGGCCTCCCTCAGGTGTATTACTTTGGGCCGTGTGGGAAGTACAATGCTATGGTACTAGAGCTACTTGGTCCTAGCTTGGAAGATTTGTTTGACCTCTGTGATAGAACTTTCACTTTGAAGACGGTATTAATGATAGCCATCCAGCTGGTGAGTAATGATATTGTTGGCTTGGCCTCTTCCGCCTTGTTTAAACTATTCCAATTTGTGTTATATCTATCAATATCTTAACTACTGATGGGTAAAATTAATAGCTCTGGCCCTGTCAGACCTTGCTATAATACTCTCTAGTACGGGTGTATTACTCAGACATAACAGTTTGAATGGGGGGACAGAATCTCTAGGGCCTGGTCTACATTTACCTTCTGGATTCGGCAGCAGTTGACGGGAGATACGCAAATGACGTAAATCATTTGCGTATTTCCCGTCGACTTCGCTGCGTCTGTTCCAGGCTCCTGCCCGTTGACGCAGCACTACACCCCTTACTGGAGTGGTTTTCCTACGTCGATTTCCGGATCGACTGAGTGGGTCTACACAGACAACTGAGTCGATCCAGAGACATTGAACTGACGGTGGAGAATTTGCCGCCGTCAATATAGACCCAGCCTAGATATGGAAGAAAACTACCGTTCCCTCCAAATTTGAGTAAAATCCTTATTTAGGAGGGAGGGACGGTTAGTTCTCTCCCCACTCTGTATTGAACTATTAGTCATTAATTACTTTCTGGATCATTAATATGTATAAATATTGCCGCTCCTTAAGTATAATTGGTCATAGGGTCATAGACTGCCTAGTCCGCACCTGAATGGATGGTGTGGTTGCTGTCCAGAGTATCCAGGGTAAATCAGAATCGGGAATTCTATAATCTTCCAAGATGCACTTGAAGGAAAGATTTCATTAGAAAGAGCAATCAAGCTGTAACTTTCCTTAACCACTTTGATTAGTTAGCTGTGGAATAAGTTCATATTAACACTGAATTACTCCATTCATTTAACTGTAACTATGGTGTCTTGAAACACTCTAGCATGACATGAAACAGAAGTGCAGGGAAGCATATACTTTATTAAAGTAGTATTAATTCTCACTAAGATATGTAAATAGTGAGGTTCAGAATCCAGGTTGTCGGTAACTCACAACCACATCACCTCCCTGATGATCAGTGTGTGTGTACTTCAATACTTGGGGATGACAGAGCGAGACAGGTTCAGTAACAGGTTTTAATTTTGATTTCCTTGCTTATATTGTGCTTTACAGTGAATCAGAATTAGAACATGATTTTAATTCTAATTCTGGCCCAGCTATTGACTTGCTGTATGGGGACATCACTTTGCCTCTTTTCCTTCATGTTTAGATTGTCTTGTCTGTTTAGATTGTAAGCTGTTCAGGGCAGAGGGACTGTTTCTACTATGTGTTTGTACAGTGCCTAACAGGATGGGGCCCAGATCTCAGTTGGGGCCTCTAGGTGCTATTGTAATAACAATAAGTAAAAATAACAATGTAGCTGTTCTTTATGTTGTCTGAGAAGTGCACTGTGAGTTCAGCTCTTTACATTAATGATCAGAGGGAGGAGTGGAAGAATGAAAGATCACATGAGCCCAATGTACACTACAATAGTAATTATAATCATTGCTGAACGTATCAGATCCATTCTTGCTTGTATAGCATAAGAGAACCATGTTTTAGTCTAGTAGTTTGGCACAATCTACACTACAAATGATAGCACCGTTTTCTTTGGGAGAGTCTGGTCCCCTTTCTCCTGAGCTATATTTTCTTTTCCCATTTCACTGCTGTTCTCAGCAGCCTGATCTTCAGGGTTGGCCTGAGAGTCCGACGGCACCCTAGATGGTTCCTGTAATGGCCCCACTTACCCTACACACACCTCTAGATCAGCAGGGCTAAGCACTGTGACAGATGCATCTTAGGCTCTTCGGCACACATGCAGCAATTTACAAACTGGCATTAAGCTGCCGCATCTTGTTTTTCTCGCCAAGAGGTCAACTTCATACTTCCTGTGACATACTAAAAATAAATCTGTTCTGTGATTAAATACGAAGAGCTAAGTACATACAGCTTGGCTAAGAAACAGCTAGGAGCTTGAATGGGGGGCTTAGATTTATAGATACATGAAGGAAGTAAACACCAAAAGGGAGAGGAATCCTTTTATTCAAGGAGTATAATTAGAAGTAATGGGAGAAATTACAAAGTAAGTGTTAAGCTATATATCAGGAGAATCTTCCTGGCAATGAAACCTATTAAATGGTGGTATAGCATCTCTAGGGAAGAGATGAAACCCTGTTGTTTAGAACATTTAAAATTAGACTACATGATAGGAAATAATCCTGCCTTGGCAGGAAAATGAACTAGATGGATCTTAATGTCTTTGCCATCTCCAGTTTACACTCAAATGCAATTATATGGAACCTGAAGGGCTTTTTCTTACTATAATGTACCTCATATTTCACATACCTTCAAAGTTATGTAGTAAACATGTGAATCAAAGCAGTTCTCTCTCTTCCTTCCCCACTGAGAATTTTATATGTGTATTAATCCTGTATAATTCATTCATCTTTGCTTTATGTTGTCCCCTTAAGAGTATCAAGCTGACATAGCCTTCTCCATCCTCCGGGCCATAGCTGCAACAGAATCCTAAGGATTCTTCAAGGAAACCACATTCCTAAAGTGAGACAAAATTGTAAAATTTAAAATGGCTTCTTAAGTATTTTCAGGCCCAAAATTCGCAAATCATGAGTTGGACCCCAACAGATTGAGATGACTTAAAATGATCAGATCATGCTCTTGGTCTGTATTCTGATTTTTGAACTACCCTGCCCACCCCCAGTGTGTGTGACTACAGCATCGTCAATTATCAAATTAATCATGAGTAATGGGATTATGGTCTTTGTTGTAAGCGTTCTTGCTAGAGAAGCCAGCCAAGATCAGGTCCCCATTGTGTTGGGTACTGGACAAACAGGAGACAGTCCCCACATCAAAGAGATGACAATCTAGTGCAAATCACAGTAGTGAGATCGTGATGTGAGAACTTGACCAGTACCCACCGAACCCTAGGGGGCCACCGAACATCCATTATATAGGAACAACTTTTAATCCCAATTTTGCTGATCAGGATTCAAACAGTAAGCTACAAATCAAAGTCTCTGTACTTCATTAGCACAGTCCTGAGGCATGCCATCCCCCCATAAGTACTGATGATACACCTTTGAGAATGGGGATTGCTTTCTAAAAGGTCAAGCTTACTAAATCAAGCTGTGAACTTTTGGCATTTACACAGGCATGGAATGGTCTTCCATTCTCGACACAAAAGCAAAAGGTCCCACATGTTGCTGTTATGCACATACGTTCAGTCTAAAGTAAAGCGTCCCATCCTGTTTCTTAAAGGGACAGCTCCTATTAACCGAAATACAGATGATAAACATGCAATAAAACAGCAATAACTCAACTTCCAAATTCACTTCTAAATACAATGCTTTGCAATATAAAATGATTCCAACAGTTTACTCCTGGGTGCTAGCACTAACTCTTACACATACATGATTATTTTTTTGCATTCATGAGTCATCAGCCCGTTGAAGTTGGAACCTTCATATCGACAACACATCTCTTCTGATTCAGCTATAAATGGGGATAGCAATACTGGATTAGAACCAAGTTCCATCTAGTCCAGTATTCTGGAACATACAGAAGTAACTGGTGTGGACCAGCCCGTATAGGGGGAGACAACACACACTCTACTTTGCTGGTGGGTTACATGAGGCAGTAGTGAAATGCTGGGGATCCTATTAAGGCAATTACTGTGCGTTGACTTCAATTAAAAACCCTATTAATTGAAAAATCTGCCTTGGCTTATGTGGACTAGATAATTCTGTTACAATAACTGTCTCCTGGCATGATGTAAAGTGGACAGTGGATGATATCTGAACATGGAACATTCTAGTTTATAGGAATAAAGAGTTGGGAATATGAAGGAAATTCTACTGCTGTTTCTGTCCTCCTCTCCCTGGCACTTCATGGGCTCTGGATGTAAATGAGCCAGATCGGTATTTTACAGTGCTCCTGAAATGCATTAATTCAGTGAGTACGGAATCTAAAAAATGTTTGATCTTTCAAAACTCCCACTTTGTCCCCACCTACACATCTTGCTGTGAAAGTACTTTTAAAAAAAAAATTAAGCAAGGCAATGCTGGTTTTTATTTGAGCATCAGCTCTGCATCTTTTTTTTTTTTTTAAATTGATCATCCCAGTAAATGACCTACCGTGGTAGTAAAAGCAAAGTACTCATACTGCATTTTAAATCTTACGTTGAATGGGGGTTAGCCAGCCCTCCAGCCCCTTTTAAAGAAACAAACAATTGCGATGTGTGACAAATGGCTGAAATGTGGAACATCTGTTGTGTTATGTGTCATGCCATAATTTTATAATGGCTGTTAATTACACAACCTGATCTAAAAGATTTTCTTCTCACTGTGGGTATTAAATCACTTTTAAAAAAGAAAACTGAAAAAAGTTTCAGCATGTAGAAATGAGTTCTTTGCATAGCGTCTGCACATTCCCATTTAGGAGATGACGGCACTCACTCTGTGAGCTCCCAGAATCCTCTGGAAAAAAGTGTCTTTTGGGCCCACTTGCCTACCCCTCGCCCTTTTATCCTGGATGGCTCCAAAGGTATACAAGGAGGAGCAGCCCAGCCACTCTTCAGTTCCTTTTGACCGCTGAGGGCCCACTGAGCTTGTTGCACACACTGTCCTTAGCACTTTTCTCATCAATTTTTCGTAATTTCTTTTTTTGTTCTTTTGGGGCAAATTTTGTTATAGCTAGTTAGTTTTTCAGTCAGCTTTGTCTTCTAAAAGAGACGATGCCTGGCTGGCACAGACTTGGTCTGGCCCACAGGAGTGTGAGGGCTGCCTCAGGCACTCCTACTGATGGAGGAGGCTCCTCGGGCCTTGTCAGCTAAGTCTGGCTTCTGTAAATAGACATTGATTTAGAGATCTGGTTGCAGTCAAGGTCCTTGGTCTGTTCAAGGTGACCTAGGACTGTGGTTCTCAACCAGGGGTACCTGTACCCGTGGGGGAACACAGAGGTCTTCAGGGCTACATCAACTCATCTTGATATTTGCCTAGTTTTACAACAGGCTACATAGAAAGCTTTAGTGAGGTCAGTACAAATTAAAATGTCATACAGATGACTTGGTTATACTGCTCTATGTATTATACACTGAAATGTAAGTACCATATGTATATTCCCGTTGACTTATTTTATAATTGTATGGTAAAAACGAGAAAGTAAGCATTTGTCAGTAATATTTGTATTTTTCTGTCTGATTTTTGTAAGCAAGTAATTTTAAAGGGAGATGACTCTTGGGGGTATGCAAAACAAATCAGACTCCTGAAAGGGGTACAGTCGTCTGGAAAGGTTGAGAGCCACTGACCTATCTCTCTGGACATTGGATCTAGATCTGCAGAACTCAGATCCCTCAGCCAAGTTTGCTGGCTAATCAAGTGTAAAACCGTAATTAGGCAGGGCAAAGAGAGAATTTGAGGTGCAACTAGCAAAAGACTCACAACTAACAGCAAAAAGTTTAAGTACATCAGACTCAGGAAGTTTGCCAAAGTTTGCCAAGTTTGGTTACTGGATGATCAAGGCACTAAAGGAGCATTCAAGGAAGACCAGGCCATTGAGGAGAAGCTAAATAAATTCTTTACACCGCGCTTCACTGCAGAGGATGTGAGGGAGATTCCCACACCTCAGCCACTCTTTTTAGGTCACAGATCTGAGGAGCTGTCCCAGATTGAGGTGTCAATAGAGGTCGTTTTGGAAGAAAATTGATAAATTAAACAGTAATAAATTACCAGGACCAGATTTGATCTTCACATAAGAGATCTGAAGGAATTCAAATATGAAATTGCAGAACTACTTAACTGGTGTGTAACTTATCATTAAATCAGCTTCTGTAAAAGGTGACCGGAGGATAGCTTATGTAATGCCAATTTTTAAAAAAGCTTCCAGAGGCTATTCTGGGAATTAGAGCAGTAAGCTGAACTTCAGTATCAGGCAAATTGATTGAAACCATAGTAAAGAACAGAATCATCAGACACAACTGAACATGATTTATTGGTGAAGAGTCAAAATAGCTTTTGTAAAGGGAAATCATTGCTCACTAGTCTATTAGAAATCTTTGAGAGGTCAACAAACGTGGACAAGGGTGATCCAGTTGAATATATTTGGACTTTCAGAAGGCCTTTCACGAGGTCACTCTTAAGCAAAGTAAGCAGTCATGGGGTAAGAGGCCAGGCTCACTCATGGTTAAAAGACAGGAAACAAAGGGTAGGAATAAGTGGTAAGCTTTCAGAGTGGAGAGGCATAAAAAACAGGGTCCCTTGGGGAGCTGTACTAGGACTAGTGCTGCTCAACATATTCATAAATGATCTGGAAACAGGGATAAACAGTGAGATGGCACAATTTGCAAACTACAGAAAATTACTCAAGGTAGTTAAGTCCAAAGCAGACTGCGAGGAGTTACAAAGGGATCTCATAAAACTGGGTGACTGGGCAACAAAATGGCAGATGAAATTCAGTGTTGATAAATGCAAAGTAATGCATATTAGAAACAATCCCAACAATACAAATAAAATGATGGGGTCTAAATTATCTGTTACCACTCAAGAAAGATCTTGGAGTCATTTTGGATAGTTCTTTGAAAACATCTGCTTGATGTGAGTCGCAGTCAAAAAAAGCTAAGAGAATATTAAGAACCATTAGGAAAGGGATAGATAATAAGAGTAAATATTGTAAGCCTCTGTATGGTATGCCCACACTTTGAATTCTGCATGCAGTTCTGAATGCCTTATCTCAAAAAAAGATACATTACAAAGTGGAGGAGAGATTAAAAAGATTGGGAGTGTTCCTCTGAGAAAATAGATAACTATGTGGGACTATGAGAGCGGTCTATAAATTCATGAATGGTGTGGAAAAAGTGACTAAGGAAGAGTTGTTTATACCTTCACATAACCCAAGAACCAGGGGTCACCTGATGAAATTAATAGGCAGGAGATTTAAAACAAACATAAGGAAGTACTTTTTCACACAGTGAAGTCACCTGTGGAACTCATCTGGGGATGTTGTGAAGGCCAAATGTATAACTGTGTTAAAATAAATATTTACATACATTCATGCAGGATAGATCCATCAGTGGCTAAAAGCTGGGAGTGGATGATGGGTGGATCACTTGATAATTGCCCTGCTTTGCTCATTCCCTCTGAAGCACCTGGCATTGGCCACTGTTGGAAGACAGGATACTGGGCTAGATGAACCAATGCTATTCTTACATTCCTGAGTATTAATGCCATTTTACAAGGCACTGACAAGACCTCCTCTGAAATACTGCATACACTTCTGGTCATGCATGTTCAAAAAAAGATGAATTTACAGTGGAACAGGTGCAGAGAAGAGCTACTGAGATGATCAGTAGAATGGAGTGTCTAGGAGACTAAAAGAGCTTGCATGGTTTAAGTCTAGCCACCCAAAGGCTGAGAAGATAATATTGTTCTCTAAAAATATGACACGGGGTAAACACCAAGGAGAGTGAAATGCTATTTAAGTAAAAGACCAAATGGGTATAAACTAGCCATGAACGAATTTTGGCTGGAAATTAGAAGATTTTTAACCATCAGAGGAGTGAAGTTCTGGAAAAGCTTCCCAGTAGAAGTTGTGAGGGAAACAATTAGATTTGAGCGAACTGGGCAAATGTATGAGTGGGATTCTATGATGTGGTTGCTTGTGATGCAGGGGGCGGGTATGGCTCGGATCCCTTTGGGTTCATGTCTGATGTTCATGTCCAGAGGTTAGAAAGGAATTTGTTTTTCCCCATTGTGTCTGGGTGTCTCTTGTTCCTCTGAAGCATCAGAGAGGGCTACAGCTGTAGATAGGACACGGGCCAGGACTCTGAGGTGGCACCAAGCATTCTTTCTCTGACGTTCTGGCTGGTTCTTGCTCTCATGCTCAGGGTCTAATTGATCGCCATATGTGGGGTTGGGAAGGAATTCCCCCCCCCCCAGGTCAAATTGACAGTGGAATGATACAAAATTAAAGTGGCACTCATTAAATGGATTAAAACCAGCTGAATGGTAGGTCTCAAAATGTAACTGTAAATGGGGAATTGTCATCAAGTGGGGATGTTTCCAGTGGGTCCATTGGAATCAGTTCTTGGCTCTACGCTATTTAACATTTTTATCTATGACCTGGAACAAAACATAAAATCATCACTGATAAAGTTTGCAAATGACACACAATTTGGGGGATTGGTAAATAATGTAGAGGGCAGGTCACTGGTAAAGGGTGGTCTGGACTGCTTGATAAACTGAACACAAGCAACCAATATGTATTTTATTATGGTTAAATGTAAATATATGCATCTAGGAACAAAGAATGTAGGCCATGGGGTCATGGTGGACAATCAGCTGAACATGAGCTCCCAATGCCAGCTGTGGCCAAAGGAGCACACGTGATCCTGGGATGCCTAAGCAGGAGAATCTCAAATAGAGGCAGATAGGTTATTTTACCTCCGTATTTGGCACTGGTATGACCACTGCTGGCATACTGTGTCCAGTTCTGATGCCTACAATTTAAAGAAGGATGTTGATAAATGGAGAGGGTTCAGAGAAGAACCATGAGGATGATAAAAGGAGTTTAAAAGTATGCTTTATAGTGATAGACTCAAGGAGCTCAATCAGATTATTTTAACAAAAAGGAAGTTAAGGGGTGACATTTACAGTCTGCAAGTACCTACATGGGGAACAGGTATATAATAATAAGTTCTTCAATCAAGCAGAGAAAGGTATGGCTGGAAGTTGAAGCTAGACAAATTCAGAATGGAGATGGGATGTAAATTTTTGACAGTGAGGGTAATTAACCATTGGAAGAACTTACCAACGGTCGTGGTGGATTCTCCATACTGACCATTTTTAGATCAAGATTGCATGTTTTTCTGGAAGATATGCTCTCAGAATTATTTCAGTGCAGTTCTCTGGCCTGTGTCACAAAGACCCCTTCTCGCCTCAGAATCTATGAATTGCCAATGTTCCACAGAGAAAGTGGAGTGTTGTAGGTCCTATTTAGAGATGAATATGGGAGACTGAGACCCCATCTGATGTCCCCTGGGTCTACCACTATAAATAAGCTGTGAGATTTTAGTGTCTGATTTATCATAGGAGGAAATGATATGTAGTGGTGTTGGCTCTGGGCTACCTATCTCCAATTTCAACAAGCTCCTGGTTCCAAGCCAGGAAGAAGACTTCAGATCTGATTACAGAGTGGGTCCACTATGGTATACACTGTGTAGGGTTGGCTAGTGTCTTTGTTAACCCCCTGTTGGGACAGTAGAAACATCTAGGGACGCCCATCCTTAGCTTTGCTAAGCTTTCCATGGATCCAGTAGAGTACTCTGCTCTGATCAAGCAAGTCACCCAACATTTCAGAAGGATCACTATATTGGTTTTACCATGGACTCAGACAGTCCCCTAAGTCTCTTTAGATTCTTTACCGTCCAGACAAACAGGACTTATTGATAAAAGGTTATTGAAACCAAAAATCACATACTTTAGTTTCTTCCAACATCAAAGGGTTGGTCACTCACCCCAGGTAAATTGGATGCTTCTGGATATCGCTCCAAAAACATACTGTAGCCAATTTCTTTAGTAAACTAAACTAAAGATTTATTAGCTAAGAAAAGAGATAAGTAATTAAAAGGCTATAGCAGATAAAATACATTATAGTTGGATCAGAGTTTGTAGTCCAAATGATATCAGAGATGTAGTAGTCTGCCAGTCTCGAAGGCCTGGTCTACACTTACCTCGGCAATTCGGCAGCAGTCGACAGGAGATATGCAAGTGACATAAATCACTTGCGTATCTCCCATCGACTTTGCAGCGTCTCCTCCACGCGGCATCCATACTGCGCTGCATCAAAAGGAACAGCGCTCCCTTCGACGCAGCCCTACTCCACTTAACGGGGGTGCTTTTCCTGTGTCGCTTCCTGGATTGACTGAGTGCATCTGTACAGACCGCTCAGTCGATCCAGAGCAATAGATGTGAGGGCAGCGAATTTGCTGCCGTCAGTGTAGACCCAGCCTTAGAGTCTCTCATAAGTTCCTCAGGGCTTCCCAGAAATGGCTTTTGCGGACTGCTGTCTGTTATCTGGAACGCTCCCTGACGGCATTCAGAGGAGTCAGTCTGGGATCCACGCTGTTCCTGTAAGCCAAGGGCGCTGTTTCGCCTCACCTCACTTGGAGGGGGAAGCTGTTTTCACAATCCCCCGCCCCCCGTCTCCCCTCCAAGCCTGGGAAAGAAAACTGCCACAGCCCAGCAGATCATGCTACAAGGAACTGAAGGTTGAAGCCAAGGCCTGGCCTGGAGTTGGAGTGGAAGTCAGCTGCGCTCTAGAGGAGTTTTAAAGTGCTACAGCACCTCTGGGAGTGCAAGGGGCGGGGGGGTGGGGCACTGGCAGTGGGCTGCCTGTGGAGTGTGACAAGCAGTGCACTGAGCGGGGCAAGCCCTGGGGAGAGGCAGTTGAGGGCTGGGGCCTGTAGTGCCAACAGTGTAGCGCAGGCCCCGCCAGTTCAGCCCAAAGGCCAGAAACAGGAATAGGGCAGGGAGCTGCTTGCAAACCAGGCAGTGCTGCCAGGTGCCATCTTCGCAGAGACCTCTCCCAGCCTCAGCTGGAAAACACTGACTGCAGGGTCCGGCACCATCATGTTTTGTTCATAGTTGGAGACATTTCACAGTTACGAACAACCGTCATTCCAGAAGTGTTCGTATCTTTGAGGTTCTCCTGTAATGTGTAAACAGTGCAACAGCCAGGAACAATTCTTCATTAGCCTTTACACATCAAGAAACTTCACATCTAAACCTTTAAATAGAGGCTTTTGACCTAATGTTAATTCCGTAGAGTTGCATACATAATGTAAAAGTAATTACAGAGTTGCAGGGCATGGAAAAAGTGTATAGCAACCATAGGTTAATTGAATTACACTAGTATACATTAAACAGGATGTAGGTAGATGAGGACAAATACAATTAACATCTATCCTGACAAGTGAGTTGTCTCTCTATGCAGTAAGTACCTTTTAACATTCCTCTGAAGTTCACCCACCAGTGAACTGTTACACTTAGCATTTCTTTGAAGTCTTGACCTGAGCGCTCCAGTTGCCAGCACTATAGAAGTGTTTTAAAAAATCCATGCAAAAATGTCTGGCTATTTTGTTGCTGTCCTGCATGGAATCATTCCAAGAGTCATGCTCTGTTGATAATGTGTATTTAAAAAAAATCCTTTCTGAATATCTTTATATATTTCATGCCTTCATATAAAACTGAGGGAACATAAAGTAGTGGGTAGAGCAGGGGTCTGGGAGTCAAAAAAATTTTTTTTTAAATTCTGGGTACTGTTCTCAGCTCTGTATATGACTCTCTGACCTAAGGCAAATCATGTAATCTCTGCCTTAGTTTCCATATCTATAACATTTCATTTCTTAGGGGGTATTGTGAGTTTTAATGTTGGCAAAATGCTTTAAATTAACTGGTTGTAAATAGCTCTATTAATACAAAGTATTAATGGACAATTAGCAGCAAAGTGTGATTCATGTTCTGAATACAAATGTTTGTCTCATACTTTGCAGATATCTCGAATGGAATATGTGCATTCAAAGAACCTAATTTACCGAGATGTCAAGCCAGAGAATTTCCTTATTGGCCGGCAAGGCAATAAGAGAGAGCATGTCATTCACATAATTGACTTTGGATTGGCCAAGGAATATATGGATCCTGAAACCAAAAAACACATACCTTACAGGGAGCACAAGAGCCTAACTGGAACAGCAAGATATATGTCCATCAATACACATCTTGGGAAAGGTCTGTTCACTTTATGCTAACTTACTGTGCTTTGTACTTTTTTATTAAGAGCATTACATTTTCCTTTAGAGCTCCAACTGTAGGTTGGCCCATGGCGTTCCAATCCCAGTCAAGCCATCTCTACACTATTAAATATTATTATATATATTTATCATGATGGTGTCTTCTTTTAAAATTAGGCAAAGTAAAATTCCAGAGAAGGGAACAGTTCTGCACTGGTGGAAGGGGAGGTTTGAGTAATATTTTAGATAAACATTTAGAGCAGCAGTTTGCTTCTGTGTACAGTTCTGTGTATTTGTTCAATTTTCCCCAGTGCCTTCTGGTTTGTGTGGTTGCTGAATCAGTCGTCTGTCATTTCATGTACTGTTGATAGAAGGGAACAACCAAGTTTTCCTAATGTTCTTAAATATTTTAAATTTCCCCCAACCTCATTTTACAGTGTCCCGTTCTTCCTGGACCCTGCTTCAACCTTCCATAATAAAGGTAGGGTTGTCCCTTCAATCACAGAAACAAGAAAGACTCTTACTCTGAAAACTTGCCAGTTGCAGAGAAAACTGGAATGGTTGGCAGCATGTTCAGCTAATACGATATCTAGCCCTTCTCTTGCCTCCTCCAAATTGCAGCAAAAGGAGGAAAATGCCTTGTTCTGGTTTCCACTGTTTGACAAAGCATCACTTGGCTTGTCTGATTTTAATTTCTTAGGAGAATGAAACTTATTTTGTCCTGAAGTGACTAAAATGGTGCCGTTCTAAATTTGAAAGCAATTGTTTTTTAAGTTCTATATTTAACTCCATTTTACTAAATATTTATATTTACTTAAACTGTTAAGATAATGCAATATTTTGTGAGTGGCTCTGTACGTTCTGATTTGTGAGATCAAGGCAAATACACTCCTTCTAGGGAGTAGTGTTTGTCTGGGCGAATCCCTCCTCACTCCCCTATTTCAAACCCTCAGAAAAGTACACAATGGGCTGGCGAGGCAGAGGATGTGAATAGTCCCACAGGAAGTGTTAGAAAGCTGATGGTACAGGTTCCTTTTAATCCCGTAATTGGGAACGTGCAGAGGCTGTTCTCAAACTCCACTAACTGTTGAATAATACTAATTGTTATTGTCGATGAACACTGACTTGTGTGTATGCGTGATTAACTGTTGCCTTCAAAACTACTTTTGCACAAAGTCACTGAAGTCCCAAAAAGAGAATAGTATTTGTTTTTATCTTTAAATTATTACCTATACCATTTACTTTCTGTATGGCATGAATTTATTTTCATTACAGCTTTTCTAGCTCACTTTAAAGACATTGCTTTTGAAAAGTATAGTTTTTATTTTGGGAAGTGATATTGGGCTCTTATTGTCTAATCTGGAGCATTGTGCCCCCTAGTGTAGAAACGCATTAAAAACATTGGACAATGTCTATATCATAACTTAAGAGGGGCCTTTGTTACAGGAAGATGTAACAATTGAGTCTGTTGTAATAGGTTGGAGGCATTACAGGAGCCACAGTAGGAGTGGTATCTTGCTAGTGAATTTGACCCAGATTAAGTTTACTTCTCTGTAAAGGTGTGGAGAGTGTACAGTCCAAGTCCTGCCTAGATCAGCATTGCCAGCTTCTTGGTAATGATTGACTGCTGAGCATTGTTACTCTAATCAAATTTAACATGGCTTTTTTTCTTTCAGTCCTTAAAATCTTTCTAGGGGTCAAAGGTCCTGACTCTTGCTGATAACTGTATCTATATTGTAATTATTTTCCCCATTGAATTAACAGTTGTATCCTTCCTATTTACAACTATATCAGTGACATGGAGTAGCTGCCTTTTTAGCCTTTCTTTCTCTTCACATACTGTTTTCAGAGCTACATTTGGTATATAGTTTCCAAGACGAGTCATGCTGTGCAAAGAACTGCTTGCTGTTCTTCATGCAAATTACACAGCACAGGGTATTAAACATATTGTGTTTCTGCATGTGGGTTGGATGACTGGATTTGCTCCACATTCCTGGCTCTGGATGTGTGAGCTTTCTGCAGGTGGAAGTTTGCAGGGGTTGAAGTAATGGCAGGATGGTCTGTAACCTACAATAACTTCAGTTTTGTAATTCCTGTGAAAAGCAGGGGTGATCCATCAACTGCATCTTCAACAGAATTCAGAAGTTTTTTTCTAAAACATAATAAACTAGAAATCAAACACATTGAAGCTGGGGTCTTCTGGCTTTAATTCCTTTTAAAAATATCTACATAGCGTATATCCTCATTCACTGATCTGAAGTTTTATTCTGCGGGACGGTGCGCCTATTCACAAAGAATGGCTTTGAAAACATGAAATAGAGCAAGCATTTTGACTCACATTGAACTGTACAAGGAAAACGCCTAATTTGTATCTGAACTAATAAATGAAACACTTGGGACTGGTGTCTGTTCTCAAACATTTTCATAATGTGGGCTGCATTTTAAGGGATTATTTTATGGACATCTCCCCTCCTCCTTGTGATCACACGGGGATCACCTTCTCTTCCATTCACAATCATATAATATCTTTGTGGCAACTGCAGCAAACAAGGAAAAGTAACAGGGAAGTATTTATTTTTAATTGTTGTGATGTAATGAGCTATAAAAGCAGTTGGAAAAGAGCCAGCAACATGTGACCTATCCAGTCTCTGTGGGATGGTCATCAAATGCTTCAAACCACCACCATGCTTCAGACCATAGCTTGGGAACTGTTTATTCTTGTACTATTGTTACTTTAATCCTCCATTTTGATCTGAGTGATACAAGAATTTTAACTTTCTCTGCTGTACAGTATGTCCAGCCTCTTGAATCTTTATCCAGCTTTTGTGTAGACTAATTACCACTAGCTAATCTTTTTTTAATTTAGCATTTATCTGCAGTGGCCAGATTTAGGTATTCTTATAAAAGAGGATGATCTGAACTATAATATTAGTATTTTGTGCATATGGAAAGAAAAGTAAATAGACATTTCTTGTAATAGATTATTTCAGAAATAAATCTGGTGCTGAACCAGTTAGTTTTATTTCAGTAGCTGCAGCAATAATGTGTGGTCACTTGTGCCTTTCAGAGCAAAGTCGGCGAGATGACTTGGAAGCTCTTGGCCACATGTTCATGTATTTCCTTCGAGGCAGTCTGCCCTGGCAGGGGCTCAAGGTATATGTTGAAATGTATCACTTTGTAAATTATACATAGCAAAATCGACTTTCTTGGTCTGATATTTTTCGTTCTCGTTCTCTGCCTGAAAATCTCTTCATTCTGTCTGAGATCCAGGAAGTGGGTGGAAATACTCTTCTGGGTGTTTTGTTGGAAAAAAACCCAACTAAATGCACATGGGCACAGTGAAAGTGACCGAAGATTGTAGCTTTGCAAAGATGACATTATTCTCAGTGTGAACTAGTGTCTCTGTGATGTGTGTGGAAACCTTGAGGTTATGATTTGACAGCTGTGAATGTTTGAAAGCTGCCCATGGAACATGGGCAGTAAAACTTGAGACTACAGTTTCATGGTTAATGGGCAGATCCTGCAACACTTTCTCAGACAAACTCCCATTGAACTTCAACTGAAGGTCTTCCTCAGTGCAGAGTTTGGTCCTAAGTATGCAGTCGTTACTTCAAGGAACTCGGGGCTTGTCTTCATGTGCAGCGCTAGAGCGGCACATCTGTATGGCTGAAGCTGCACCACTGTAACGCTTTAGTGAAGATGCTACTATGCCGATGGGAGAGCTCCTGTCAGCGTAGTCAATCCACCTCCCCGAGAGGCGATAGCTGTGTTGATGGGAGAAGCTGTCCCGTCAACATAGCACTGTCTGCACGAGGGGTTAGTTCAGTATAACTACGTTGTTCAGGGTGTAGATTTTTCAGACCCCTGACCGACATAGTTATGCCGATACAAATCTATAGTGTAGACCTGACTCCACTGTTAAAATGACCAGTGCTCGTAAACTACACCAGCGCACTAGTTCCAGAGCGAGGAGCTTATTAATAGTGTTGGCACAGCCTTTAACTTGAGCAGCAAATTTATTTTTCTTTTAAAAACTACAATTGAAAGGCTAGAGGGGAACATTTCTTCAGGTTGCCCTCTGCATATTTCTGTTTATTCCTGTTCTTGGAAAGTGCCACTTCAGTTCCTCAGAGTGACTCATTTCTGAAGGACAAGAGGAAGGTGGGCACGGTTTGAATGTGCGGAGGCAACATTCTCAAAGAACCACAGTTACTATCAAGTGACCCCTCTCCCTCTATTTCTCAGTTTGTTTACTTTGTTCAGTTAACAGCGTTTTACGTATACTCACTTTCTCCAGTTGTTTGAGAGTCCTTCAGAGAGCAGCAGGAGAGTGTTTCTGCAGGTAAAAGCCAGGGCCAGCGTTGGGGGTACCAAGCAGGGCAATTTCCCGGCCCCTGAATCACAGTCCAGGCAGCAGGGCTAGGTGCTTCTGTTCCAGGTGGCAGGGCTCCTGAGTGGCAGGCCTTCCACCCCATGGAGTAGTGGGGCTCTGGGGCACCTGGGGCTTCAATCCACATAGAGTGGCTGGGGCTTCAGCCCTGGGGGTGGGGAGGAAGTGGTCTTTAGGGCTTCAACCCTGGGCCCCAGTGAATCTGACAGTGGCCCTGTTTGATGGACCCTCTGAAATCTGTTTGTGGCCCCCCTGTTGAGTATCACTGCAATAGCAGAGTTAATTCAGCTTCCTCATACTTGGATACTATTTTGTGTTCTTGTTTTCCTTAAATATGTAACAAAAAATAGTAATGTTATGTTGGAAGGTGCTAATGGCTGTCAGTCACAGACCTGACTAAAGTCCATTGGTATACTCAGCATCTTTCAATCAGGCTAAATGAAGAAGCAACTAAGTGCCTCTTTATGTACTGATAGCTGAAACAAATGAAGCTACCACCCAAGGCACTGGCCAGCATGTCAAGGCAAGAGCAGAAGCTAAGCCATGTTGCCTGAAGGGTTTCCTTGGAGGCGGTTTGCAAATGCAGAGGTTTGGGCCTTGATTTGTTGCAATCGTGTGTGTCAGAGGCAGTGAAAGAAACAGTCATGAGCATGGCTCTGAGAGGGAACAGAAATAGAGCTCCTTGGGTTACAGGACTTGCTGAAAATGCAGGCTTGGAAATTATGGACAAGGCAACTGCTGGTTTTTTCCTACTGTGTTGAGGGAACCAGGACTTTTGAACATTCTTTGTAAACAGGATTGCCCCAGAGATATATCTGACTTGTATCATTAGTTTCTCTTCTTAACTGAAACAACCTAGCAAGACGCCAAATATTGGCTAACTGCCAATATTGGACCAAGAGACAACACTATCTTAAGTGACACATTTGAGTAAGAAACCTCATAAGTACTTATTGGTATATCAGAATATTAAGTTTTTAATTGCCTGACTTTCTGTGGTCTTAATATATAATGAATTCTTAATATTTCATTAGCATTTTTACATTTAATTCTTAAATTAAAAGGTGAGCTGCAAAGAGAACAATTTATGCTCTTTTATGATATAAATAAAGAACCTCAAGGGTTTTTTTTAAATAAGCTTCTGCCTGTTTCTTGCTTGAGAAATATCAGAAATATCAATTCTCAACTTCCCTACTTCTGCTGGGGACTCAGTGAAAGGACCGGATAGAGGTTTGAGAGAGAGACTAAATGAGATACAGCCTCCCCAGCCCTTAGAGGAGGGGATGCTTAGTTAAATCTTTTGGGTTAAAATTTGTGTGTTAAAATCTGTAACACAAACTCCAGCGTTCAGCTCTGGTATTTTTCATAGTGATAGATTCCAAGGCCAGGAAGGGTTCCACTATGATCAAGTAGTCTGACCTCCTGTATAACAGGCCATAGAACTTCCCTCAAATAATTCCTAGCACAGATCTTTTAGAAAAATATCCAGTCTTGATTAAAAATTGTCAGTGATGGAGAATCTATGAGGATGCATGGTTAGTTGTTTCAGTGGTTTTACTTTCACTATTAAAAAACTATGCCTTATTTAATCCTGAATTTGTCTAGCCTCAGCATCCAGCTATTGGATCATGTGATGTCCATCTTTGCTAGATTGAAGAGCCCATTATTAAATATTTGCTCCCCGCAGAAGTACTTAGACTATAATCAAATCACCCCTTAACCTTCTCCTTAGTTATACTCATGGAGCGCAATCTATTTAGTTTATCACTATAAAGGCAGGTTTTCTAGTCCTGTAATCATTCTCATGGCTCTTTTGCACCCTCTCCCATTTATCAACATCCTTCTTGAACTGTAGATACCAGAAAGGGACACAGTATTCCAGTAGCTCTTTTAAAACTCTTATCTGGACCTGCTGATTTAATAATGTCTAATTTTAGTAGTTGCTGTTTCACATCCTCTTGAGATACTAATGGAATGGAAAGAGTGTTACCATCTGATATGACTACATTATTATTTTGTCCAAATACAGAACAGAGCTCTTTATTGAACACTTATGCCTTGCCTGCGTTATTGATAATTCTACCATTTCTGTCTAGTAATGGAGAAATACCATTGTTAGGATTCTTTTTGTTCCTAATATACTTTAAAAACTTTGTCCTTAACTCCACTGGTCATAAATTTCTCCTATTGTCCCTTTGCATCCCTTATCAATTTTCTACTATTCCTAGCTTCTGATTTATATTCATGATTATCACCTTCCACTTTCTTGCATTTGTTATATATGGTATTTTTTATTGATGGGATTGGCATGTGAACCTGATTAGGATAAAAGAGAAACCCTTTACATTTGATATAATATTATATACTTCTAATTAAACATTCTCTCTCTTCTAATGGAGGGCTGGAAAGTCTGTAGCTCAGGTTTCAGTCTGTCG
Source organism: Mesoclemmys tuberculata (assembly GCA_007922155.1). Taxonomy (NCBI): domain Eukaryota; kingdom Metazoa; phylum Chordata; order Testudines; family Chelidae; genus Mesoclemmys; species Mesoclemmys tuberculata. The sequence continues at coordinate 10,662,824 of ML675621.1, forward strand.
TATTTTCCCTTTCCCATTCTGGTTCTCCAGAGAGACCTCCATGAAGAGAAGTGAACCCCTATTTGTGAATGTGTTTTTAAAACACACTCAAACAATTTTTAGACACTATAAATCATAGAGAAGCAATAAAAATATCAAGGTTTTTCTTTGCACTTCTCCTATACTTGTCATTTAAAGTGTTTGGCATTTGGTTACTTAACTCTCGACTTTGTGGCAATTACTTTTACAGTGTTTGTTCATTAATTCTGATAAGGTATGCTTGTTGCCACATGTTAGTCTTTCTTCCTCCTTCGCTTCTATGATCTGTAACTCTTGTCATTGGGCTCAGTATTCATTACATCATTATGTAAAATGATCCTTTTTTTCTATCACAAAGTGTTTAAATCTGGACAGACCTTAAAGTAGGTTAGTTTACTGGGCTCCCAGTTACATGGTTTGTTGTATGTTCAACTTATTTATGAAATGTAAATGTTTTAAAAGACAAAATTAGTATTTGAGTCTCCAAATGCGGATCATTGTGGGAATAATTATTTAGACAGAGGGCAAATTGCTCAGGTGCCTTCCCTCCCTGCAGATGCTCTTCCTTTAGAGTGGGGGTGCTTGTTGGGCTGTAGCAGTTGAACTGAAAGAAATTGGCAGTCAGAAGGCAAGTTTAATTTTATGTATGATCAGAGATGTCTGCTGCTTTGGGTGAGAGATCTAAATGTTTGGAAAATGTCGATCACTCTGCAGTGCCACAAGTCAAAGTCTGTATGCCTGAAGAATGGGCACTTCTTGAAAGATCTATGATCTGACCCATTATTTGAACATTTCAGTGGTCTAAGATCAGTGATGAGTGAATAGATTTATTAGGCTGAGGAAGTGGTTATTTCCACAGTCACCACCTTGACATCTGCTTCCAGACCCTGTGTTCTCCTTGGAGCACTTAGTTTTGGGTTACAAGTTAATAAAACATCACATAGCTTCACCCCAGTTACATGCTGTAGCACTGTGGCTGCTTACTGCCTCCCAAGCACCCCTCATGGCCAGAGTTGCCGCTGTAGCCACCCTGCCTCTGTTTCCCCTTCATCTACTTTCCCCCACCCCCGCCACAAACTCACTCACTCTCCAGTGAACTTTTAATCTCAAGCCTTTAATTTACTCGTCACAAATCCTCCGCAGGTTAGGAACAGTGTTTGTCAAAAAGCAAATCTTAAAAGACTAAACCAACAGTTTTTTAATCTCATCTTCCCTTCTTTAACTCTCGCTCTCTTCAGACTTTATCTGGGTAGCGCTCTCCAGCAGGCACACATGCTCCTTGTAACTGCTCCTTCCACCAGCCATGGCTCCACGCAGTCTTTCCTTTCCTGAGCTTCCCCAGTTTACTGCCCGGCTTCCTTTCTTGCCTGTGGCGTCTGAGCTATTCTTTCAGCCAGTGTTAATTTGTAATGAACGAGGCGCTGGAGCTTAAGCAATTTTTTTTTACATTCATAACTGATACAGCAAGCCCCGAGGTGCCGGGGGTCAGTCCTGTCACAAATTAAGCACTGCTTTCAGCCACATCCTCCCTGTACCTTCCTGCTGCCTTGTATATTGCAATCACCTGATTTCTCATCTTGTAATCAGGACTGGCATAGCTCCAGGCTCTCCAGCCCACAGGCCAGCCAAGCTGTTACACCAAACGTTTCCATTGGAGGAGACTTGCTATAGCATGCTGAGGACTTGTGTACACATGAAAGTTATTTCAGAATAACGTAAGGTATAAATTTAAAGTGGAATAGCTATTCTAGAAAAACTGTGTAGATGCTCTTATTTCTGAATGAGTGCTTTTTTCTGAATTAGCTTAATGCACTATCAACGTGTCTAGACAAGCCCTGAGAGATATATAAGACTTCCTCAAATTCAACAGTCGATCTCTCCAAGGAAGTAAAGAGGAGTGAGTGTCCACCCTGCGTGGTCTGCTTCATACATTCCCCTACCTCCAGGCCACGCACATACTCTTTGACTTGATCTAAAAAAAAGGCCAGAAGGATTATTGTATTTTCACACTTCCATATTTCTCCCACCATAGAGCCTTGTTCTCTCCCTCCCAAACTAAAACCTTGAGGAAAATCCTTTCTAGTGCTTACACTGATACTTCTAACATGTTGATTCATAAAAGAGTATTTTAAATAACTCTTGAGAAACTGGAGTCTCTGGAACAAAGTACTGAAATACAGACTCTGCGGCTTTGTTCTTGGGCTAGTGAGTGAAGTGGAGTTCACTGTTTTAGGAGGGATATGCTTATAAAATCATAATTGGGCATGTTACTTCATATTCTTTCCTGATAACCAGCTGTGTAGTTAATGTAGCTAGACAGTAGACAAGTGTGAAGTACGGGACAGTTAATCTCATAATAAATCAAATATAGGTTTTGGCAGAAGTGAAAATCTGATGCTAACCAGGCTGGCTGAATAGTTACTTGCTGAGCAGCCAGACGTTCTATTACATACTCTAAGGTGAGAGCCTAAAATGCCTAGTCTGATAGTCAATTTTTAATGTGATATTAACTCCATCATCATGAAGGCATGATGTTCAGCTGATATCTGTAAGCTTAAACGTGTTCTCCCTTTCGGGTCTTAGGGGTACCGTCAGAAACTCTCTAGGTATTCTTTGCTCATAGCAAGTGAATTGTTCAGTAGCTATTACAGAGGGACTATTCTACTTCATATATGGTGCAGTTTAGACAAAAACTTCTATCCTGATTATGTGTAAGTTACTGTATAAAATACCATTTGCTTTCACTCTCATAGTGAGATCAGTTACCCTACTGTTGGATTCTCTGTCTTGATACGTATGTTCCTCTTTGTACCCTACAGGCTGACACTTTAAAAGAGAGATATCAGAAGATTGGGGACACGAAGAGAAACACTCCAGTTGAAGTTCTCTGTGAGAACTTTCCAGGTAAGGCCCAGTTGGAATTGTTATACCAGCTGCACTGTTTATGTAAGGTGTTGATTAGGAGTTGGACATAACTCATCCTATTGTAGATGTGAATATTCTGGACACATTCTGTTGGAACATATTTGAATGCTGTTTGTTACATTGCTCCTGTTGATGGCAAACAGCTGGAGCTGCCACTGGAAATCAGTAGTGGTCTCTATTCCCTCACTTTTCTCCAGTCCTTCAGTCCTTACTTGCAATTAGTTGCCAGCACAGTCCTTTGTATTGAGGTGGTTGGAGCATATTCAAGTGCCCCTGTTGCTGTTTCATTCTGTGAAGAGGAATGCAGACAGCAGCCCCCACTTGGCCATCTTCTAGAAAAGTGTGTGTCATGTTTGTCATTTGCCTCTCCAAAGTGACTGCCTACGGTATATGGAGTTTATTCTCTGCAGAGCTCTGATGTTTTTGCAGCAGTGACTTGGGTGACCAATTTAACAGATCCTGGGTCTGCAGAAAAGGATGTGGGGGTTACAGTGGACAAGAAGCTGGATACGAGTCAGCAGTGTGCTCTTATTGCCAAGAAGGCTAACAACATGTTGGGCTGCATTAGTCAGAGCATTGCCAGCAGATGGAGGGAAGTGATTATTCCCCTCTATTCAGCACTGGCGAGGCCATATTTGGAGTATTGTGTCCAGTCCCTCCCCCCATCTCCCCCTCACTACAGGAAGGATGTGGACAAATTGGAGAGAGTCCAGCAAAGGGCAAAAAAAATGATTAGGGGGCTGGAGTACATGATTTATGAGGCGGGATTGAGGGAACTGGGTTTGTTTAGTCTGCAGAAGAGAAGAGGGGGTGGGGATTTGATAGCAGCCTTTAACTACCTGAAAGGGGGTTCCAGGGAGGATGGAGCTAGGCTGTTCTCAGTGGTGGCAGATGACAGAACAAGGAGCAATGGTCTCAAGTTACAGTGGGGGAGGTCTAAGTTGGGTATTAGGAAAAACATTGTCACTAGGAGGGTGGTGAAGCACTGGAATGAGTTACCTAGGGAGGTGGTGGAGTCTCTATCTTAGAGATTTTCAAGGCCTGGCTTGACAAAGCCCTGGCTGGAATGATTTAGTCATGCTTTGTGCAAGGGGTGGGACTAGATGTCCTCCTGAGATCCCTTCCAACCCTAATCTTCTATGAATCAGTCTTGAGCAAGCTTCCATGGCTGGACATTCACCAGGCTACTGTGTTTGGGTCCTACTACATTGGACACCTGTGCTCTTAAGCTTCTCTTGGTCTGAGTATGCTCCAGCACTCTTTCCTTGACCTTTGTGGCATGCTTCCTGGGTGCAGGTTCTCTGTCTGTTAGCCCTTCATGGAAGTAGAACCATCTGATTCAGTTGCTCTAGGCCCCCAGCCCCAGTGTTGAACCCCCAACACACCCAAGTTGCTTCAGCACTTCCTTTCCCATAGCTCCAACATGGAGGGCGCACTGGATTACAGGTTACCTCTCCAGGGATACAAGTTGAAGCACATAACACAGAGTTTGCAAAAGGCCAAAGCCAATCACCCTTTACTTTAAACAGCAAAATATACAGATTTAGCCAAAACTATAAAACATATACACTATTCCTTGCCTCAGTTTCCTCACCACTCTGGAATATTCTTTAGGATCTGTTCAGTCCTCAGTGGTGTCCAAGATCCCACTCCTGCAGTTCATAGTTTTTCCTCTGTATCATGGAGTCTCTCTCCCTGACGTCTATAGTTCATGTCTTTCCATTTTCCCTTTAAAACTCTATGCCTGTTGTTCCTCTAGTTAAACTCCCTGCTCTGATACCTCTGTCCTTTGTTCTCCTGTTTGGGGATTTTTCAATCTCTTCCCTCCCTGCAGATAAACTTTCCTCCAGGTCAGACATCTTTCTTACCATACCCATTGCCAAAGTACAGTCATTAAGATTGATTACTTCTTTTGTTTGTTCAGTAGCTTCTTCATAAGAAGGTGGGTGATGATGTATCAAGGACCATATCAGCCCATAGTTGACTCACTACACTTCGAGGGATTCAATGATGCAGCCATTTCATAAAATTAACCAGAATTCAGAAGTTGTACATAGATGGATTCCCCAAATCTTCAGAGTCTGGGATGGCCAGCAGAATCCAGAGTTACCTGAGAACACCCTCAAATGTAACATGTGTTTGCCTCGGCCATTCCCACAAAGGGCCTTGCTTTTATTGCTGCTCTCCTGGTCCATCCCCCTCAACAGCACAGCTGCCACGGGAACCAAAGTGTTAGCTAAGCCCCTCCCAACCAGAGGCATAGTAGGCACAGAAAGTAATTGTTGTTTTAACTGGCTTCTCAGCAGGATTTTGGTCAGTCCCAAAGGTGGATCATTGCATTTGAGAGCGACTGCTCTCTTGTTCTGCCCTCTTCCATCCTCTCTCCAAAGGCCCCAGAGCTCCTGTTGCACAAAGTGTCTTGGACGGAGGGAAACAAGCAATGGAGCTGCTGCTTTGGAACCTTAGCCATCCTCCGGGCCTATATATGGCCTGATAGCAGCAACAAGAGAGGGAATTGCCTCGCCTCTCCTCTCCTCTCCTGCCCTCTCACCTCAGTGAGTGAGAACTTCCAAGCCTTATGAAAGGAGACTGAAAGAGCTTGGCTTGTTTAGCCTGGCCAAAAGAAGGCTCCGGGGGGATATGCTTGCTCTATATAAATATATCAGGGGGATTAACGTTAGGGAGGGAGAGGAATTGTTTAAGTTTAGTACTATTATAGGCACGAGGACGAATGGGTACAAATTGGATATTAGGAAATTTAGACTAGAAATTAGACGAAGGTTTCTAACCATTAGGGGAGTGAAGTTCTGGAATAGCCTTCCGAGGGAAGTAGTGGGGGCAAATGACTTATCTGGCTTTAAGACTAAGCTTGATAAGTATATGGAGGGGATGTTATGATGGGATAGTTTAATTTGAGCAATTGATTTTGGATTATCGGCAGATAAGTCTGCTCAATGGTCTGTGGGAATGCTGGATGGGATGGGAACTGAGTTACTGCAGAGAATTCCTTTTTGGGTGCTGGCTGGTGAGTCTTGCCCACATGCTCGGGGTTTACCTGATCGCCATATTTGGGGTCGGGAAGGAATTTTCCTCCGGGGCGGATTGGCAGGGGCCACGGAGGTTTTTCGCCTTCCTCTGCAGCATGGGGCATGGGTCGCTTGCTGGTGGATTCCCTGCAGCTTGAGGTCTTCAAATCTCATTTTTGAGGATTTCAATAACTCAGTCATGGGTTCGGGGTTGTTATAAATGTGTATGGGTAGGGTTTTGTGGCCTGCCTTGTGCGGGAGGTCAGACTAGATGATCATATTGGTCCCTTCTGACCTATGAGTCTATGAGTCTATGAGCCAGCGTGAACCATTTCAAGTTAATTTGCTAGGCAGAGGCAGTTCATTTTTTCTGTCTGCAAAGTGACTACCTGGAAGAGCCAGGGTGATGGAACATTAGCAGAAGTATCAGAGCAGCACATGGGGCCCAAACCTGACTGAGCTCTGCCTTGTGCGGACATGACAGACAGTCCCTGCCGGAGAAGGACAGGCCTAACGGAGTGAAATTGAACAAGGGAGTCAATTAGAAAGTGATGGATCCCTTAACTCCTCAGTGCACCTAAGGTGCTCCAAAGCTTTCGGTCAACAGTTAACTGGCCTAGTAATCCAAATATCGTATGTGTAAGGTGAGCAAGCTAATGTGACCGATCCTCATCTTTATGACTGTTGTATGAACAGCTTATCCATAATACAACAGTTGTATTCTTCTGTGTACAATATACATTGGGTGGATTTCATGGAGGATATGCTGACATTGATTCCTGATGCCATTGCTTTAATGCTCCCAGACTCTTGTCATCCTCTCATTCGTGCTGCACTAACACTGTCCCTGCCTAGAAGTGCATGGTTATCTTTTTGTTATGTATTTGGACAGCACCTAGCACAAAGGAACCCCTGCACTGACCAGGCCCCAGGATGCTACTGCAATTCAGCTAATGTATATAGGGGATAAATCCCTCTAAGTAACTGAGCTATAAGGCTGTGTATGTGTGCTCGCAGGGTTCTGATGAAATCATTTCTACAAGAGCAATACAGTGACTGCTCTAGGACGCTCTTTTGCCTTACGTGCTGCTACTTGAAGTAACCATGTGCCATTCCAATAAATACTGCTTGTGTGCTGTTGGGACTTAACATTGCATTTATCACAAAACACACTTTTATTAAATTGTTGCATTAATGAGTGTGCAAAACAGAGCTTACATGCTTGAATTAAAAATCTACAGCAGGTGTCTGAAGAGAACTTCACCTTTAAATAGTATTTTAGAATTGTATTGCATGTAAAGTATTACATATTTGTTAAAGCTTTTTTTAATAAAGGAAAGCAGGTAGCATTGGACAAGGTAGTCAAAGCCGTTTTCATTGTATGATGCTGTGAAAAGGATCAAATGATACTAAAATTAAAATAAAAAACTCAGCTCAACATTAAAAGAATCAAAATAAAAGGAAAATATTACTAGGTTTTGGAGGCACTCTCTCATGCCTGGAGATGCTGGTGTGGGAATGAACAGCAATCAAACGTGTTAAATAAGATAAGACATACAGCCTTGCAAGAGACCTGCATTTGATTCACAGGGTCACATCCTTAATTTGTGTTAATGGTCATAGCTCAAACAGAAATCAGTGAAGCTGTGACCATTTATACCATCTGAGGATCTGGCCACCAGTCTTTTCCTTTGCCAGGCCTACAGAGGGAATAGGGCTAAGAATGTCCTGTCATTCAACACCTACCATATGTCTCCAGCTAACTGAGCAGTGGTGGCAAGTGGGAGTCCTGTAAATCTGAAGGATGACGTCTGTGATTTGGCATGTAAAGTTGGAGGAGGTGATGAGCTGTCAAAGCTTCAGGATTGAGGGCATGGGGAGGAAGAAGACTTAAAAAAAAAAAAAAAAAAGTGGTTTTCTTTCTTCCATAGCCTTTGATACTGTGAAACTAGCACTGTTCTTATGTACTGTGCGGAGGAGACCTCCTCTTCCTCTTCCAGCAGGGGATGCTTTTGTGCATACTTTTTAATAAGTATACTTAATTACCCATGTCTATTCAAGCTCCCCCTACGCATCAGTTCTGTTTTTAAAGCGGTACCTCCTCTTGCAACGGACACTTCGATCACCACTAAAGACTGGAAGGCCAAGTCTGTCCAATGTCCTGGAAGCCAGCTGGAGGTTGTCACAAAGACTAGATCCCACCATTTTATATCCCTCTTGTGCTGTAGTTACTTGTATCCCTACAGAGAAGTGATGTGAGCAGTAGGTGAATTGACTGTGTGCGCTGCTCTAGGTTTTTTAGTCTGGGCAGACATATTGATGCTGCTTTTTTTTTTTCTTTTGTCTTTTCCTACCAGAGGAGATGGCTACGTACCTTCGTTATGTCAGGCGATTAGACTTCTTTGAGAAACCGGACTACGATTACTTACGAACCATCTTTACAGAACTATTTGAAAAAAAAGGCTACACCTTTGATTATGCCTACGACTGGGTTGGCAGGCCACTGGTAAGTTTTGTTTGCAGAAACAAGACTCCCAGTCCTCCTTGGCTGCTCTTCCGGTTGTGCAATGACGTAAGAATTTCCTTTAACATCACTGTCCGCTGCAAAAACTAATAAAAGCCTCTTGGTTGGGATGGTCTCTTCACCAGCTTTGCACTGATGTGGCTTTGCTGTTTGCAAAATGGCAGACTTCCCAAGTGGCTAATAGAAATATTCTAGTGAAGTGATGATATACTGCAGTTGGGGAATGGAAAACTGAGTGGTGGAATGGCTTTCCTTCAGAAATCATAATGGTTCACTCTCCCTGTCAGTCAGGAGAATGTCTGTCTATATTTCTCATACTGGAAATCAGCACAGGGGATCTTCTGCATTCCTATCAGAACCCTAATAATCCTTCCCTGTTTGTGTCTGGTTTTACTCCTCCCCCTCTCACTTTCTGGTTCAGAACAGTGGGGATTCTCTTCAAAGCCTATCACACTGCTGTGCAATGGCTGGATAGATCGCTGTTGCATGACACAAGGCTCTCCCTCACTGAGCATCCTGTGGTGAGACAGTCCAACTTGAGTCTCCCATATGGCAGTGCAGGTCATACCACTGGAACAGCTGGTGAATTTTAAAACACCTTCATGTGTGTATTAAAATTAGCTACAGAGTGTTTTGATTTTTCATGCTTCATACACAATATCACAAAAATAATTTCTGTATGTTAGATTGGCAAATTTATTTTTAAATTGAATTTAAATGAAAATTTAATTTTTAAATTTAAGTTGCCCGTTCAACCCTCAATGCCCTTCTCAGTTAGGCTTGGATGCTGCTAGGGTTCCATCCCTCAGGACCTTTCTGTTTCAGAACATAGTGTACAAGTCTTCCATGTTCAAGGTGGGCTCCTAAATGAGTAATATCTACCTCAGGGAGGCAGCAGTAATTAAACTGCAGCCTTCTGTGGTGTTCCATCACCTAACAGGCTGGAGACTGCTGCCCCTGTTACAAGATGATTAGAAGTCATGGCTTTTAGACACTGAACTTCCTGCATGTGGACATTTTAATCCAATTTGGTTTTGTCATGAGAAATCACCTCTCCCATTACAGTAGGCTAGGGATTCCCAAAAAGGGCCAATCCCAATACCAGTGTGTTTTCAGATTGCTCTTGTCACGGGGAAGGGCATTGGGGAAGGCGTAAATGCAGAATACTTGTGTTTTGGGGTCTAACTCCTTCACTTCCACCCTCTCCTCCTCTGAGCATGCTGTCATTGTTTCCTTGTTCATCAGCTTGTAGCAGAAGCTTAATTAGTGCCCTGGTTTGTCATTTGCCAAACAGAACATGCTAACTATGTTCCTGACATGTTGCTTTGAAATTTTGGGACCATCTGTTTGGGGGGGAAAGCTTTTACCAAGAGGCCTGTTGATGGCTCTTGGAGAACTCTGCTAAAACATACTTAAGCCGAATCCATCCTGGTCGCAAAGGGCAGTTTGTGTTCAAGGTATGTTGCCGGTCGCTTACGTTTTTGAGTCAGTCTGCTTTTGTGGTTTCCACATCAACACTGTCATTATATACCACGTTTCCCACGTTTGCGTACTTTGCACAATAACATCCTCTTTTAAAAGGAAGCCATTCTTCTGTAAATCACTTTTTGCTTCACTAATGTTTAATTTCAGAGGCAGTTGACAAAAAGTCCATTTTAAGGCAAGTTTCCTCTCACTCCTTTAAGAACTCACCATTGGTTGCTATGGAGATCATGAAGTTACAAACTCGGATTATGATTCAGTTGGGAACTGAGCAGATGAAGCCTTAATTAACACATCCTGTTCCTAAAAGTACGAAGACATGAGCTGAGGAAGAAAACACTACGTATAAAACTATCCTTATTTGCAATTGTAATTAACCCAATTTAAACCACACTCAAGTGTGCTCAGATCCCCTGGAGTTGGGTACCGTTATAAATGTATATAATAAAACTGTTTTTCAGTTTACCGTGAAATGTTATGGATGTAAATATCCAGCAAGTCCTTTGCTGTGATTTTCTTTGGCTGTTCAGACTATTTTAGGCTTATGTTTTCCTGGTTCTTCCACACTGAATATGAGCTAATCTAGTAGTAGAGCCTATGCATGCATGTGGAATGGGATTGGCATTCGTTTCAATGTCCAATGAGTATTTTATTTTCCAGCCTACTCCAGTGGGGTCCATTCATGTAGATTCCGGGACATCTGCAATAACTAGAGAGAGCCATGTACATAGGGATCGACCGCCACAGCAACATGCTCTTCGAAATCCGGTGCGTTATTTATTACTGTCTTTGCATTAACATTCCCTTAATGCCTCCCCCAGTCCCTGTTTGTGTAGAGGAAAAGAGGAGTGAAAACCTAAAATGAAGTTAATTTCTTAAAGAAATTAATATGCACAAAGTGAAGGCTAAAAACACTCCAGGTCACAAAAGTAAGTGTTTTTTTTTATTCCACTCTCCATCCACCTATGGGAAATCTGGAGACCATTGGTGATGGCACTTACTTCACTTCCAGCAAGTAAATTCTCTCTTAATTTAGGAAGGTTGTAGTTTGAACTGAATTTTGTTTTCTGTGAGAGAGGTTGCTGAAATGCTGCTTATTGCAATAGAATTGAGGAGGAGCATAACATAGGAGTGTGGATTTAAAGGTCTACAATTTCAAGTAGATCATTTTTCTTCTAGTTTAATTTTTTTAATCTAGAAGGTTGCTGGGCTCTATTCCCAAGTTTAAGGGTAAAAAGTCAGTCTATGAAGTTCTAAGTTTTTTCCTTAATGTCTTTTTCATATTTCATTGCTGTTGCGGGTTTGGATTTTCCATGTTATTGCAGAATGTATCAGAAATTCAGCAGTCACTGGAACTGCTAGTCCCTTGTTAGAGCTGTTAGTTCTCCAGACCTCCCACTGTGAGTGGTTCTCGGCTCGCTGGGCCCTTCTCTCCACTTTCATGTTTCTTCGATTAAAGTCCCTACACCATAAACTATGGTCTTCATGTCCTCAATTATTCCATGTTACCTGTTTTTTGTTGTTGTGGATTTAACCATGCATATTGCAGTAACCTGTCTAGGCTCAGCTTTTCTTGTTTCATGCAGCTATCCTCTGAATGGAAGAACAACAAATTTAGACCAGAAATACTCCTAAAGCTGTAGGTTAACCATAAAACAGGAATGAATTTCCCTCCTGAGAAGTGTTGCTTTTTGGCAGCTGGATTTTTAAAATATTTGCATGTGAGCAATGTTTATTTTTATGCATGCTTATTAGTGCAAATTGCTGTGTAACAGGGCTTCCATAGTAACCTGCTTTAAAATGTGTTTACTAATAAATACACTCTGGCCCCTTCATGCTGGGCTAATGTGGGTGGCAGCTTCTGATTGCCTGCTCCTGCCAACGGACTTTGACATTGTGGGCACACATAGTATCTCCGGTTTGCTTTTAACTGTCTGGAAGATATTACTGGCTTAGTTTTCAGCCATATTAGTGCGCACATTTCTAGTCCAGAACACATCTTTCATGTCCTAATAATGACATTTAAAGATTACTTAGTCCTTGTTCTTTTTGTTTCCCCCTAAATAAACCCTGCTAGCATATGGCACAGCAGTGTCCCTAATTCCTGCATAATGCTGAGTATGAACAGCTTATGTCTCAAGAGGTTGAGGTGTTATCCAAGTGTTTGACTGGAAAATCGTTAAGTGGTTGCTTCTTCCTTTGTCAGTCTTCTTATGCAAACACAGCAGTTTCTCCTTCAAGAGATGATCCTCTTAAATGCTTTGCAAACCATTTCTTTGCAAAAAGTCACTTAAAGAAACTTCTAGGGCAGTGGGGTTGAGACGTGTACATTTGGGTAGTGTGAACCCTCCTGAACTCCAACGGTGATTGTTTTATTTTTACTCCCCAGCATGTGAGTGAGAGAGTCTGTTTTACCAATGATTGGAACCAAAACCAGGCAGGATGTCCTAGGTCTCGGTCTCTCTCTAGCTTTTTTCCCTTTAGACAGCTACAGTCAGAATGCTTATTCTTGGGAAAGGCTGGGCCGCCCTGTGGCTTAGTAGGTGGCAAGCGGCTGGTCAGAGTTGATAGGAACTCTTCCAATTCCATGTGCATCACCTCTGCAATGTACCATGACCTCACTGGGCTCACGCAGTGAAACTCAAGGCTGCTCCTAAACCGGGGTGCAGTGTGCTGCACAGCCATCAACCCTGGCTCTAATGTCCTCTTCTAAGAGTTACTTCTGAAAGTAAGAAGATTCTAAGCTCTGAGGCAGGAATGTGTGTTCCCTAATGTTAACGTTGTAAGCTAAGATTTCAGCTGCCTATTTAGCTGTCTCCACACAACTCTGTTATGAGGAGCAGCTTTCTGTGATGTCTATTTTCTATCCACTTCTTGAATCTAGAGGTCTATGTGATTTGAACAGTACAGTTTCTAAATTTGTCTTTTATAGCAGTGAAATTCATTTTAAGGGAAGTGCACCTGTAATAGTTTCATTTGTATCTGGACAGCACCCATGAAGCAAGTGAGAAAAGTGGACTGACTGGAGAAGGCGGGGGAAGGGATTTAATCAAAGGGAGGTCTTGAAGAGACCTTCCTCATGGAAATAAGACATAGTATCTGGATTTGTTGACTTTGTATGATCTGAGGGAGCTGCAATATGGGTCACTCAGTGCTTAGCTATTGTGTTCTAAACGAGATTCCCTTCCTCTCTTGTCATTCTAAATTAGGAAGCTAATCCGAGCATCTCTCCCCTACTGCTGCAAGAGAGAAGGCTGAACCTCTGACTAGGAAGGTGCCATTGTTAATGACTATCGCTAGGTGGAAGTTAAAACAAAAGTCAGCAGCAAACCTAATTGTGTTAAATGTTTTCAAAAGGCAGATGCTGTAGCTTTGAAAAGAGAAGCCTGATTAACTCTGTCTGCTTCCTTTTGTGGATGCTCCTGTTTAGTTCTCAGCAAGGTTCAGGATTTGCTAGTTGAAGGGCGGACAAGTTTGCTCAAAGATAACTTGGCTCCTTTTTTTCCTGTGTGTAACTGCCTAATATTCAGTCTCTCACCCGGTTTGAACAATGACATTCAGCCTATGTGGCTGTGCTCCTCCTCTGGCAAGGGCAGGACTCACCTCCGCATGTTGAGGCGAATAATGTTACGAGTGAGCATGGTTCGGTGGTGAGGCAGGGAACTGGATTGCAGTCTTTCATTAGCTAGTTCAGTTTCACTGCTGAGAGCTTCAAGATTACTTGTATTAACTCCTACAGTCCTTCATTCTTCACCCCTCCCCTTCCCCAAATTAAAGCTTGCTTACTTTGATACATGTGCATTTTTGGTTTCTTTTGTTCAATATACCTGCTCTCAGTGTGGGTGAAAATCTAAAAATGCTTTTCTTCTGTTTACAGCTTTCTTTAAAGTTTGGTTTAAATTGGACACGCTTGCTTAGATTTATATGGTGGGCATTGCCACAACTTTGGAGCCGTTTATAGAATTACACATGTATTGTGAACTTCACAGTTCTTGAAAGGACAGCTTTGCCCATATGTATCTGGCCTGACCAGCAGCACATCTTGTCTAGTCCTAAGCTCTAGCAAAGCTCTGTCTGTCATGTCCTACAGCTTCCCCAGCTACTGCAGTCTTGGAGTAGATAAATTGACCATGTACACTATTAGCCCTGTTGATTGACCCCTTGTGCACCTTGCTGTGGCTAATTGCCAATTACTAGGGCATTAATGGACATGCTGGATGTATTGAGTCACAAATGTGGAATGACCAAAGAAACCTCACCATCTTTCACTCCAGGCAAACAGTGCACTTCTTTGACCTGCCTTCTCGGATGTAATTGCAAAGCAGCATGTACCTTTAAAAAAAAACCCACTTCACTAAACACACAGTTCTTTCCCAGGGAAGAAGTTGAAGGAGGCAGCTAATGTGAGATGTTAGTTATGTCATTTAATGAACTACTGGAGGGCAGTCAGATACTGTGGTGGTGAGGTTGCTTTCCGAACCTGTGTAGAATAGAATAGGCATGTAGATGAAGGTAAAGTGCCTTCAACCCCTGAGAAGGGCACCCGTAATATAGCAATGCACACCCTGACCTGGCTCATTTCCACTAGTTATTTTGTAAAATCTAGAGAGAGTTTCAACCATTAATATGTAATTTTTAAAATCAACCATTCTTGGAGTTCCAATGTCTATGTTGAGGTAGACGTGTTAATGAATGTTCCAGATGGACCCTTTCTTTTCTTCATCTGAAAATCACCTCTTTCCCTTGGTGGAAGAGGCAGTGAGAGATGAGATGTCAGGAGCTTGGGACTGTAGAAAACTCCTGCTTGGTCCCTCACTAAGTGGGAAGTGCCCTTGTGAGAAACTGACCTGGTGATGTGTGGACTGCTGGTTCGCTCTTCAATTCTGACTATTAAGGAAAGTTTTCTTATGGAAACTACTGGCTTTCTTTTTTTTTAAATGTAATTATAAATAAATAAATATAAAAAGGAGAGCGGGTAGTTTCCATAAGATATCTACCTAGCTATAAACACCCTAAAGGGCTCTTTGAGGCCTGCCTTCCTTCCTTTTTCACAAAGGGCAGCAGAGCCGGGAAAATGAGTGTCTCACTGTGCAAGGACTCCACTGTGGAGTGCTGCCTCTGGCTCCTGAGGAGGAGCGGATGCTAATTAAAGCAAGAATATGGCTTTCAAATAACATCATCCTTTTAACCCAGTAGGTGTGTGGAGTATGGGCAGAGAAAGCTGAACCACAGGGACTTCCAGTTTCATGTACATACTCACTGTGAGAGTCTCTGCCTTGCACTATAGAGATCTGGTGACATCACCACTTGTCAAGCTGTTAACCGCTGCTTTCTCTCTACCAGTGATGGCAACTTCTGCCATCTGCCTGTCTGCTTCTCCCCCAAACGCCATTGTGACTTTTCCCATGCTGCTCTCTGTTGAGGAAACAGTCTCTGCCAACATTTCTAAAGGTGCCAAAACCTCCTCTATTGACACCTCAGTCTAGGACAGTTCCTCAGATTTGTCACCTAAAAAGAATGGCTTGAGTCTGGGAATCTCCCTCACATCCTCAGCCCTGAAGACCGATGCAAAGAATGAATTTAGTTTCTTTGCAATAGCCTTATCTTTTTTGAGTGCTCCTTTAGCATCTTGATCATCCAGTGCCTCCACTGGCTGTTTAGCCGGTTTTCTGCTTCTGATGTACTTACATTTTTGCTGTTACTTTTTGAGTCTTTGGCTAGCTGCTCTTCAAATTCTTTTTTGGCCTTCCTAATTATATTTTTAGACTTCACTTGCCAGAGTTAATGCTCTCCTTCACTAAGGACCCCAATGCCGGACTCCTGTATGGGGCTTATGATGTTGGCTGAAGGCACAGACCTTCATACCTTTACCTATGTTGCCAGAGAGTACTTTATTCTACTTCTCGTTTGATATGGGGAGTCTTTCTTGTACCTCTTTTGGCAAAGTTGCCTCAAGATGTAATTCCCTGCTATACTTGTGTTTCCTGATTTTATACCTCATTGAGAATGTGTATGGCTAGAGTAACTCTGTGAGCTACTGCTATTAAACATCTCCCAGGACAGAAGGAAATTATGCCTTGTGGTTGTTCTCCATGATGAAATGGTGACACAGGATAAGCTGTGTAATGTCCACTTGATCACCAGACTTCTCCACCGTGGTGTAATCATTTTCTTCTGGAAACATTTTCCATTGCTCCGTCCCATCCTCTGAAAGAAGTAATAATACCTGGAAAGTCAACCTACACTACAGATCCCTTGTCAAAATCTGACCTCCTTGGAATAGGCTCCCCATTGGTTTCCAAACTCATCACCTTGTGAATGTTACAGCCATTGTTTTCTGTCCGTTTTCTTTCTTATTTCCTTTGCTCCCTCTCATTTTCTGGGGTATTTTTTTTGTTTTTTGTTTAGTTCCCCCCCACCGCCTCATCTGTTCTCTTTTGCTCTTACTCTGTGGCACTCCCTCCTTGGCAGAAGACTACATGCTGTTTGGATTTGAGACCTTCACTGGTAGCTCTAAGAGGCCATGTGACAGACAGTATGTTGCAGTTCAGCTGAGTGCCACAGAACAGCTTGGGCCAACATCTCCTTGCCTGCGTCTCAAGTCCTGTACACAAGCTGCTCCTGTGTGCCATTTCCAAAGGACAAATTGTGCAAAATGAAAACCAGAGAATGGGATGGATCCAGAAACAAGTTGGAATTCATCCTCTCTATTTTACTAGATCTTTTTCTAAGTGAAATCTCTTCTCTAAGGAGTCTATCTGCCTCAAAATGAACAGGTGATCAGAGTATTTATCCTTCCCAAAAGTATTTTGTGCCATGGAAAATTATTTCTGCAGCAGAGCATGTTGTAACAAAGTATAATTAAAGAGTAATTCATTTTATCCCACTATTAACCAAGCCACGGATTATTGTGAAGAGCTTTACTTAATTTCGCTTAATTGACTGGCTTAACATGCAGTTACACACTCAAGTATCAGTGGTTGATCCTCTGTTCCCACAAGCAACTAAACATTTTTCTCCATTTGAAACAAAAATGAATTGGGGGCAAGTTCTGCCCTCAGATACATGCACCCAACTCCCAAGGAATTGATGGGAGTCATGTGGCTATTTCAAAATGCTATAACATTTAATGTACATGCTGAACTGTAGCCTTTGTAAGTAGTGTAGAAGTAACCTGTGCTGTCAGATTATATTTATACATTCGGCCTTTCTTAATCCAGGCTGGCCAAGGCACCTGGATGCACAAGACTCTATGCAGCTAAATGATTATAGGCACACTGAACAGATCATGCTCAGTCTGTCTTAAAGACAGCATCTTGTGGTCTTGGAGTATAAAAGCTCCCGAAAGCCACCTACCCTGGTAAGCAAAATGTGTCATTTTGCATCAGGGAATATCAGCACTTCTAACAGCCATTGTTTGACTTCTTCCCTGTCCGTTACTTGAGCCTAAAGGCTCATAGCTCCAAGCTCATCTGGGTATGGTACTTAATGTACACACTAGCACATCACAACAGCGTCAAATCTGAGCCTCTGCTGCAGTAGCAATTAAACCTTGAGTTACTGCTCCGTGTGCTGCCTTGTGTTTGTTTGGGGATCTACACAGTGAGTATATAGCCCTTGCCAATGTAATTCTGGAGCATCTTACAATTGTTAATGGATTTTATCCTTAGATCATCTATCAGCCAAAGGCATAACGTGATCACAGGCTAGATGCTGACGCTTGGCCAATTCAGGGGAGAAATAAATCTGCTACTGGCCACGCCACTCCTGGCTGCAAACATGTAGGTGGTTCCCTAATATAGCCAAATTTCTCTTCTGCTTCCAGAGACGCCTTCCCCCAGTCAGCATGATGCTTCATAGTAATTCCACTGTAAGCTCCTTGGGGCAGGCGGTGCCTTTCAGTGGCTTGCAGAGTGCCTAGGACAATGGAACCTCGAACCCTGACTGGGGCTTCTAGGCACTTCTGCAAAAGAAATAAAAATGGGGGCAGTGGAGCAACTCAGAGAGGAGACAGAGAAGATAGGCACTGGCAGCATGAAGCAAAGTCACTTGCCCTCTTTGAATTTGTGCTGGTTCTCTGCATTTTCAACGGCATCTTTCTGGTTCACATTTGTTTTTCATTAATAAAGTTGTGCTTAATTGTCCATACGCTGTGGGAATCTGAAAACTCAAGCCTCACACTTTGACTTCAGCATTCTGCTCAGGACTTGCTCTCCGTATTGCTCACCTGTTCATGTCAAAACAAGAAAGTGTTCTATCATCTTTGTCTGGGATTTCAGATATGGCCGGCACCCTCGCTGTTTCAGATGTGTTGGTTCTGTGGAGATAGTAGTGGACTGACTGCACATAAGTTCAGAAAGTCCGGAGCCTTGTTTGTTTTTCCTCACTGAAGAGAGTGAGGATGGAAACCAGATAACTAGAGCGACTCGCATACAAATTAGTCGCAAGTCGATAAATTCTGAACAGCCCCGTGGTGTCTCTGACACTCCGGAAAGGAATACCAAGTGTCCTGATCTAGTAGCACTGAGCAGGAAAAGTGTTACGGCGATGGTAGTACAGCTAGCGTGTGTTTCACTGGCAGACTATTGTCATTCAGTCTACTACTGTGGTCTTGTCTAAATGAACACTTAGTGCATGGCAAGCTGGGGTGTAAATGTAGGCCACACTCGATACGACATGCTAAACATCTAAGTGGCCCCAGCTGCTGCGTGCCAGAAGTTCCTTCGTGCGCTCTGATCTACACCACTTTGAAAGAGAATAGATTAAAGTGCACTAGGGCACTTCTAGCGCACAGCAGCAGTGTCCACCTGGGCATTTAATATGCTGTACATTAGTGTGGTGCAGATTTACAACTGGCTTGCCACAAATTGTGTTCATGTAGACAAGCCCTGAGAGAATATTGAGAGGCATTTGAATTAGTCTCTCCAGTTTAGAGAACATTCCATCTCTGCTGCTCATGTAGCTGAATTGAGCTTCCTAGTAAAGTGCTATATTTCTAAGTAGAAGCACAACAGCATCTCCCCGTTAATTTGTATGAGCTAGTTCTGCTTCGTGACAGGTACTGTTTGTACTTTGAGCGGAAAGAGCATGTGCCCCTAAAGAGGGTTACCCTTTGTGCTTTATTACAGCCTTTAGGTGTAGCTTGTATCTCCCTTCCCAAAAGCTACGCTCCAAGGACTCCACTGTCCAGTTACATGAACTTCTACAAACATCTATGAAAAGCAGAGAGAACGGAAACATAAGAACACTTGACCGGATTGTTTAGTTGGAGTGTGTACCAATAGTGTTCCATTCTTCTCTGCAACCAGACCTTCTTTCCCCTTACTCTTGCTTTTTCACTCTCGTTTAACACACTGGTTTGATAGTTCCTTCAGACAGATGTACTGGCCATTGTATTGCCTAGAGAAGACCTCTGTTTTTATGGGAACATATGATTTGCCATTATGGAACAAGTCCTTGTTTCATCAGTTTCAGTGGCTAAAGCTTGACATTTCAGAGAGTAGCTAAGAAATTTCCCTGCTAAGTAATGGTGGCTGAAAGCTATGGCTTTGACCTTTGAACAGGCTAGTACTTTGGTCTCCATTTGCATTACTGGGTGTGTTTTAAAACCAGCTCCTGGTATAAAAAACACGGTTTCTCATCATACATCTTGCAGTTTAGGCGCCTGGACTCAAAAGCTGTATATCCAGTGGAAATTGGATTTGTGTGTCTGATCCCAGTGCAGTGAGACAAGCCCTAGCGTCTGTGTCCTGATAGGTGTAGTTAAAAATAGGTTTCAGTTCCATTCATTAGCTTGTAAATTCCTGTGTCAAAATATCTAAACAGAGACCACACACTGAAGTAGGTCAGGTGTTTTCTGAAAATTCATTTCTCCATTTGCTGGGTTGGATGAATCCTCTCCAGTACTTACTGCTCTCGTGTGCAATGTGTTTGGTAAAGTGAACTTTTAACCAAGCTAAAGTTCTTTAAATGCCTTGCTTTTTCAGTAAACTAACCCCACTAACGAATACATTTTCACTGCTTTGCCTGGGCTTACCTTTGTCTTTCCTTCCATCTCTTGCTCTTACGCTTCTGAATGCCTGAGCAGACGGCATCATCAGACCGCCGAGGAGAGTGGGAGATCCAGCCAAACCGGCAGACAAATGCCTCGTACCTGACATCTCACTTGGCTGCAGACCGGCATGGGGGATCAGTACAGGTATTACTTTTCCTGACCTGCACAGCTTTGCCATCAAAATCTGCTGAACGTTCCTGACGTCTCACTGACTCAGCTGCAACCTTCCTGTGGTCAGGAGAACTGTGTGCACTCAGAAGCAACTGTGCTTTTTGGGTGCCCTTCACAAAGCGGACAAGTCCTATCCTGCAGTAGCTTAATGCCTAAACCACAGTCTCATGACATTTGAGAGGACCCATGAATAGTCAGCTCAGCTGACTGCTACCATCCCTGCAATAGCTTTCCACCAGGAATTATTTAAAATAAGATACATGGAGCAATGTATCAAGACTTGATTGTCAGATAAACTGCTGACCACAGTTTAGTATCAGAAAGAAATACTATTCCTGTTTACCCTTGTAACTAGCAGACAGCACTGGATGGGATTGTATACTGACTATACAGCCCTCCAAGGTGGTGTAATTAAACAGCAAGACATAATTAGGTGTGTTACTGACTGCTGACCTGAACCTAAGTGGGTTGTCGCTTACAAGTCCAAAAGTGTTGGGAAAAAGTTACTTGCGCATCTAGTTCAGCTTTTATACATTGACTGTATGTGAGCAGGTGGTTGAGTGCATCTTCTGTGAGATATATTCAGACGCATCACTGGGTTGACTACTGATGCACTGTAGACTGGCTAGTGTGAGTAAGATGTACAATAACTTTTCCCTGCGGACCGATGAGAGGAAGCACATTAAAATGCTGTCACTAAATGGCATTGCAGAATGCCAGTGATGCTACATTGAGGTTCCACTGACTTTGTGTTTCTCCAGCTCCCCAAAGTATTACCTTATAATTGGTTGCTTGAATTGGAGAAGCAGGCTAAGATCCCAGTCAGGGTGGAATCCAGTTCTGTTAGGTGCTGTAAGAATACACAAATTGTAAGCTTTTGGGGGCAGGAGCCATGGCTGTTTAAAAGACAGGATGCAACAAGTGACGTAACAAACAGTGGTAATGAAGGTGGAATGAGTAACCATAGGAAATGTTCTAGAGGTCACCATTGTGCGCAACTCTGTAGTTCTGAATCAGTTGAAAAGGGTTGTTTCTTTGCCATAAATCAAGCTGTCTCTTACTGCTATTCAGCCTAGTTAAGGGCTGGTCTATACCATGGAGTTTTGTTGACAAAAGTTAGCTGTTAGTGACAAAATAGTGGAGGTGTACACACTATAATGTCCACCCCCCCAGACAAAACATCCGTGCTTTGGAGACAGATAAAACCACCTCAGCGAGAGGCGCAGAGATTTTTGTGGCAAAGTTAGAGCGACGAAGTGTTGATCTAGACGGTGAGTGCCATAACTGGCCTCCAGGAGCTACCCCGCAATGCCCACCCTGACCACTCTGCGCACTGGTTTGAACTCTGCTGCCCTGCCTTGCATTCCAGCTGCACAGGCAGGTGCCCGTCCCTTTTGAAAGCCCCAAAAAGTTTTGAAATAGCTCAGTGTGGAGGAGAGCTGACAGTTACTGTCCAGCCGAGCATGCCGGCTCCTGGCAGCAAACACCCTCCTGCCTGGAGTACACAGGAGGGGGTGGATCATTCTCCTGGGTCTGCGGGGAAATGAGGCTGTGGGAAAACTCGGAGGGAACCAATCCTGCTGTCCTACATCAGGCATGCAGGCAGCGTGGGCCGCTGCTGGGGGAGGAGGCAGGAGATTCCTGATGAGCTGTGCAGAGCCAGGGAGGGAAGTGGGGGTTGATGTCGGGGTGTCCCCCTCCCTCCGCCAGTGCACAGGTCTCTGCTGATCTGGGGTTGGGGGGAAAACAGCTGTCTGTGCATCAGCTTCTGCCTCAGGATTGGTTGCTTCTGGCTGCTGTCTGCACTTACAGAGATGGCGTGTGGACACACTCACTGTCCCTCAACACGCACAGACTCCTGTGGGCTTTTTGTGTTTGTGCTCAGGAATGTCAGTTTGGCTGACAAGGGCAGTTGAGAAGCAGCTGTCAATCTAGTAAGATGCCCATGGAATGATGGGATTCAGAAACTTTCATCCTGTGGTGCGGTGCCTGCCCCGTGAGGCCTTGCAAACGCTCCCCCAAGCACCGTGCATGCAGTTGCACAGTGGGATAACAACCCACAGTGCACTGCTCCCTGTGTCAATGCAAGTGCTGGTAGCATGAGTGCACACCACTGACCCAAAGAGCACAATGAGCACATGCAATAGTGGTTTAATGACAGCAGTGGCTGCACACAAGCATAACTTGTGTCAACAAAACCCTGTAGTGTAGACAAGGCCTAAAATTAGCTTTATTACACTAGTAGCAAGGAAAAGTAAGTGCAAAATGCATTGAATGCAGCGCTTGTTTATTCAAGTTCCTGGCCTCCAGACGTAAAATGAAGATACGTAAACCATTAAAGCAGGAGAGCTGTGTACCGTCAATGCTCGTGTGAGTGATGAGCTGAATTCCCTTGTAGTACTTTGCCATGTGATAGCTGCATGGCTACTTTAGCTGTGGGTTCTGTGGCACAAGGTGTGGCATGGCCATATGAACGGGGTGTGTGTAGAAGTGAACGTGAGGAGACTTCTTCCATAGTGAGTGCCAGAACTGGAGGCAGTGAGATAGGTTCGAGCCTCTGAAGAATTGAACCCTGTTACTTGCACAAATTCTTCAGAAGCATTCAACATGTCGCACAGTGAACGAGTTTGCCCTGAATTCACTCTAATGTGGTGAGGGTTTATTACAAAAGTGCTGTTTGAATATTCAATCATAAAGGGTTGGTGTGCTGCTCTGGCGCTATGCGTGCTGTTTTTTTCCTACCTTCCTTCGAGGTAGCTGCTATGTCCCACACAGAGTAAACACCTGGCAAAAGCCAAATACAGTTCTTCTATACACACGGTTATGATTATGCCATACAGAATCCTTTGCATCCTCCTTCAGGAGATATGTTAAAGGTGCTGCGTCTCCCCAGCCAAAATGGTGCAAACAACAGACTAGTGCAAGAGTAACATCACAAGTAAATGAACCTATGAGAGTCTCCCTCCTGGGTAGCATGGTACTTACGCTCCATGTGCAGACTGGCCACGAGGTGAGACACTTCCACTATACGTCATGCTTACAAGCCCTTTACAGATGGTCACTGAGAGATCTGGAAACTCTGAAGCCTCCCAAGAACTTCTGTGTGGAAAGTTTGCTTATAGCTTTAATCCTGGTAATTGCCGAGGTATAAATCTTTGCTGCTGATACTTGGCTAGATTGAAGGGATTCTTGTTTTTTAGAGTCCAGCTTTTTAGTGAGGCTTTTCACTTAGAGAAATCTCTCGGTGCCTCAGAAATTGAAAGCTGGGATGAGGAGGAATTAGTGTCTGCAGAATATCTGGGGCTCTATTGTACATTGACTCAGGGCTTGTCTAAACAAAGAAAAGTATAGGCAAACGTTATACCACTACAGCCATACCACTGGTATGCTCTGGGTGGACACTCTTATTCCCGAAGAAAAGGGCCTTTCTCCAGTTTCGCTTGTCTGTTTGAAAGTGGTATAAATGAAACTGGAAAAAGGCCCTTTTCTTCTGGAATAAGAGTGTCCACAGGAGGAATTGTACTGCTATACCTATATAGCAGTATAATTGTACCAATATAGTTATGCCAGTAAATTTCCCTATGTAGACAACCCCTTAGTCACTGCAGCTGTAGGGCCTGGTCTACACTGGCAATGGAGATCGCTGTAACGTCACTTACGTTGAACTCCTAGAGTATGTGTCTACACTGGCACGTTAGCTCCGTCCATTCAAAGCACAGTAAAAGTCGACCTGATAAAACCACCTCTGCAAGTGGCGTAGCGCGTAAATCGAATTTCATGGGTCGAATTTGCATCAGGGTAGGCAGAGCATAACGTAAGTCAACGTTACTGGCCTTCAGGATCTATCCCATAATGCCCCATTGTGATCGCTCTGGACCTTTGCGCTCTGCTGTTACGTGGCCACGTAAACAGGAAATGGCTCCTCCCTGGGAAATTTTGAATTTTCATTTCCTGTGTAGCAAGCATGAAGAGAGCGTTGTGCAACTTGTCAGCGAGCCCACCACAGTGCTGCCACGCAGCAGCCATGCCTCTGCTGAATCCCAGTCCAGTGAGGATGATGAGGACTCTGAGGATGAGGAGAGCGACTGTGAGAGCGAGGTGTCCATTTTCACAGAGCAGTCCAGCAACACACAGGACAGCAGGATCGTGATCCTGGGGAAGGCACATCTGGTGAGTTTTGTTTTCCTTTTTAGAGGTTATGTCCCTGATCCAACTTCTAAAAGGGCCTTTTTATTTGGAGGGGAGGGTATTTCTGGGTGTTATTAAACTTCATTGGGAGATTACTCCTGGAACAGATTATTTATGTGCAGAGGTATGCGCTGAGTCATCCGTTGATATCTCCAGGAAACTCTCATGCAGGTAATCTGTTACCCTTTGCACAAGATTTCTGGGGAGGGCAGCCTTATTTCTTCCACCACCGTAGGATACTTTTGCACGCCATGTCGCAATTAAATGAGCTGGAATAATGGCAAAACACAGTATAACAGCATAAGGGCCAGGCCTGTACCCTGATGCTTGCAGCAACTCTTCCCTTTCCTCCTGCATTACCCTCAGGAGATTGATATCGCTCATGGTCACCTAGGGAAGATGGCGCACATTTAAAGTTCACAAACTATACAGTCGATTCCCTTTAATCTTCTAGTCCCCTTTCTATGGGCATAGAGGGTCAGTTCAATAGTTGTCCTTTGGTTTCTGATGTTACAATTCACCCATGGTGTCCTCTGATTTGTTCTGCCCACCTCCTCCCAAACCATTTCTCTGCATGTAACTGGGGAGCCTGGTGACCCCTCTTATAGATTAATTTTCGTTTGTGGTTTTTAATGCTAATTAAGCCTCTTTATAACAGATGAAAGGGCCCCTTGCTTACCGTCTTCATAACGGCAGTCCGACCCGACCCTTCTGAGATGTACAGAATGGAGTAACAACGAGAGTCCTGTAGCACCTTAAAGACTTAACAAATATCTGCGGGCATAAGCTTTCGTTGGCTGCAACCCACTTCGTCAGATGCATCCCCTCCAGAACACTCCTCTATCTGATGCTTTGTTGCCCTCTCCCATCCCCAAATGGTCTAGGAGGAGACTGGCAGGCTGCAGTACATGGTGCACTCCACCCCAGTCGAGGCAAACAGGACGACGCGGTGGCCCCATTAAGAACTACAGGCAACCACACTTGCTTACACAGTGTCCCGTAAAACTGTGAATTAACCCTCGTTCACCCCCCCCCCCCAGCAATGTTCATAAATAAAACTTTGTAGCATTAAAAAATGTGTCTTTTTATTAATTCATTGCTTGGGTGAGGAGACAAGTGGAGGGTGCTGATATTGGTGGTATGGGGGAAGGGAAAGAAAGGCACAAAACAGAGACACATTACTGCGAGTCATTGCAGAACCAGTTTCTCAATGCTTCCTGAAGGCGAAGTGCTCTGCGGTTTGTATTGACCATATTGCTGGCATCTGGCTGCTCAGAATTTGCAGCCAGACTTTCAGCCTCCACAGCCCAACCCTGGGGAAACTTTTCCCCCTTCACTTCACACACATTATAAAGAACACACACGCAGATATAACTGATGGGATTTTTTTTTACTCATGTTTAGCCCAGTGAGACATCTCCAGCTGGCCTTTAAATGGCCAAACACACATTCCACCACCATTCTGCAAGTGCTGAGCTGATTATTAAAACATTCCTTCTTGATGTTGAGGTGCCCGGTGTAGGGCTTCATTAGCCAAGGGAGCAAGGGGTAGGCAGGATCCCCCAAGATCACTATTGGCATTTCAACAACCCCGATGTTAATTTTTCTGTCTGGGAGGAAGGTGCCCACCTGCATCTTCATGAACAGACCCGAGTTCCTAAACAGGTGGGTGTCGTGCACCTTTCCAGACCACCCCACATTAATGTCAGTGAAACGACCCCTGTGATTTACAAGGGCCAGTAACACCATTGAAAAGTACCGCTTGCAGTTTGTGTCCTCTGTTGCAAGGTGGCCAGGCACTAAGCTAGGGATCTGTGTGCCATCAATAGCCCCCCGCCCCCCCCCAGTTTAGGAACCGAACTGCAGCAAACCCATCAAGTATGCCCTGCATGTTTCCCAAAGTCACTACCCTTTGTAGCAGAAATCTATTGATGGTCCTGCACACTTGCTTCACGGCAGCTCCCACTGTAGATTTACCGACTCCGAATTGATTCCCAACTGACCAGTAACAGTCAGGGGTTGCCAGCTTCCACAGAGCAATGGCGACTCGCTTCTCCACCACCAGAGCCGTTCTCAAGTGAATATTCATGTGCTTCAGGACTGGGGACAGCTCCATGCAAAGCTCCAAGAAAGTGGCCTTTCACATACGAAAGTTCTGCAGCCACTGGTCATCATCCCACATCCTCATGATGATGCAGTCCTGCCAATCTGTGCTTGTTTCCCAGGACCAGAACCGGCGCTCCACCGACTGAAGAGGATGCACGACAGCCTGCAGCAATCGGGAATTGTTCCGCTCTATGGCTTGTAGCTGGGCAGCCTCGTTGACATCGCTGTTTTCTGTGCTTTGGCTCCTCTCTCGCCTTTGAAAATACTCCAGGATAAGCCGCGAGGTGTTTGTGATGCTCACAATGATAGTGCAGAGCTGAGCGGGCTCCAGGTCTCTGCAGCAATGGTGTGCACATGGCATACAAAAATGGCATGAAAACCCGTTTCCTGTTTGTTTGGGGCAAGAAGGGAAGGGAAAGTTGTGTTGCATCATGGGAGACAACAATCTTCCCAACAGCCTCTGCAGCTAGGTGCACTGTGGGATAGCTACCCATAGTGCACTGCTTTGAATGTTGACCCAAGTGTGGTGAATTTGGACGCACGAGCCCGGTGCAAGGAGCGTGGTGTGATCACGCTACAGCGACTTCTAAAAATCAACAGGTGAAAGTTGGTTTAAGGTAAGTTGACTTCACTCTGCAGTGTAAACATAGCCAAGGAAAAATTAGTTTGAGTATAAGAGACTGTGGCACAGCCTTCCAAAGGAAGTGGTGGAAATCTCATCAATTGACATGTTAAAACAAGCACTGTCAAAAACGTATTGTAGTGAAGGGCCTACTTCAGCACTCACTGCTGTGGGACGTCACATTGACTTCTGTGGGGTGTAA
The DNA here is from genome assembly GCA_007922155.1 of Mesoclemmys tuberculata. NCBI lineage: Eukaryota > Metazoa > Chordata > Testudines > Chelidae > Mesoclemmys > Mesoclemmys tuberculata. The sequence goes on from ML675621.1 coordinate 10,690,142, forward strand.
AGTGGCAGGGAGGAAGGATTAAACAGTAGGCAGAAGATACTCTAGGCAGGTGCACCATTTAGGTGGCTGGAGGGGCTTCTGCCCTCTTCTCCCTGAGTTCTGTACAAGAGGTTTGATCGTGGTGCACATCCTAGCCCACCTGAGTGTGGAATGAATGCGAGTTCTGCAAAGGAGAGGTGCTATTCCCAGCTTGTGCCCCTGGGGCAAAGAGTCTGTATTTTATTTACAAACAGAGGCTGGGTGATTAAGATAAGAAAGAGCTGGTGATTAAATTAAGGATCTGGAAGTCTTAGATGAACCTGTTAAAGAGGAAGTCGTCTGCAGGGGGCAAAGGGGAGGTGTTGAAGAGTGAGCACAGGGGACTCAGAAGAAATACAGACAAGCTCTCTGAGCTAAGGGTACATTCAGATAAGAGGGAGACGTGAGGGAGATAAGTGAAAAGGGGCCAAAACCAAGGGAAGGGATCGCAGTGATATGTTCCCACGCTACCTAATGTGCTTATGTGGCCCAGGCAGTGTTGTATCTGAGCACCTCACAATGTCGAACCTATTTCTCCTCACTGCCCTGTGTGAGGCAGAGCACTGCTGTTTTGCCCATTGTGCAGATGGGGCACTGAGGCACAGAGAGACTAAGGCCCAGATTTTCAAAGCTGTTTAGGCACCTGGTCAGATTTTCAAAAGTTAGACGGTTCGGTGGTTTGCAAACGGCACTCGCTGCCTCGCTGCATCTTTGGGTGCCTGAAAACCTTTGAAACTCAGTTCCTAAGGCACTGACTTAAGGCCATTCAGGAAGCCCAGGGGGCAGGGCTGTGACACGCTGTACCCCATTGTCGTGGAAGGAATCACGCAGCCACTCCAATTCAGGTGAAAATCGAGTAGAACTTTAATTTGACAGACACACATACAGACAGACTATAGCCATAGGGAAGTCCAGGCAGCACGGTTTTGTGCTGGTCACTGATCTCTGCCGGTTTCAAGTTACAGAGTGGTTTACATAGGTTTGTCAGAGTTACATATTACAATCAGGATCGTATAGTGGTCTCTTCAGGGTGTGCCAAATTGCTTACGACATGTCAGGTCATAAATTGGGGGGGGGCTCTCCTGGTGCTGGCAAGTCCGGAGGCATTTTCATTTTATGATGGCCTGACGGAATTCCTGACCCTGGGGTTGGGGGGGGAGGCTGCAGCTGCACGATAAGGTTACAGACACTTGGGCTGGGGCGGCTGCAGCCAAGCGAGATAAGGTTATGTTTTACAACATTTCCCACTAGGCTGGATAGATGGTGTGTCCAATTCAAGGCCTACTGTCTTGATTTAATTCCACACCATGTACACCCTTATGGCGTGATTTGTGTATCATTCATGTTCACCCTGACAGTGTAACTGTGTATTGTCTGATGCAAATCAGGCCACGGAAGGTGTTTTTGGAATGCTCATGGCACACTGAACATTATTGTTCTGGTAGCATGTTCCCTACAGTGTCACACATATGTACAGATATGATACTCTGCTGTGTCATATCCCCAAATGTATGTCTCACATGGCTTGAATGGATGCAGATGAACACGTGTTTCCACGCCTCACAGAGGCGGGCATACAGGAACAATGGCCTGGCCTAAGCACCTGTGAGTACTTTGGCTCAAATGGAAGAAATCATGCCCATTGCTGGACAGGGCCGATCGCCTGACCCCAGACGGGTTGGGGACACTTGTTAAAAGCTGAGACATCTTTGTCTCAGGATTCTCCTCAGGAATCCATCTTCTAAGCAACACCAAATCTACCCATGGAGGGGGAGTCTGGTTGTTAGAGGCATCGCAACCAGCCTGTGTGGCAAGCTGAATACAGACTGGCATATTAATCTTAGTTTAGGAAGCAAGTTATCTTTTAGTTAATTGTGACTAACTCCTTGACACATTTTTAATCTTCTGATTTCTAGTAATCTGACTTGGATTCACTTAAAATCTTGCTGTAGTCAGTAAACTTATTTGTTTATCTAAAACAGTGCATGTGGATTGAGTGTGCGGAGACCTCACTTAGAGTGACAGAGCTGGTGCATAACAATTTCTTTGATAAACTGACAGGCAAATGTGAATGGGCTTGCAGGGTGCAGTGTACAGCACTGGACCCTGCAAGACAGCATTCCCGGGGTTGCATCTGGGACTGGGGGTGTTTGCTCGGGGTCTAGCCCATAAGTGGCTGGCCAGAAGCGTTGACCTAGAGGTGGGTGGTTTGCAAAGCAGGATAAGTCAGGGCCCAGGAGTGAGGAATTGAGGTGACACAGCTACACACCAGTTCAGATTGCAAGGGGGGAATATCACAAAGTAGAACCCAGGTCTCTCAGGTTCCGGGTTCTCTCTCTGCTGCATGCTGCAAAACAAAGATGACTCTGATAGATGGGAGCAAATCCAAGAGGACCAGTTCTTGGAGACTCCAGCACATTGTCCCAGGTGGTGGGAAGGATCTCATGATTGACAGCATAAAAAGCAGCATAGAGGTCAAGAAGGATGATGAAAGAGACTGAGGCTGGGTCCACACTAACGGTGGCAAATTTGCCACCATCAGTTCGATGTCTCTGGATTGACTGAGTGGTCTGTGTAGACCCGCTCAGTTGATCCAGCAAGCAACACAGGAAAACCACTCCGGTAAGTGGCATAGCGCTGCGTTGAAGGGAATGCTGTTCCCTTTGACGCAGCGCAGTGTGGCCAGCACGCGGAGGAGACGCAGCGAAGTTGATGGGAGATACGCAACTGATTTACGTCACTTGCGTATCTCCCGTCAACTGCCACCAAATCCCGAAGGTAAGTGTAGATTGGGCCTGAGAGTCATATGAGGGGAGATCACGTAACTCTCAAGGGGCGGCCGGTTTTGCCTCGCACTGAGTTGTAGGGCAATGGCTGGTGTGTGTTGTAACAAACTTCTGTAAAGTCTTTAACGTATATGTTCCCCGAGGCCATTTTGCAAGCAATTGCATACCATCAGAAGGGGTGCTCAAAACAACAGAGGCAGTTATCACGGGAAAGACAAACTGTTCCCGAAAGTTTAGCAATCAGGCAAATGAGGTGGAGCAAGGCCAGGCCTGTTGGCCATTGAAAAACAACCTCTGTTGCAACAAGATTAGGATGACCCCCAACTCCATTTCAGATAAGGGTTAAGAAATGTTTCAAAGTAAGTGGTCTTTTGTCAGCAGCACGAAGCACATGGTCTGAAACCAAAGTCCAGTGCGCAGCTGGCCAATAAGAAAACTTAAGACTATGTTTGGCTGTGTTGGGCCACAGCCCCCCGATCGCCTCATCGCCCTAAAAACTTAATAATTGCCTAACAGAGTGAGTGTAAGCTCTGAGGAAGAGAATGAAAGGTGGTCCTAATCAGGAAGTAGTCGGAATAGCCTCGCATCTTAAGGAATGCACCAGAATCACATTACGTGGAAGGTTTGATCAGCCTTCTCGTCTCTCCCCAGCTCACTGCTCTAGCGTAAGTGTAGGGCATGTGACTGAAGAACCTGAGTGTAACTGTATATTTCACTCAGATGGAAACCTGAGTGTGGCTGCATATTCCACTCAGACGAAAACCCGGGAAGCAACCTAGGTAATATACCATTTGTTGTTTTGTTGCTGACAAACCCCATTGCTGCAGTAAGAATAATTGTGTAAGTATAACCCTATAGTATAAGTTACTTCTATAAGTATAATTGTATAGTTGTAATTGTGACCATATTATAAGCAGTTAAGTTGTTGTATTAGACCAGAATTAATGTTGATTTCTAAAATGTAATTGTTGATTTATAGATTGTCATAAGTAAAACAAACTGTATGCAAAGCAACCTTTGTTGCTCCTTTATTGAGGGATCTATATAATGGAACCTGAAAGCAAGTTGGTTCTTGTTGTCACCATGGTGTGAAATTTTACATTTTAAATGAAAACCATTTTGTTTTCTCATTTTTTGTTCTGAGTTTGAGAAAAGGAAGGAATGAGACAGTGTCGCATCAGTATCAGATGTGTTTATGCCTCAAATTCTTAGGATTTCAGCTGTATTCAGGCCAATTCCAGCACAAAGAACAGAAATTGGATCCAGAGTCCATAAAGCCAATGAATATTGTCATGATTTGTATTATTCACTGGGTACCGTTTGTGTGCTCAGCAATGTTCAGCATATGTCAGAAAATGTAGTCCCTGAGCCAATGTATGTAAAATGTGCAGCCCTGGATAAGATGGCTCAGCTATTTAAATATGAAGTGTATAGTTATTGAGGACATGTCAATAGCTATGAGCAGAGGTGCTGATGGCAACAGAAGTGTTACCTGATTAAAGACTGGAAGGTTTGACTCTCCAACGTTTTTTCAAAAGGAAGAGCAGCCAGAGCTCCTGTGCCTGTTTGTTTTTCCTTTCCTGCCTGCAGTGGCCCTGAGATATCTCTGGAGACTCCATTTTTTTCTCAACTTCAGAATGTGGGATTTTCTTGGCGTTTGGTTTTCAATATTCTCCGGTGAGCACGGCAAGCACTGTCGTGCTGTGTTTGAGAGCCTCGGGACAGTAACTAGCCTCTAAACAGCAGTGAACGCAGTGGTGCCAGCTCTCGTGATTTGATAATTTTCCTTAAAACCCCAGCTTCTGGAGTCCAGTGAGGATGTGATGATTTCGGCCTTCATTCTTAAAGGGAAAATACATTTCTAGCCCTTGTGGCTGTGGAGAAAGCGCCAACATGTGACCCCCAGTGCACCCTAAAGGCTCAAAAATTGCCCTCCCACCAAAATCTGAAATGATGCCCCTAATTCTAGGTTTCACATGTTCTTCCTACAGTATCCATTGTCAAGACCGACCTGTCACTCAATCCCGAGCTTCTGACTTACCTGCCAAGAGACTTCATTCCTAGCAGCTTTTGTTGGTTTCTGTTTCAGGTGGTCAGTTCGACCAATGGCGAGCTGAATGTTGACGACCCAACAGGAGCACACTCCAATGCACCAATCACAGCACAGGCCGAGGTGGAAGTGGTGGAGGAAGCTAAGTATGTTTGCTTTACAAATAGGCTCTTCACTGACGTGGCTTTAAATCCTCTTTATTTGAAATGAGTGAGGTTTCCACCTGTTCAGATATTTGATGCCTGTATCCATATCTTTCCCTTGAATATCGCCGCTTTTTGCATGGTACCTCAGTGTTGCTGCTGCCTCTTTTCACTGCGATGCCTGGAGAATGTAACTTTTGGCCAGAGCATGCGTTGCAAATGAGATAGCCGTATACAATAACGGGAAAATCGAACATCTGACCCTGGGGCATCTTCCCTGATCCGGAGGCAGAACATGGTGCTCCTCTGCTCATGCTGTGCACGCAGAACTAGTTCAGCCACCGTTCAGTGAAGGAACGGTCAGTCTAGCAGCATTGCATTCCTAGCTGTGAGAGCTAGAGGCCATGTAGGCAGAATGGTCTGAAAATAGTCCTTGCAGGGACACTGCTTTTGCAACGACTGTGCTCTGGTCTGATCCAGTAGGAACTGAATGAGACAGAAACTGTAAATAGCCCTTCTGCCTGTGAGGCTAGCAAATCCCTTGAGCTGCCAGCAGGATGTAGCAGGATGTCCTATCTAGAGCTTGTCACCAAATGTTGGGAGGGAGGAATTGCTGTTTTGGCCATTGTGCTTTTCTTGCATGTGTGCTGCCCTCCAGCACCACCGGGTGATGCTGTGCATGTCCTTGTTAACCAGCAGCTAGGCTGTGGAGCCTGCTGTCCTTATGAGGCTCCTCCCGAGGCTGTCTTGGAACTGGCTCAGAGGCTAGGAATTGCTCCGTGATTTCGGCCTTAAGGTGGCTCGGTGGAATTCCTATTGCTTGGCAGGCACCGTGTTTCTTGACCTGCAGGGAGCGCCTTTTGCTAGAAATGGCTCATAGGAGGCTAAGAAACTTCCAGGCCTGTGTCAGAAAGGCTTGTGTTTCTGTAAGGCTGGCACTAGCACTGAGCACCAGGTCATCCCCGCTATCCCAGAGAGCGAGCGGCTCCTTGTCATCGTCCATTCCTTTGCCCCTTGGAAAACACTTCAGCAGTGCCCATCTCACCACTGACCCACAATAATCATCTTGCAGTGAGGAGGCCTAGTAACATCTTTGTTTTCCCTTCCCAGCCAGGGGATGGGCTTTTCTCACTGCAGGAGATGAATGGCTGTGTGCCTCCTGTAAGCTGGGAGGAGTGCGAAAGGGCAGCTTGTGGAGTTGGCCACTGGCCAGCATGGATGGTGCAGCCCAGAGAGATACAGGTCCTAGCGAACGCTGATCAGAGAGACTATGCTGCATTGCTTGCCGGGATATGTAGTCTGCGGGCTGCACTGCTAGCAGAGGACAGTGGATGCAGATTCCACTAGATGTGGCCTTCAGGCTCCTGATTATTTGCCGACACAGCCCTTGGCTGTATCGTTTGGGCCCCATCACTTGCTTATGGCCAGATGTAAGAAAGAATCAGCAGAGTCCTTTTGGGGCAGTGACTGTTCTTTTAATCTGTGTCAGTACAGCACCTAGCACCGGGGGCTAGAGGGGGAACATGGTCCTGGGTCATCCTTGGGGCTCCTAGGTGCTACCACAGTACAAATAATCAATATGTCTTGTTAACTGATCATGGCCGCAGCCGTGGTTTGCATTACTGTGAGGCAGGATAATGTTGCCCTGCACACCACATGTGAGAGGGTAAGGAGTCAGTTTCCCCTCTTTCCACTCCATAGCTTGACTTGGTTTGGGTCTCCTTTTGGTGGGAAAGGGTAACTGAATACATGGAGTTACAGTGGGGACTGTCTTACACTGGCTGATCTAGGCGTGATTACCCTGGGTAATCTACTGGGTTCCTATTGATAAGTGAGGGGTCTCCTCGTCTTTACCTGCATCACACAAGTCCAGACCTGTCCTTCCCTCAGTTATCTGGGTATGTGAGGATAGTGGAGGTCTTTTGGACACAGGAAATGTGAAGTGTGCTCCAAGCTACCCTGGCGCTACTGCCCTGTAGTAAGGTGGGCCACTGAGAGGGAGGCAAGGGCTAATTGGATTGCCTGTCTCACTACCCATTTCCAAGGCAGTGTGTTGCAGGCAGGGAGAGCCGGGGCAAATGCTGCAGATTCCACTTGTGCTGGAGGTGTAAGTGAATAACACCCCTCCCTCCCAGCAGCTGTGATCAACGTGGCATCTCATCCATGCCACAAGCCACGTGCACACAGTCCTTGGTGTCCAGTTGTCTGTGGTTTGGCTCACCTTCTGGGTGGACGAGGCAACATCCCAGCCACAGATTTCCCTGATGGCGTCGTATTCCTTATTGAATCTCTGATGTCCTGGGTTGTTTGTCCCAGACCCCAGGAGAGTGAAAAGACAACCTACTTCTCAGCAGTGACTTGTCATGGTCTCCCTTACAATGAGCTGTGGGGGCCTCACGTGGAGTAGGGGATAGAGAGGGTGGGTGGGCAAGGCGTGTGTCTGCCAATCTGCACTGCATGTTTGCATGGCTCGCAGCGACACGCTTTCATCCCACCTCTGTGAACTAATTGCTCTTTCTTCCTTTCTGTGTTTTTCTCTCTACACACTCTCTGTAGCTGCCTGAAAATGCTCAACTTGTGGTGAGTCCCTCTCTCCAGTCCACGGGCAAGGGGGAGCGGACCAGGCTAGACTGGGATTGGCAAACTCAAACCAACCAAAACAGTCTAATAGCTGCACAAGTTAGAAATCCAACCCAGTGCAGTTATTGCTAATACGAGGGTGGGGAACACATGCAGGATGGGCGTGTGTATGTGAGAGGAGGCCGCAGTAGGCCAAGCAATTGAACTAATCTTTGGAGTGATCCATTGAAAACTAAAAAAGTTCTCATCCTTTATCTGTTCAGCATAATGTATTCACCACCCATGCAAGTGTCTGAGCAGATAATGTGTAAAGGAGGTGGGCAGAGTCAGGACCCAGCTGCAAAATCTCTCCTGGGGATTTCTCACAGCAGATGGTTCTGAGTGGAAAGCTGTGCTCACCCCACTGGTCTCCTGGGGATTGGCTCCTTCCTTTGAAGGCTTTTTATATGGAAGCGAGCAGCGCGGGATTCCCATCAACAGATGTAGTGGTCTAGAGCAGAGGTCCTCAACCTCTTCTGTATTGGGACCTTTTCCCTCCTAGCTGGGCCCTTCCTTCATTTAGCAATCTGGGAAAGGCAGGGTGGTCGTGACCCCCCAAGCCGAGAACCCTTGATTGCACCAGGTTGCTGGGAAGAAGGGTGGTTGCCTTCCAGAAAATTTTTGCAGCTCAAGGATTGGGAGAGAAAGACCAGGGTTTTCATCTAATCAGAGAGCGCACACACAGGCTGGAGTAACTGCTTTCTGAGAGCCAGCTCTGGGTGTTATGCTCATCCCCTTTACCACCACCACCGTCCTTGAGTTCCAGTGGGGACCCTAAACAGTAACACTCAGCACTTCTCTAGTATGCACTACACAGTACACTTGAATCCTCAGAATACCCCTTTAAAAACCGGTTAATACAACCTACCTCAAAGACGGGGTAACTGAAGCGCAAAGGTGAAGTGAGTTGTCCTAGTTGATACAGAAAATCAGTGGCAGAGCCAAGAATAAAATCCAGGAGTTCCTGGCTCTCTGTCATCTTGCCTCAAAGCAGGTTTTGGGGGAGCTTGTATTCAGCTAGAGAGACAGGAGCAGAATGTAGGAAGTTTAACCGAATGGCTCCATGTGTGGTGAAGAATGGCCCCGCTTGGTGGCAGACTGGGTCCTCCTCTGCCCTCCTCTCCACTGCCACTGCCTCCAGAACCTCTGGCATCTCTTTGGCTTCTCTGTGTGTCGTACTCTGGGGCTGTTCTCAGACATTGTCTGCACGCACAAAGGTCACATTCTGTCTTACTCTTTTATTTTGTCGTTTCTGCCTCTGCCTGTTAACAACTCTCAGGACTTCCTTTCCTGAACCCTTCCAAACTGAGCGGAGGGGACTTCTGTCTGAGCAACGGGGGCCAGAAGAGAGCAAAGGAGTCTCCAAGGAAAGAGATGGCTAAAAAATACAGTTAGCAATCAGTCAGGCCCTCGAAATCTGGGGCAGGGAGTGAATCTAGTGCTTGGCCCTGGTTTTCCTTCCTTTATCAGATACGTGTTTGATAATCCCTCATACGTGCTCCTGTCCTGTTTCTCCCCAGGACAGTTCCCTTCTCCTTTTTCTGAGTCCTGAAGGAAGGTGGTTACTGTGGGAGTAGAACAGAGCGTTGCTGAATGCAGCTGAGGGCGGCAGTGGCCAAAGTCATCACCCATGTGTTGGCTATCCAGGGCCTGTCTGACATCATCCATTTGCTAGTGACAGGCCGTTCATGTCACAGGTTCACCACCCCCACCTCCATAACTGACCCTCCAGTGGGAAATCTCTGGAGGGAAGCTAAGGATGAGCCATGAAGAATGAATTGCCCATCATCCTTAGAGGTGATACCTGCAGGCCAGGGCTGAGTTATACAGGCAGGCATGGTGTATGTACACTTGCCTTCTTGTTGCCATCTCTGTTTCCGCTCGTGGCTGAATGGAGAATATCACTCTCTAGGGCTACCAGACTTAGCACCTTTCCCTAGCAGTAAGTTTGTTTAGTAAGGAGATGAAGTAGTTATCCCTCATTTTCAATCACGTGTAACTGGGCAGCCACAGGAGAGGGCGCACACTCCTCAGTGGGCAGCAGTATATATTCCCAATCTCAGATAATGTGAAGGGATGTTAGATGAGGGGTGGGTTCTGAGTTACTACAGAGAATTCTTTCTTTGGTGTCTGGCTGATGAGTCTTGCCCACATGCTTAGGGTTTAGCTGATCACCAGATTTGGGGTTGGGAAGGAATATTCCCTCAGGGCAGATTGGCAGAGGCCCTGGGAGTTTTTCATCTTCCTCTGTAGCATGGGGCATGGCTCTGTACCTTGAAGTCTTTAAACCTTGATTTGAGGACTTCAATAACTCAGTCATAGGTCAGGGGTCTATTACAGGAGTGGGTGGGTGAGGTTCTGTGGTCTGCATTGTGCAGGATGATCATATTGGTCCCTTCTGACCTTAAAGTCTGAATCTATAAATGCCAGCATTAAATGATTGATTAGAGCCACCACTGACCGCATAGAAAATTAGTCTGTCTGGAGATGCAGCTGCTGTTCTGTGGCATAGCTTCTCAATGTCTTTGCTCCTCTTTGCTTGGTTGGGTTTTGCATTCCTCTCCTCCTTCCTCCAAGGCCATAATCCTTGACGTCACAACTTCTCTCTGGGGAAACGGTTGCGATGTCATGGGTCAGAGGATAAGCGGCACAGGAGAGATGAACTTGCAAAGTACAAATATCTTTCCAGGCAGATGTTCCTGACACTAGAACCTGAAGACAGAGAACACGGATTGGTCTTTAAATGCCGTGTAATTTATGAGGAACCAGCTGGAACTGAAAGCCTGTGTGACTCGTTTTAGAATATCCCACAAATGAAACCTCCATTTTTCAGGAATCAGCTTTGAAGGGTGTTTATTTCACACCACCTCCATCTCCATCATCCCATACTTTTGCCTCCCTGTTCACTTGCACTGTTAGCCTTCCCCGCTCCAGATCAGAGAAGAAGCCGGGGTCGTGTATTTGCAGACTAAACTATTTGTCTTTAAACTGAAACTTTTGTTACCTGTCATCAGTCAAGGGTTCAGTAAAGGAAGCTGGCCCCCAATCAGACCTTTTCAGAACTAGTCCTTTTCAGCTTACCATGAGCAGTTTGGAAACACAGCACATCACGTGGCTGGAAATATGTAGTCAGGCTGGGCTCAAACCATTCCAGCACCTTCAAGGGCACCGTTGATTAGTAGTTTTGGGCAGAGGGAAAGAGACCTTTAGTGTCTCTCACCTGTTTCCTTCACTCCCAGCAACTGGAGACCCCTGTTCTGCTGCAACACTTCATCTGCCTCCCCTGTTGGCTACTGTTGTTTTATTTCCTTGTTCCCAGTTAAGCTGCTTGGGGCAGGGACCCTGGCTTCCTGTGTTCATTCCGTGCCTGGCACAACCAGTCCCTGATCCTGAGCGCGGCCTTCGGGCATCAGCAAAACATAAATAACTATGATCAGTTGAACCTCCTCTTCCGTAACAGCAAATCCCAGTGTGTGAAAGCACCCGGCTCCCTGCCTTTACAGTGATCTACTGGCCCTTGTCACACAGCCCTGAACGGCTGCCGTCTGAGCACACTGCTGCTGCCCCTTCTAGTGTGGGCTAGACTGGTCTGCTCTTGGCCTTGTGGACTTTCCTCCTATTGGAGGAGGTGCTGGTGGGTCTGTTTTGTCCTTCGCACTGGGCATGTTGAGACCCATGGCGTGTACTATGAATGAGGGGAAGAAGCCCTCCCCATGCAGTTCATGGAAGCTGGGAGGCTGGGGCTGCTGGAGGGTCTAGTCCGCTCTGCTGACTTGCTGTGTTCTTTGTGCTCTAGGTGCTGCTGCTTCTTTAAGAGGAAAAGGAAGAAAACTGCGCAGCGTCACAAGTGACCGGTGCCTCCTGGGTCCTTGCGGGAACTCCACCTGCAGCTCCGGCCATGTCTTACTGAAAGGGGCTTCTCTCTAGAGGGGAGGCGGCGGCATAGGAGGAGGAGAAACAAGTGACATTTTAAACCAAAAAGAGAAGAAAATCGTTCCAAAACAAACCACTTGGAGGTGGATCTGCAGCGTGGTCTCCTCGTCCACTCCAAGCCTGACGCTCCTTTTGGAATCAGGACTGCAGCTGGCTCAGGTGTTGGCTGCCCAGGGGGCAGGTGGGCCAGCTGGCTGACCCTCCTGCCCGTTGTTTACAGCAGAAGGCACCATTCACAACCAACCTGAGAAAAATGCTTTGTTTCCTGCTCACTTTACTTCCCCTCCCACTCTCTGCTCCTCCGTTCCCCCTCCCCCATGGAAATACCCATGGAAGGCTTCTTTGGCTAAGGGGAGGGTGACAGGTAGTTGTCTGGGCAGGAAAGATGTGGGAGAAGGGCCTGGCTAGGATGGGGGAATTTCTTCCCTTTCAGCCTCAGCCTGTACTGCCAGTCTGGCCAGGTACAGCAATGGGACACAGGCTCCCTGGGAACAGTTATACTGTAGCATGAGACTTGCAATGTACTGTTCCAGGCCCTTGAGTTCTCTGGCTTCCTTGACCGCTCCCTTCTCCGGGTGGTAACAGAGCCGTGCGGATTGTTTTAAAGAAACTGACATTGTTGCACTTTTTATTATTTTTAGCATTACAGATGCATATTGTGTCTGTGGATTTTCGCATGGACAAGTGATGCCAGCACAGACAGACATTCAGCTTGGAATGTGGTGGGGTGTAACGAATGTCCCCAACAGAGGGTTTGCTTGCAATATCCAGAGAACCCTAAAGCCAGTCTGGGTTCACCCCATTGTTGGTCATGTGCTGAGAGAAACCTACTTGAATCTTGAATCACCCTTTGTAGCTGCCAGTGAATGTCCCTACCATGGTTTCTTACATGGTGCCTGACATAGCCAGCCTGGAGTTGGAAGACAGTGGCTTTCTGTGGGAGCAGAGAGAGGCATCAATCAGCCCTGCTGAGCTGGAGATGTTTTCTCTGGGCAGAGAAGCAGATATGGATTATGTAACGAAACCTGATGTTTCCCAAACTGCAGATATTTTGTATGGCTAGGTGGCCTTGCAACCCTCTCAGTTGGCTTCTGGGAGGTTGATTATGGAGTAAGCACCACCTCCTCCCCCCACCCCCCCAATTTACTGAATGTGCTACAATGGAAATGTTAGAAGGAGCAAAGCTACCCCAGTGGGGAGTGGACACTTAACTGCCTTACAGTGACTGCATCTCCAGATAGGCTACTCGAATCAGACCTTGCGTAGGCTTTGCTGTGCTCTGCAGGCCCAGAGATCCGGCTGCGTGGCCTGCCGCACACAGCATGCAGTTCTCCCTTGGGTGGGAACCAAGGTCTTTTTAACACACCGGTTTTGAGCCAAACCAATATTTAGCAAAGGGCTTTGGACACTTTGCACGTGAACTCTTGTATCCCAGGGCAGGGGTTGCTGAGCTGTGAGGAGGCAGCTGTGGTTATGCTTGGGGAAATTGCGTGGGGTGGATGTGGCAGATTTACAAGAGCTAAAGAAGTTTTTTTTGCGGGGGCTAGGAAATGATTCCTCGTGCTTTGTCTGTTTGCATATTACATCTGCATGGGATCAGGCCCCTCATTTCAGGGGCTTCAGTTGTCATGTACTTAGGGCTCGCCCACCCCCGTGCTTGAATTCCCTACAGAGTAAGGAGGCAGAGTTTAGGTCGAATACACCATCTCTTCAGAATGGCTGCCTAGCTGCCCCTGAATGCATGCAATGACGCACACTGAAAGGGAAGTGAAGGGAATGTGGCTTGGCCCTCCATGCTGGGAAGAAGCAGGGCTGGGGAGTGTCTGTGGAGGTTGGCAGAGACTCCCTTCCCCTCCAGGCAGAGCAGCGGGAAGGCAGACACCACTGCTGCAGTTCAGTGGTTCAGGTTTGGAGGATGGAACTCAGCACCTCTTTCTGTAGGTCTCACAGAGAATCCCTTTGGGGAGTATCTCAGCTGCTAGCCATTTTCTGCTGTATCTTAATGCCTTATTCGAATGGAAAGAGAGCAGCTATCGCCAAGGGTTTTGCTGCTCTTTCCTCTTTCCACCACTGGGGTGAAGTTAAGCTGCAGGCTTGCTTGCTCTTCATTCGCTAACCCACCAAGAGATTTGTAAACCTACCTTTTCAATTCTGCAAAAAGTTTTCTTTTAAGTGTAACAAGTGGGATGCATAAGGAAAGGACTTTCCATCCCCCGAGTGGACTCCCTAACCCCTTTTCTTTCTCCCAGGGAGAGGAGGGCAGGGGGCATTTAATTACTTAGTTTTGCCGCTCTGCCTCTTCCTGAACTCTTCCACTGCTGTTGACTTTCTAAGAAGTCAGGCTGTTTGAAATGAGCATTTCCTCATACCCTTACCATAGGAAACCATGGTTCGGCATCTTGTGGGGAGGAAGGTGCAGGAATTTATGGGGAGAAAGCAGTTGTATGCTCCCAGGTCTCCAGATTGTACTGGGCCCTGAGACACATGCGTTGCTGCCCTCCCAAACCCCATTAAGTGCCTGTCACCAAAACTCAGAGGAGAAATTCAGTTCCTTCTGCATTTCTTGACATTGTTCAGTCATTCCTAACTCTTTCCAATCAGGGAGTAGCTTGTAGTTTGCAAAGTATGTATGGGGGGTGGAAGTGTCTCTACATTTTTTGTTGTGGTTCTTACATTTTTTTTTTAAGCAAGTGAATGTATTTGATTGGTTAGAAATTTTCCTGACTTCAGTTTTAAGTGGATCAGTTTGAAAGCCAATTCACTTTGACCCTGCTACTGCTTAGCTCTGGGGATTTAGTGTTCTTTTAATCTGCTGATAATGTGTACGTAGGGGAGGGAATGTCTCTCCTAAGGCATGCTGGTAATGCTCATTTATACCAAGCCCTCTTGCACTATAGTCGCACATTGGACTCTTCAAAGGGCAAAGGATGTAAAAAGCAGGTAAACTGTAAGCCCTATTTGAAGAAAACTACTTGACCCAGGAAGTTCCAGAAGCGACTGGTGATACAGGCCAGAGCGAGCGGCCTCTCTTACAGTAGGACTTAGAGCATTAAACCCACCTACATTAGATCCCTGCATCTTCTCCCTGCTTAAAGCTAATGTATTAGTTGGTCTATATCTGCATTCTTTTAAGAAGTGAGAGGAGAGAATCTCGGATCACAACTGGCCAGTGGAGCTGCTGAATGGGAGAGCATCATGCTGGCTATCCAGTGCTTCCTTTCCTTCCCTTTCCACTGCAGCTGGATTTCCAGATGTGGCTCCCCTGCAGCAGAGACCCACCCATGTTGCGTTGCATTGCAGTCTCCTGAGGTCTCAAGTGAGGTTTTCAATAAAATATTGCACTGCTGTACTGAACTCCATGTATAGATGTAATTATTGCCCCTTCCTGAGGACACTTACTGATGGATATGTTTTCTTTGCTTCAATCTTGGTAACACTTTCATCCTGTATTAAAGAAGCTCTGAAAGCCTCTTTGAGGGGAATGTGTATAGTATGGGAGCTTTTGAAATGCTTTATCTTTCTTTAAAGCCATGAATGGTCCAGCCTTATACAGCTTGATTAAGGAATGCTGGAATTAACCCTCTTCTCCACACACTTCCCTGAGAAAAGAAAGCAGGCACCCTCACTGGTGACTTTGGGGTTTACTGTTTGGACACGAGGATGTGAACTAATCAGAAATGTGCTGACCACATACAGCATAATCAGTACTTTTGTATATCAGCTACAGTGTGGCAAAACCTCAAATGTGTCTTCCCCATATGGCAAGGGCATGACCTACTCCTGCCTCCTGGCCAGTACACTACAGAAAGGCTGTGCCACTACATCTACTGAAAATCCAGCAGCCCCTCCAGCTCCTCTTGCTCTAGCTGAATTCTGGAGTTATGCTCCGTCCACAGCAGCATCTAAGCAGAACATACCAGCATGTTATGTGCAACATTGTGAAACCCCAGCCCATGATGGGGGGCAGGAATGACTTGCACTCATGCTGAGCAGTCTTCCTCATAGTCTGTCTGTAATTTAGCTGCTCTGTTGTGTGTAAAGTGGGGGACAGGTGTTTGTGAACCAGATATTGAGTAAGCAGAATACTTCACATGCTTCGGTAGTTGAAATGAATCAACTAATCTGCTGAACTGCCATGATCCAGCATGCAAATAGCAATTGCTTATTTATTCTCAGTAGTTGGAAAAAACACATTAAAGCAGCTGCTCCTTATTAGCCAAAAGAAGCATCTTCTTAAAGTAGCTTTCAATATAATTAGACAGAAAAAGCACATACAGTATTTTGTCGATGATGATTCTCCATGTTAGTAACTGCTTAATGCCAGGGTCTGCTTAGTTGGAAACCTTACTCCTACTTGATCACAACCTTCAACGTAATCACTCTTGTAGCATGAACTGTATCTCCTCGGTTCCAGAATCACTGCTCCCAGGAACACTCATGCTTTTTGAGAAGGAAAAGAAGCCTCAAAATTTCCTTCCCCATGCCTTTTAAAACCACATCTATATGAGGCATCTCCTCTTTTGTGGTTTGACTGTTTCCAGCAACAAATTAGCAAGCAGTAACTTCATCTAATTCCATTTTGACTTAGGTCTCTGACCTGAGTAACATGCCTGGGTCCCTGAGCTTGTTGCATGGCCTCTGTTAATAGAGAGCAAGCTGGAGACTGCTGAGCTGGGCTCTTCCGTGGTTGTGCTTGTTATTTCTGATTGTGTTTTGGAGAGTGCTGTTTAAACCCCCAGGGGGAGCTGAACATCAGGAACAGTGTACATAAAACCATAGCTGCCAACCTGTGCTCTCCTGCAAACCTTAATGTGTGTGAGAGAGAGCGTGCATGCTAAAGGCACTATATGTGAGGAAATTTTGCTTTTCCACCATACCACTGAGGTTTCAGGGAAAGTCTTTCTGACCTGTTTGCAGGCCTTAAATGCCAGCTCCACCTCTTTGTCAGAAGGGTTGGTTTGTAACTGAGGTTTTGGTTACCAACTTCTAAGTGAGCATTCTTCTTTGCAGAGTGCTTGCAATTTACAGTGTTTGGTGGTACTGTGCCCTAGGACTCTTACTGTACTTGAGTGACTCTGTGGTTTTAAAATGTTGGGTGTTTTCAGTTACATTTCCAGGTAACTGACTGCAACGGAATTGGATTCTCAGGCTTCAGTTTAATAGTTGTACAATAATAGGTGATAGATGCGGATTCAGATCTATTTGAATAGAGAACATGAAAAATGTATTCCCCGCATCCAAAAGGAACTCCACTCCAGTATTTGTGTAAAAGTGTGTGTAAAGCTGGGCTGCAGGGTCTGAAATAACAATGAACACGTCTCCATGTGCTTCTAGTTTGATCGACCAAACTTCATATTTTAAAGATACTTCAGACACTGACCAAGATTTTTCCTTTCACTCCTCTCCCTACCTTTCTGGGGCAGTCCCAACGTGCGTTTCCAGGGCAAGCGATCAGAGCCTTGGGACCTCACTGAATTAATACCAATGAAAGCAATAGTTCCCCCAAGAGCAGGGAGAAACCACCCAGCGGGCACTGGCCAATGGGGACAGTTCTGTGTTGGCTTTGCCCTGCCCAAATCACAGGCACAAGCCAAGCAAGAAGGAATACAGGCAGAAAAAGGCTTCAAAAGACATGTCTAATCTTTTTGGGAGTGTCTCAGGAAAATATCTTTACAGTAGATGCTAGTTTCCCACCTGTATAGCACTAGCTGCCCCGTGCAAGCAACGGTGAGAACCTTGTTTTTTCCAAGCATTCTTGGGAAAAAAACAAGTGACAAGTTCTCTCTTCCCAAATTTGAACAGCAGGCTGGTACTGGTACCGTTTAATTTGTAATTATCAGACAGAGAGGAATATCCTCTGGGAACATGTAGATTATACCAAATAGCATTACAAACCATACACCCCCAAAAAGGAAATACTGTCAAGTGATTAAATCCCACTGGAAACTTTACAAGCTATAATTTATTTTGTCTATTTCTTTAATTTGATCCTTTGTATTTTTGCAAGGGGAATATTGATTGCAACTTTTTTACTGTAAAATACATGCAAATTAGCTATGGAAATCATTTTTTAAATATTGCGTGGATGTCTGATTCTTGTTTAAAATGCCTTGTTTTTTATCTTGTTTTAAATATGTAATGCCATGTTTTATTCATATTTCAGGCATTGGTCTCAAAGCTCAGCTGTGAACATGGAACTTGTAGTATTTTTAACATGAATGTCAATTTAAAACGTGTTTTGAAATGGTTCAACCAGGATAAGGGCTTATACAATGGGGAAGACCCCTGTGGGGGGAGTTCCTTTTCCATCAAGAAAATGGGTCCTGCTTACTGTTGGTCTCTCTGATTTGCCCATTTACTGGGGCATCATGAGACACACAACAAATGTGATCTTTAATTACTCCCTTTCCGCTTTTGGGGAATGGGGGCTCCCATTTGCACCCTTTTTGTATGTAAAATAAAATGTCTTACCTTTACTCTCTATCCCACTCTTTAGTCATTTATAAACAATGGATATGGTGCTCATATCTAGGCCAGCCTGCCTATTTGAAAAGTCAGGTATATGGAAGCAGCTGGTCCTGTGGTGCAGACTTCATCAGTAGCAACAAGCACATATGCTTTCCTAGAACAAAGACCAGTGGGATCAAATACCTACCCCCCTACTCAGCTCTAGAGAACTTGTTCATCTGAAACATTTAAATACCCAGCTCTGCAAAACACCATGAAAATGTGCCCAGGCACACACACATACCAAAAAAAAAAGGACTTGGAGGCAGCGCCCTCTCTTATTACCAGGAGCAGCCCAGGGCTGCGTTCACAGTTGCTAACGCTAGGTTTCCTGATCACACACGATCCTCCCCGGCTGTGGCAGAGGCCCCCGGCCCCCATCTCACCCTGGACAGTAGGGCTAGCTGGACTGAGCAGGCCAGGCTCCGGGCACTTAGGGCAAACCGTGCTCCGACACCTGCCCCCGTGCCTCACCGGCGCGTGGCGGCCTAAGGCGGGGCCAGGTTTCGGCGGGCCCCTCGTCCAAGGGCGGCTTTACAGGACGCGCTTTCCTGCTCCCGCAGGTGGAAACCCTGGGCTCGCCCGTCACAGGGCAGCGCGGGGCGGGGTTTCCCCGCCGAGCCCGCCCCGCAGGACGGACACGCGGCGGTCCCGGCCCGGGAACAGCCCCGGGCCAGCCCCGCCGCCCGGGCTCCTGTGTGCCCCGGGGCGACCGCCCCGGCCCCGCCCCTCACGGGACATCGCGCCGCCCTGCCGGCGGGGGCTCGAGCCGGGCTCCAGCTGCCGGGCAGCGGCGGGTCGGGAACCCCCTCACCGGGCGCCCTCCCGCTGCGCCCCGACAGTGTGGGGGGGGAGGGGCGGGACTCCGCCCCGGTCGCGGGCTCAAGGGGCTCGGCTCGGCTCACCCGCCGCCGGGGGCGGGGCGGGGCACCTCACCTCACCCGCCTCCCCGACGCGGCGCGCGCTCCCCGCTGCTGGGAGACGTAGTCGCTTGCCGCGCGGAGCATTGTGGGAGGCAACCCTGGCGGCTGACGCTTGGGCCAATCGGCGCGCGCCGTTGCGCCCCATCCCGCCGTGCTCGCTTCCCGTTGGCTAAGACGCGGCCCAATGAGAAACTGGAAACGTGGCAGCCTCTCTCGGGCCGGCTTCCGACACCCCTTCGCTCCCCCCGGTGCGTGAGGGAACGCGCCATCCTGTCTCGCGAGGGGAAGCGCCTCGGCCGCCGCTCCCTCCCCTTCAGGGTCAATTGGTTTCGCCCGTCCGGCGCCCGTAGGCGAGCAGGGGAGAGCGAGTCGGGCCGTACCACTGCGCGGGCGGGGGCGCGAGGCGTGTCCGTCGGGGGCCGCGCTCGCGCCGCGCGGGGCGGGGCTGGCGGCGGGCGCTCGCGGGGCCCGGATGCTGGCGGCGCGGCGGGCGCTGTGGCCGGGCTGCGAGCGCAGGAGGATGAAGCTGCTGGTGGCCGCGGCGCTGCTGGGCGGGTCGCTGCTGGTGCTGCTGCTGCCGCCGGCCTCGCGCGCCGAGGAGCGCAAGAAGGGGCCCAAGGTCACGGCCAAGGTGGGTCGGGCCCCCCC